>JARJHM010000098.1:0-597447 GCA_033356055.1 Carex pumila
CCGCATGACGTGTCATCGATCCTATCCAGATGACACGTCATCGATCTTATCCACATGTCATCATCCTTATCCATTCGATGGCATATCTTGTAAATAGGCATATGTTGAGGGGTATTTCGGTCTTTTGCGAACCTCCTCAAAAGCCTATAAATAGAGGTGGAGGGGTAGAGAGAAAAACTACTAATTCACACGTATCGTTTCGTGCAGAATCGAATCGGTATTTTCTCTCTTTCTCGGTTTCTCTCCCAAATAGTGTTTCGGTTGAGAAAAGAAAGTTATACGTAGTTAACGTATAATCTTGCGGGTTGTTGTGGAGTATATTTACGGGGTCGATGAATAGTGTTTTACCGAATTTCGCGGTATTTCAGTTTTGCTCATTGATGAAACTGAGTAACCGAAAATTCGTGTTTACGGGTTTTCGTCTTTTCCCCGTGAATAGTGTTTTTTGCAGAATTCCGCGGTTTACGGTATTTCTGGTAGAAGAAATTAACCGCTCTCTGGTTAGTCCTGGTGGATAACCGATAGAGGCATCAGACGTCTGATGCTCTGAGACGAGTCGATTCCTTCCGTGATGTAGCTCTACACGCTCGGTCTGCATTCCAACTGTGATTTGGAAACAAGGTATAAATATGTATATTAATCTATTTAATTGGTAAGTAGATTAAAGTTTTAGAAATCAATCATGGAGTAGATCTGTAAAAGGATTAAATTGGGTTTTGATGCCAAAGGAATACTGAAGGTGGACCGCCTTGGAAAGTTTCCTGACATACCCCGTTTAATCCTGAGCTTAAGTTAGATGTAAAAATTTTGTTTTACTCTTTCCGCACCTTAAGCAAATAAATGGGTTTGAACCGTCAAAACCCCAACAGACTTAATCAATGGGTTTGAACCGTCAAAACCCAACAACAGCGACTCCAGTCGGTCGAGTCGGTCATTCTCATTCCGACTTGGTCCAGTCCCTTCGCCCAAGCCTTTAGACCCCTCGTCTCCATTTCCTTCCTTCGTTGAGATCAGACCCCTCCGCTCCCCCTCTTTCGGATCTAGGGTTTTGAACTTCTTCTTCGCCGCCTCTGAAATCCGATCATTCCCCTTAGGTCGGAGGTGAGGATGGAGCACCCAGCATTTCTCTTGAGTATGCCCGTCCCGCTTACAGTGCGAGCATTTCTCACTCTCCCCCTTACCCCTTCCTTTGGCACCGAGGTACTGGGCTGAGAAGGCATGAGCCTCCGGCTTTGGGTTCAAGTCGAAGGTCTTCATTGCAACTCGCCTTGTTGCCTCTTGCCGGATACGGGCGGTGACATCATCAAACGTCAGTTTCTCTTTGGAGAGGAGGATCTGAGCTCTAACAGCTTCATAACTTGAATCAAGAGCTGCCAGAAATGTGTAGATTTTATCCATTTCTTCACGTTCTCGGAGCACATTAAGGTCAGTGGTTGGTGGTCTGTACAATTTGAGCTCTTCGTATTTGGCTGTTACCAGTCCGATTAACTCTGGTATGTCTCTTGATTCTTGAGTAATTTTGATGATTTCGGTTTTTAGTTGATATATTTGAGAATGGCTTGTTTGATCACTGAACTGCTTCTCAATGGCTTGCCACAGCTCTGCTGCTGTCTCGCAAGTCCAGAAGGAAGTGGTTAGCCGTGAATCAATTGAATTGGTGATTAATGTCATTGCTTGACTATCTAACACATCCCATTCTTCTTGATCATCCTCCCCTTGAGTGGGTCTTAATTTGCTGCCATTGACATACCCGAGTAATCTCTTTGCTTTGAGAGTAACTCTGGCTGCTTTGGCCCACTGTATGTAATTTTTTCCATCCAAAGGGATATTGGTTAATTTTTGAGATGAATTGAAATCGGCTTGATGCCTGATTATTGTGGTGGTTTCCCTTGGATCTGGAAGGATTTCTGCCATTTTGACAGTGGCCTTTTTTGAATTTTACTTGGTTGAGGGATCTTGAAGAGGTTTTTTGCGGAAGCCTTAGTTTGGATCAGAAATGCTCTGATACCATGTTGAAGTTAACAGTTGGGATCAGAAAGCTTTTTTATGATGAAAAATATCGTATATATCATATATGCTTTTCCTGTGTACATGGCTTATATAGCCAGTGTTGTAACGGTAAAAAATCCTAACGGTACAGTCCCTAAAAAGGTAACAGTACAGTCCCTAAAATAGGAATAAATAAATTGAAGCTCCTTCACTGTGAGCTCTTTATTTTTCCTAAAAAGTGCCTATGACGAAAATACCCTCACGGGTCTGAGGCCTTTTATTTCTCAACATGAAGTTAAATAATTTCATGCATTATATTAGTTACAATTTGTAATTAGTTGGGATCCTGACTAGAATTATGGCACATTTTTTCCTTTAACTGAGCTAAATTTTATAATTTATCAGCATATTCTAGTGGCCTTTTGGAATAAGCATGTTTAGACTTATTAAAGAAGCTCAATTCCTGTACTGGCAAAAGTTACAAAAGGGCTGATATGAGAAATTATAGTGGCCCCCAAAATTCTCCTGAGACATAATATTGACGGTACTGGCATTATTTGCTTATTGTTTTGACTAGGTGAACTGGTAAGAATTGGCAATTGATAAGAACTGGTAAGAATCGGCTATGTCTCGTAAGAGTTGAGAATTTTTCAAAAATGACCCTTCGGTTCTGGTTCAGGGAACAGAGGTGTTCCATGGGAATTTTGTCCGGCGACCAATTGTAGCCCTTCGATATGCTTGAAGATGCGTGAGGACAATCTTTTAAAATCTGTCCGGTAAATTTAAATTCAACATACGATCTGACTGAATTTGGTGCGATATCCATGGGCTTCTTGTTCGCCCAACCATCGATCCCGTCCGTCAAGGTAATGGTTTCCAACGCAGTGTTGTAAATAATGGTATGCGGTCGTCAGATGGATCGAATATCGCCAAGTGATTAATCGGGAATAATCGAGAATAATCCTCTGATTAATCGGAAAAATCCATAACGGTTTGGCTACCGCCAACGACTAAAGTCAAGGGCAGCCCTCCTCTTTGTCGATTTTGAGTTTTAGTAGAGATCTATCAGTCCTGATCGACTTTGTTCCTCTAATAATTTTTTGTTCCTATCTGAATGTTTAATTTGTAATTTTGTTAAACTTAGGGTTAAAATCAAAATAATTTTCTTTAATGAGGAGGGATTAAGTTACAACAATTTTTGAGTTACAACAAGTTATCACAACCATTTTTTATATTTTCAAAGTCCAAATCATCGATCCAAACCATTAGATATGATCTTTATAATAAAATATGTTTGGAGACCAAATTTCACATTTTTTGAAAACTTTTTTACTATTTATTAAGATGGGTACAAAAACTAGTCAAATTCAGACCATTGAATTTTGTACCCATCTTAATAAATAGTAAACACATTCCAAAAAATATAAAATTTGGTCTCCAACCACATTTTATTGTAGAGATTACATCTAACTGTTTGGATCGATGATTTGAGCTTTGAAAATGTATAAAATAGTTGTGGTAATTTGTTGTAACTCAAAAATTATTGTAACTTGATCCCTCCTCTTCTTAATTAATTGTGATTGATAAATAAAATTATAAGTTAAGACATCAAAAATTACAAGCCAGAGCATTTGAAAGTATAAATCAAAGCATTATTTTTTATCAAGTATCTAATTAGTTAATGGGTTTAAATCCGATTCAATATTTTTTTGCCCACTCCTAATAAAAATCCTGAATCTACTCCTAAACGCAGCACAATCAATGAGGTTGGGATTCAATTTTAAGGACTAAGGAATCAATATTCGGTAGAACCGGATTAAAAAAAAAAATAGCTTCTTTGAAGATTTAGGAAGAAAAGCAAACTTAATCCTAGAGAAATTATGCTTTAAGATTCGGACAAGAAGAAATTAAGCTCAAAGAAGAAAACAAGCTTAGGCCTGTTCAGTCTTTGGGCCTTGCTTGTACAAAGGAAAGGCATCTTTGGGCCGGTGCATCTGTGTCTAGATTTTGTTTCTCACAAGTCACTGTCAACATGTTTTTTTGTCAGAATAAAGGAATCTTCAATTTTTGATGATTAATAGGAAATGCAACATTAATTTGTTTAATGAGACTGTAAAAGAAGTTAACAGCCCCTTTATTTAATGATATCTATGTAAGAAATACAAGTGTAAATAAAAAGGTGGTTTGGGCCTGAACGTAAATGAATCTTAAAAAAAATAGTAAATAAAACAATCCTTCATAATAAAAAAATTCGCTAAAACTTTATAATCTGTTTTTGTCTGAATAATGTAACAATATTTTTTTTTTAATCTGCTTTTTATTCTCGATATAATAAACAACTACATTCTAGCGATAAACAATTATATTTTAATTACAAAATTTTGAGCTAGTAGTGAAGTCTTCCAGTTGGCACGTGCTATGCATGTTGGGAATTTTGGTAGGATCGTGCTATGCAAGAATAGTTTAATATTTATTTTTATTTTTCATTTTAATAGACTTTAAGGAGATTTTTTTTTTTTTTAAATTGTGTTAGATTTATGTTGTGCTTTTTATAATATTTTTATTTTTAGTAAAGTTGAAGATAAAGGTCATCCAACTAGATATTTTTATAATATTATTATTTATTTGTTTATTTTCTATTACGTTTTTCTTTTGTATTTTAAGTAGTTTGATGGTATGCCTGAAATCTACCTTCAATTATTCTAAAAAAATGAAGAGAAATTAATATTGGTTTTTATTTTGTAATAAAAACAAAATTTAATGTTAACTCGTGTACCCTAAGTTACAAAAACTATGTTCTTGAAGCTCTACGAATTTTCATTTGTATTAAATTAATTCTTATTTTTAAACAAATAAATTTAATTGGTTATTTTCAGATAATTTACTAAACAAATAAAGATGACTTTTTCCACCATTACCTATAGAAAATATTTTTTATATAGGTTCTCTAAGGTCAACTTTAATTGGTTTTTTAGATGGATAATTAATTGTTTAGGTTCTCTAAGGTCAACTTTGATTGGACAAATCAGATACTAAATAATTGTTTGAATTAAATATTATTAAGTATGTTTAAGTCTATGAAAGGTCATGTAGAAGTCTCAACCAACCAACGACTCTAAAGGACTTCAAACACAAAATGATACTGAAAAATAAAATTTTGATTATGAGGGAAAAAGAAGAAGCCTTTCCATTAAACTTTGTAAATTTGTAATATGTCCATTAAACTTTGTAATATGTGTAATATGTCCATTAAACTTTGTAAATTTTATATGAATCAATACATCTTAATCTCTTTTTTTTTTTTTTATAAAATGAAACTACACTATACTAAATTTTTCATCCCTCCAATTTTAACTTTTTAGCAGTGTTATAAATAACAGTATGCATTCATCATATAGACAATGTACTACTAAGTAATTAATTGAGAATAATCAAGAATAATTGATTATAATTGTAAATAATCGATCAACTAGTCAGAAAAATCTGTGATAGTTTGATCACCGTCAACAATTAATTAGTCTAAACAAACTTTTTCTATAACACTGGTTTTTAGTTTCATTATTGTAAACACGTTGAGCAAAGAATTACTTGAAAAATTGTTGTAAAATTTGAACAAGCTAGTAAAAAATTGAACAACCTAGTAAGCTCCAAAAGTAATTTTTTTATGAGCTCTGACAAATTTGCTCTTGTGAGCAAATTTGGAATTGGAAACAGTCGTCAATTTTGGCTATTTACCAGAATTAATATAATGTAAGATGAAATTGAGGTAGACAAAGCACGTGCAGAAGGGGCTAAAGCAGCATTTGATCGCATCTGGATTTCTTCATTTATTTAAACATCCCAAAATGTCATTTTGCTATCATTGCTATGCCATCTTCACATGCATTACTTCCTCTGTTCTTGGATCCTTTATGCTCAACAAAACAATGCACAGGAGAAATGTTTTTAATAGTTAGGAATAATAACAAGAGGAGGATTCAGATGTGTTCATTTTCTGTATCTTTATTTTATATTTTTCTAATAATATAAATTTTAAAATTTATATGTCAAAATGAAAATGTTAGATGTGATACCGATCAAGACAAATTATATTGTAATCTTTAATATGTGCATAGAGAAAATGATATAGATCAAATCTAACAATTTATTTTAAAATTTGTATTTTAAATTTTGATTTATTAATATTAAAAAATGGAGGCATGATGGAGGCACAAAACTTGAAAACGTTTGAACCCTCCTCTAGTGACAACAACAACAACAACAACAACAACAACAACAATAATAATAATAATAATTTTATTTAATTTAGCATTATCAAACTAAAAGATAACACATATGGTAATGCTAAAAATATTTGCAGCATAAAGAATAAAATCCTAAATAGTTTCTATTAGTACTAATATAAAAAGGCCATAAAAAAGACCTGAAAGATTTTGAATAAAAGTTTGGCAACAACATTATATTAATGTTAATTTAAAATAAACTTAGTTCACAGTAAAATCACTATTTATAGGTCAATTGATCTTTCAAATACAATATTGATAATAACAGTGATAAATATGGACTGGTACTATAGAAAGTAAAAAAGTAAAAAATCATGCAATCAAAAGATTTTACACTTCTCTGCTGCTGACGCATATAAGGTTACAACATACTGTATACAAACGATCACATTTTTGTTTTACCTTGAGTATCATGATTCATGTCCCCTCTCAGTCTGAGAGGATGCGAATTCCCTTTTGGGACCGTTACCAGACCTGAAGGTTTTTTTTGGGGGAAATTTCATGTCTACCCCTCAAAAGTTTGAAAATTACGTATCTTGTCAAAATTACATATTTTTCCTCTGAACTTTCAAAACTTACAAATTTATATATTTATTCTCTATTATATTAAAATAATTTTAAGTTAATAAAATACTCATTTTATCATTTATTGAAAATATAAAAAAAATTGTAGCTTGTTTGAGAAAAATATTGGTCTAGTAAGATGCACATTATACACTTATCCTTCATAAATATACCCATATTTCCCTCAAAAACATGATACTCTTTATGAAATACCCATTTTGCCCTCAAAACTGATCAAATATAAAAACGACATTCTTCTTAAACAAGGTACAAATTTTTATTCATTTAATAAATGGTAAAATGGGTATTTTGTATATATTTAAAATAAGTTTTAATATAAAAGACAACAAAATGAGTAAATTTGTGAGTTTTGAAAATTTAGAGGAAGAAATACATAATTTTGAATTTTTTGAGGGGTAAACATGAAATTCCCCTTTTTTTTCTTTTCATAGTCAGATCCTCTGTGGCAAATAGACCAGACACAGTACATGTAGCGAGTTGTTGGTATTAACTAATTTTTTTTTTTTGTGATAACCAGGATATAATTGATGCAATACAAAAATTACAACAAAAAATTTAATAAAAAAAATTTAAAAATTACAGGATTTTAAACTTTTTGCATGTAACTTTGGGGCGATTTTAAATTTAAAAGATATTGATTATTCACTTCTCAATTTTCACAATAATAAAAGTAAAAAGGTTCTTAGTTGGTACATTAGACTTGTACCGAATCCCAAGTCTACTAGGAAGCATCACGTTGTCGGATCGAGTTCATAAAGTAATATAATAATAGGAAAAAAAAAGGTAGAAAAAAAAAATTATTTGAGGTGACCATTATTGATTAGGCAATAATTGATGTAAAGATGCAGAGATGAAAGATAGATAGCCTTTTAACTTAAGCAAACTAGCAAAGCATAACCAGCTCATGACATGACTATGATTGACTCATCCTTGCAACATCCTCAAATAATTCTCATTCTTTTTTTTGTCATTACTTTACGCATTAATTAATACATAGCTACCGTACGGATTCACATTCTAGAACACTATTAACTGCTTCCAAAAGAAGTTCAAAAAAAAGAAAAAAAATTAAATAAGAAAAAGGCTTCTGTTCTCATTGACTGATACACTAAAACCAGCAATTAATGTGAATAAATAATTATTTGTTAGAAGTTGTAATAAATGATTCATAAGAACAATGTCAATTTAAAAGATATTAATTGTTTGATATATGAAGTAAAATATGGTTTAATGGACCAAAGAGAACCATATATATATATATATATATATAAGTATACAGACCTTATTACACAACTTAGGCAATAATTAGCAAAATGAAAAAAAAAAAAACTTATACAATAAATTTGTAAATTTCTTTCTGGCAATTAAAAGCCCCACCTCATAAAAAAAAAAACTGAGATATTAAATTTTCAGCACATACTCCGCATAAAAGTAGGAAAATTACAATTCTTGGTATTTTTCTGAAGAAACTTAACATAGGAATTATATATAGGAGGTTTGCATGTCAAAAGAGAATTAATAATGAAGAGAAGAAACAGAGAACAAAAAAAAAAAAAATCAATTTTTGTAGTTGCAGTTTTCTAGAGTTGATATGGTTTCATTTGATGTTATTATTTGGAATTTATATTTTGAATTAGCAACATTCTAGGATTATTAATTTGTCAAAATCTTCAATCTTAAAAAATGTTGTCTACAGTAAATACCTTAATGCAATAATTAGTACATATTTTCCAACAAAATAAATAAATAAATAAGAAGAGAGAAAACAGAAGAATTAACAAAAAACAAAAAAAAATATATATTATACATCCTAACAAACAAAATTACAATACACCAAACGAATCCTTATCCATACTGTAAAAAAAAACAAAATTGACAGACCTCCAAAAATATTGAAAAAAATAATGATAATCACAGAGTAATTAATTAATTTTATAATAAACAAATCCCCACCTTGACCCCACTACAGCATCACCTTCCCACTACTAACCAACACAAGAGCATAACCAACCCTGAGATATATGTTACATGCATCCGTTTCGCATACCCTAACGAGCCCGCTGATGACGTGGCAGTGGCCATCGACCCGAACGGTGCAAATGCCGAGTCTGGCTCAAGCTCGTCCGGGTTTGGTGGGCTTGGGCTCGATGGAATTGTCGGAAAATTGCTCGATGGTGGTTCACCCGTACCGGTTTTAGGCGAAGGGAAGGCCGGCATGATGTCGGGTGACAATGCCGGGGGCATGTAGTAGAACTTAGGCATTTTGGGGAGGTAAGAAGGTGCTAAAGAGATGTAAGAGGTTTGATGGGGGTAAGAGAGGGATGGTTTGAAGATGGCTAATAGAAGCAATGGTAGAATGGTAGAGATGAGAAGGTTTCTTCTTGGAGGAAGAAAGATAGCCATTGATTTCATGTTAATTTTTTTTTTTGGAGAGAAAGAGAGAGATAGAGAGGTGGTTTAAAGTTGGAGCTGAGAATTTTGTGAGGTGTATTTATGGAGTCACTTGGATGAGTGTGAGGTCAAGGGACTGAATCCTCTGCTTTTTGGGGGGCAGGAATTTTCTGTCTCCAAAGTCTCTGCAGATGGGATCCATTTAAAAACAGTAACTAAATAGTTAACTCCTAAACAGTAACCGCTCCCACCTCAGTCCCACCCCGCAGAGACTCTAGAGACAGAAATTTCCTGACCTCCGGGAGCAGAGAATTTTATTTCGTGAGGTTAATTGCAAGAACAAATGAACAATAAATATTTGTTTCATACTAGCGTCGTGTCTACAGCCTAGATAGTGTTTCTGTGAAGTGTTATGGAGAGAAATGAAGTTGGGATCTTCTGAGGTGATGGCCTTTACAGAAAAGATGTTATGTGGTTATCTCAAATTTGTCTGAAATACATAGAATGATAAATTAATTACTTTGAGATGTTTGTTAATTAAGATAGTTTATCTCCTATTAGAAAATTAGTATATATCTTATGATTTAATTGCATAATAGCATATCAAACATCATTAAGAAAAGATGACTAATAATTAGTATGTAATTTTAATTTTGTTCAGAAGAAATATTAGAATGAAAAAATTATTTTTTACTTTTGAGTTTGGCTTTATTTTTATGCACTTTAATTTAAAATTAATTTATGGGATACATGTGGTAGGCCTAATATTATTTTCTTTCTTTCCAATAAATTTCAATAAATAAGTTGTTACATATCATGAAAATTTATCTATTATTAAGCAGCTGTACATGAAACATTTCGATTAATGCATCTATTATTAAAATTATTTATGAATCTTTACAAATAACACTTAATTTATATCAATAACATTATTAAATTAACATATAAACAAACTCTTCTTGAATTATATCAATTTTGTACTCGAACCGAGAACTTTACGCGTTGCCGAATTATTCCCTAATTCCCAAATTGTTTAAGGTCCTTAGTCTATTGACCCTCTACACCAAACGGCTACATAGCAACTGGAAGGAGAGGCCATAAACTGTGGATCCGTGATTGATGAGGCACAGTACCGTACCATCTTTGGTTCAAAAATATATTCTCTTTTGATCTAACAAAAATATATTTGAGGTTGTAGTTTAACTGTTTGAGGTACTACTTTTCGCAAATAAATCCATACTTCACTTTTTTATTTTTATTTTGAGAAAAAACATGCGTCACATGCCCCATATAAAATCCAAAGTTCACTTTATTAATGTGCAACATGGATCTGACCTAGCAGTGCATTGGCATTTTGCAATGAGCTAGCTTTGGATTTGTTTTTCATGTATTCAGGGACAGTTTAATATTATATTTATTTGATATATTAAAAACTATTTTTTTTATTAAAAAATATTAATTTTTAAATATATATTATATATCATTTAGACAGTGCATCCTAAAATTACAATCAATTCTGAATTTAATTGATCATCTATAAAAAAGAGTTAGGCTGGGGTGCTATGGATAGCATATTGGCCTCCCGTGCTACGGCTCAATATTCAAGTTTTCAAAATCCAAACGGTCGATCCGAACCGTTCATTGTTTAATCCATATTGAAATGTGCTTGGAGACCAAATTTTACATTTTTTGGAATTTTTTTACTATTTATTAAGCATTTTTGAAACCGCTGTTTTCTAGTGGTGCAGAATTTTAATAAAAACAGTGATTTTGAAACCATCTTAATAAATAGCAAAAAAATTCCAAAAAATGTAAAATTTGGTCTCTAAGCACATTTCAATATGGATTAAATAATGAACGGTTCGGATCGACCGTTTGAATTTTGAAAACTTGAATATTGAGCTGTAGCACGGGAGGTCACTATGCTATCCATAGCACCCCAGCCTAACTCTATAAAAAAATAAAAAAAAGTCATTATTTATTAAAATATGTATAATTTGACTTTTTTTGCAATGATAATTGAATTTGTTTATATTTACTTGAGGACAATTATTGCTTACATCTAACAGTTATGATATCTATTTGATATATTTCACACAAAAATGACAAGTCAATCAGTTAAAATGTTATTCGATGAGAAGTTAATTTTTATTTTTTTTATAAATTGAGCTCAATTTGATACGTGTCTTATTTATTCAATAAAAATAGACAAATTAAACTTTTTAATTTGAACAATAATTTTTAAGATACCAATGAATTTTCATTCTCCGCCAACATCTTTTTTTATTGACTCACCAAAATTATCACAAGCTAAAGAATGGTTATATCTAATTGCCAGAAAAAAAAATTCAGAAAAAAAATGGTGTATGGTCTTGAAACCCCCAATATTTATTAAGATTTTGCATCCAATATTTAAATTCATGATCTCTCACACAAAAGATGTTGTATTTTACTACTAAATTAAAATTTAATTCTTATAGTATTGCTCTTTAGATAAATAAATGATAAATCTCACACTTTTTATTTTTTCATTCGGTTAGTTTGCTTCCATTTTTATACTGCTAAATTCTTTTTTTTTTCTATTAATTTTATTTGGTTCTAATTATTTACATCGTTAACTTTGTACTTGCTTTGCAAAACGAAATTTCAGAATCTTAAATTTGGGAATCAATGATAGGAAGTATGATTACCTAACCCAACTCTGAAAAAAGAAAAATCATTGCATAATGAATAGATAGTACACATCAAAAGTGTAAAAAGTATCAAAATAAAAGAAAGTATAAAAAGTGTTTTCCAGCTCTTAGGAGCAATATATTTTCCATCTTTTTTTTTTTCTTAAAGGGAACTTTTCAAGTATTAATTTAATTAACCCATTTCTTCTCTCGCAATCAATTGTCCGTCGGTGTTTTAATTTATGTACACTTGTATACTCATACACTTTAATTTTTGATGTTATTATTTTTGTGCGGCGATCATCGGTCCGGTTTAATTTGTTTTAAACTGAATTAACCGGTGTGGTGTGTACATGCATACTCGTCCGCTTTGGATTAACCGGTTCGGTTTTTTAATATAAATGGATTGGTTTGGTTTAGTTTTTATTTAATTTGATTTATCCCGTTTGGTCCGGCTAATTTAATTTTATTGACTAAAACGACCGAACCCCAACTCTTTATTAATAAAATCACTGAATAGGCAAGATATGAATAAATTAAACCGGTTTGAACTTTGGGCCGATTGTGAAATGAAAGAAGTGAAAATAAGAAATAATAATAGTCTTCGGCTATTAATTCAATTTGAGAATTGAAGAATTAGATCACTTTTAAAATGTATAATTTTTTTTTAATATTAGCGGCTAACAATTTCATTGATAAAAAACGTATTTACAACGATTCAAATAACTCTAATTTTCAAATTAATATAAACTTTTTGCTCTCACTAATTTATCTAAACACTACTCGATCCCACTATCTAATTCTAATTATTTACACTCCTAAACACCATAATACATTATTATCTAACTCTCTCTACGATTGGATTCGTTTTCAGCCAATAATCACACTTCGAAGGTCCAATCTACTCACCACTGCGCTTTGACACTCGCCGCTGTACTCGATAGTCTGATCTACTCACCATGGCGCTCCGATGGCCGAATCTACTCACCGCCGCACTCCAACGGTTGAATCTACTTAGCGCCGCACTTTGACAGTTGGATCTACTTAATGCGGTGCTTCGAAACTCACCACTGCACTCCGATGGTCCGATCTACTCACCACGACGCTCCGACAGTCGGATCTACTCACCGTCACGCTCCAACAGCCAGATCAACCCACTATAGTGCTTCGATGGCCAGATCAACTCACTACCTCGCTCTAAGCTCCGACGATACCGCACTATTGGCTCTGATCAGCTCCGTTCGACTAGGTTCATCTCTCTCTCATTCTCTTCTTCGTTCAAGGAGATAGAGATGGGAGAGGGGAGTATACTATTGTATCGGATTGAGATCAATAAAAAAAATGGAAAAGATATAATGCAGAGGTAAAAGAAGGTGGCTGCTAGGGTTTGCTCGATCTCTCTGTTTTATTCTCATTAATGTATATTTTTATGATTAATCTCTTATTTGGTTGAATGAACAAATTGAAAATTTATTTCGGTTAATTTTGGTTTGGTTATTATTTGATTGTTTAGTTTAATTCACGAAGTTTGGTTTATTTTTTAAAAGCTCCTACCTATTTGAGAATTCGTATACTCTGCAATAATTCAAAAGGAATCTTTTGAGTTGATCTATATAGACTGTCCAATCAACTTTAAAATTCGTGCACATTAGTTATAGGCAGGGACGATCAGATGGCCTCCATTTACAATCACACGGCTCACATGCATTTAACTCAAAAGATACTCTTTTGAGTCAATGACTCTCTATTTGAGGCATCAATTTAATTTTGGTCTCTAAAGGTACCATGCGCCATTGAGTCTGTTTGTTTTTTTATGCTGCTCACATCTTTGGTCTTTTGTGTGGTGCTGTCGAACTGTCGAAGCACTAACCGACATAGATTGATGTGTTTTTTATGTTTTCAAAATCAGATATTCAACGGATTCTGATACCAATCAGATGTTTAAACGAATATTTGTATTGATATGAATATTGTCTAGAAATTGAACAAAAATAGTTCAATGTACATAATACAAATGTCTTTAAGACTTTAACATTAATTCGTATCACATGTCCATTGATACTTGATAATTAATGAACAAATCATATATATTTTTTCATAACGAAGTCTTTTATTTGTGAGTTTGAACCTATGTTGTATGGATACACGTATGGATAATATCGTATTGGATACAATATGAGTACGACGATATGGTAATTTTGAAAAATCTAAGATACGATACATTTATTACATATATTACTTTTAACTGATATACCAGCTGGCGTATTTTATATGTATCGTGACTGTGTCGGAGGAGTGTCAGTGTCGGACACAGATATAATCACCATCCAGAAGGGTAGCACAGATTTGAACTAATCAGTACCGCTGTTACCTTGTTTCTTTTCGTAAAAACACTTTTATTCAAAGATGGATTGTGCACAAAATTCCCTCAATACACGGACATCAAAAAGCCCGTGCTTACAGTTCGCTCTATTTCAAACAGACAACTAATCAAATAAGGCACCAATAGGCAATAGACCTTTCAAAACCCAACATATATATTACGAGAAAGGAGTAGATCCAATGGGAATTCGACCTACTATTAGGTTCAATTATTAGCATTACGATCTGTGGACACATAAATTGATACAGATGCGCACGGTTATTAATACAAAGCACACGAATCTTGATGCAATCGGATGGTCAATACACCCATCATACCAAAGTAGGTCCGATGGGCCTCAGACTGGGCTGTGTAAATTGAAATACAGAAAAACAGTGTTCTGGGCTGCGCAAAGGAGAAGAAAAAAGAAAGGGATTTTGGGCTCAACAGAATAGAGCAAAATTATTTTCAAAATAGCGCAAGAGCCCAATAACTGTATAACTGATAATACATTTTAAAAATCAAAAGTAGAACAATAATAAGATTATTGAACCTAGAGAGAAAACGATTCTTTCTTTATACTAAATTTATCCGTTCATAGTTATTTAAGAAGAATGCAAAAATGACTAATAGATTATTGGTTTTTTTTGTTTATTTTGTGTTTTTTGTTTTTTTTTTTTTTGTTTTTTAGTGACATACTGACATTGTTATTTTGAGAGTTGAGTTGAATAAGCCAAATTATTCTTGCATAAATTGGATGAATTAAACAAAAAATAATAAGTAATTTAGAAAAAAAAAAGAATGAACTTTGCTACAAATAGTATAAAAAATTGTATATGTAGAAAATGTGACTTTATCTATGAAATTTAGATGTCAAAGTATAGTATGGTAAAATGAATTTTATTGATATTCCAACATATGGAAACATTTTACCATTTACAAAATGTCTTTTTATCTGGTCATGATCTTAATTATATAATGGAAACATTTTACCGGTTACAAAAATTTAGAAGTTTCCTCACTAAATTTTGTTTCATATCTGGCTGTTGTCATATCTGTGCGCATTTCTATTTAGGTGTTATGCTATTGCCATGTATAGTAAGAAGAATCTTTCCTTGAACAATTATTAATTTATTACTTTATTCGCTAGAACTAAGTAAAATGCTTAATTACTGCTAAACATAAAATGTGAAGAAATTGTTATATAAATAAACTGCGGCCCAAGAAAACGTGAAAAAATTATAACTTCTAGCGTACCTGATCGCATTGTTTTAAAATGCGGTTTTGTTCATGCATGTGGAAGGTCACTGCATACTGCATATGCAATATGCGAACGCATATGCGGATTTTAAAATAAAAATTCACGTATATATATATATATATATATAGAGAGAGAGAGAGAGGTTGGCTAAGATCAAAGTGGTAGTTCCTGAACTTTGGTGCTACCAATTCGTTTTTCAATTTTCAAAATTCAAAACGTCGATCCGAACCGTTCAAGACAATCTCTATATTAAAATATGCTTGGAGACCAAATGTTACATTTTTTTTGAATTTTTTTACTATTTATTAAGCCACTTTGAAAATTGTTGATCCAACGGTGGCTTAACAAAATAGTAAAATCAGAAGCCACCGTTGGATCAGCGATTTTCAAAGTGACTTAATAATTAGTAAAAAAATTCAGAAAAATATAAAATTTGGTCTCCAGGCATATTTTAATATAGAAATTGGCTTGAACAGTTCGGATTGAGGTTTTGAACTTTGAAAATTGAAAAACGAATTGGTAGCACCAAAGTTCAGGAACTACCACTTTGATCTTAGCCAACCTCTATATATATATACATATATATATATATATATATATATATCTATATATATATATATATATATATATATATATATTCATATTCATATATTTAAATTTATTGCACATAACCAACAATAGTTTTTTCACTTAAATTCTAATTAAAATACAATGAAATTATCAAATTCGGACCGCATATTAGTGTTTTCAGTTCGCATATGTGCATTTTCAGTCTGCATGTCTACATATTCAGATTACATATGTAATCGCATGAGAAGACTATATAAACATTCTGAACACAATTACTGACAGCATAAGCACATGCGGCAACATTTTAAAACATTGTCTGATCGTCTCATAAAGTCATAAAACAGCATCTAGCTTTTCTCCCGCGCTAGCTAGCGATTAGACCAAACCTCTCTCTTTCTCCCTCTTTTCTCTTTCCTCCCAAAAGGCGAGGGTTTTGCCAAATAGGAGCTCCGGTCCTTGGACACTGCTCTTCAGGTCTCTCTCTCTCTCTCTTTCTGGCTCCCCTCTCTCTGAATTTTTCTCTAATTCTTGACCGTTCATATCAGCGGATAGTCTCTTTTTGCATACTTCTGTATTTTTTATCATACTAACGTCCAGAGTTTTTGTTTACAAAAAAAGAAAATAAACTACTATTAATTTTTATAATGTATTTGGAAAGTATTTTTGGAAAATGGCAAAATTAGATCTCCGGAACTTTTCTACTAATTATAAATATATCTCTGAATCTTTTCTACTAAATTTAAAACCGTTAACGGAGCGGTGGCTGCCGATCTGTCCAGTTTGAAAACCATCTGCTCCTTCGAGTTGCAGCATCTGAATTTAAGGGGTTTGTTTTTCTGTTTTGGTAAGAGGTGGTCGCTGCTGGAAATGAATTGCGCGAGAGAGAGAAAGGGAGGGAGGAGTCAGGAGGAAGAAAAGAGTGTTTCAAATTTTAACTTGAGAGTGCATTTGATTTTTCAGCGATAATTCACAGATTTGATTAGATTGCTTTGCACGAATCTGGAAGGCAATTCAAGGGATCAAAATGCAAAGCACAAAGGGTTGTTTGCTTTGCAAAGTAGAGTAGCCTTACTCAATATTTATTTATTGTATAAGATTTATAATTTAGGGTTTAGGGTTTAGAGTTTAGAGGTTGGATTCGGCTTGAGCCTTAAAAAATCAAATTTTAACATGTCGTCCATGCACGGTGAAAAAAAAAAAAAAAAAAAAAAAATCAAATTTTAACATTTTAACACGGGCTGGATTACTTCCCTCTATGGGCGGTGCACACCTGTGAAACGCGTCAGATCCGTATCTAGAAGTGTCTGGGACGTATCTGTATGAGTCAATTCGTATCTAGAATTTGAATTTGGTTTGAATTAATTTTAAATTAATTTTTTTACGAATTTAATTTCGAATCTTTTATAATTTTTTTAAAGACAAGAAAGAATAATCGTAGTCGCTGAAAACGAGAGGTGAAAGTCATATAGGATTTTAGAACTGAAAGCAGGAGTTACGATTTACGAGTTATGACTTATGACTAATAGCTTTATGTTTTTACTTTTTAGTCATCAGCAAAAATCAACAATTCAGTTATTTTGAATTTTGAACTAGAGTAGTTCGTGAACCTATTTTGAACGAACCAGACCTAGTTTAAATTTGATTTGAATTAATTTCGAACTATTTTGAATCAAATTTTTTACAAACTTTTTTGAATCAAACTCAAATCGAATCACGAACTGCAAATTTTTTGTGCAGCCCTACATCCATCCCATTTTAAATATTGCACAAACGTCGGCCTATTAGATACAGTCCAATTGTTATGGGCTTTCCGAAATTAGAAAAAGACCGGCCCCCAAAACTCCAATAAAATATTTAAATTCAGAGAATCATTGGATCCTAGAGAAATGTATGTACATATTTCACACCATTAATTAATGTGGAACGTATATTTTTAATTAAGTACATAATGTATAATATATGTTAAACACTATTTTTTATGAAATTTTATTTGTTAATTTTTAATCATACATATTATATGCAAACTTAAAAATGATACTGAAATCTTTTCTCATCTAACAGCAATGATTAATTAGATGACTACAACAATATTGGAACAAAAATGTGTGACAAAATTAGGATTGCGACTCATGAAATGCAGAAATATATTTTCCGGATAGAAGGGACACCGAAACACATTTCATGTTTTACGCTATGTACTTAAAAGTATATGTTTCACATTCATTGTGTCAACAGGCATGAAAGTTTCGTGAGTGAATACTATATAATTAATGGGTTCTTCAATTGTATGATCATTTCATCTTTAATATAAATAATAACTATAAAAATATATTTCGGTTATCAATTAATCGCCAAAAGAAATATATATCTAAATATTTTTTTTCATATTAAAAATAAATATTATCTTCCAATTATACAACTAACACATATTTAGATATTGGAGAAAATTAAATTCATTATTTTGTCACACATTTCAATAAAAAATTTGGTATTCTTACCAAGATAGTTTACCTGGTAGTGCCATTGACCAAATCCAAAATGAAGCAGATTTACCAAGTGGAGGAGATTCCTGATAGGTTTTATGATATCTTTGTTGTAACATATAAGGTATTTTTTGAACAATTTATTTGTTTGAATTCATAGAATTTGTAAAAGTTACATGTTTTCTTTCAAATTTTTGAGGGACTTGTCTACATTTTATTTATTTCTTTCTACAATCAGTTGTTGGTATGTAATTTCTTTTTTATTTGTTAATTGTTTCCTGAAATATGTCCATTGTTTTAATTTCATTGTTCTATTTTTATATATATATTTTTTTTCAGATTCTCCATGTTTGCAAGGTAAATGGAAACAGGCTCCTTTTAAAGAAGGATGTCATTGTGGTACTGATGGAAGAAGACTCTTTAAATGGTGATTTAGAATTCATAGAGTTTTGCTTTCAAAATCTACACAAAATTGCTGTACCAGGATGCGAAAGGGTGGTCTGCTACCAGAGCCCAGAGGCAGAGTGGGTCTTTTTTCAATTAGGAGAGTAAATTTTTTTGATAAAGTTTTAAGGGTTGTGTTTTTAAATTTGGTTTGATTGGTTGGAGGCAATTATTTTGATGAAGTTTTAAGGATTGTGTTTGTAAATTTGGTTTATTGGATAGAGTAAATTCTTTTGATAAAGTTTTAAGGGTCTTTTTTCAATTAGGAGAGTAAATTCTTTTGATGAAGTTTTAAGGGTTGTGTTTGTAAATTTGGTCTGATTGGATAGAGGCAATTCTTTTGATAAAGTTTTAAGAGTTGTGTTTGTAATATTGGTTGATTGGATAGAGTAAATTCTTTTGATGAATTTTAAGAGTTGTAAATTTTGGGCCAATGTTTCCTATTGCTACCAGAAATTACCTTGATTTGCAAATACGGGAAATTGAATTTATCCAAGATTGTTTGTATCAGTATAGGCTAGTTATTATATATGTTTAAGAATGATAGATACGATTACAGTTTCAGTCATATTTTTTCTTTGAAAACACTAGCTCATGTGACTGGTACAGCTTATATGATGTTTAAGACTGACATTGTTAAAGAAAATAGGCCGACGAAAATAGTGTGTAATTAAGCCGAAGACAATATATACATCCCATGTACCAACCTTCCAATACTGTACCAGTCACATTGCATGTATAGGAGCAATGACCAATTGATATAGCCTATACTGGTACAGGACATTACCCTAAATTTGTTAGTTTGTACAACTCTATAGTGGATTGTGATTAATCCATTGACAGGCTGTTATCAGCCTTTTTCTTGAAAAAAGGACTAAAATAAAAAATAGTGCATTTTTTTAGTGACAGAATAACCCTGATGATGAACAGAAAAATAACAGTTCATCATTGACAATTCACACTTCACACCCTTTGTTAGGGCATATTTGTAAATTTCTCTGTAATAATTATATTTTTTCGATTTTGACATCTTTTATGTTAGATCTGAAATTTGAGTATACTAATTATAAAAAAATAAAAATAAACAAGAATATGTTCAAAACTTTCCATAATTATCTTTTCAGAATTGTCTTGCATAATTCTGATCATAACTAATCTAAATGTACATAATTGTGGTTCAATTTTCTATTTTTTAGTTAGCAACATATAGAGTTTAAAACTAATTAACTTATATTTGTTTTGACAGTTTCGCTCCTGTAATAGCTTGTTTGCTAAGAGTTAAGCGGTATTCTTTTATGTGGTTTGTACAATCCTTGAGGTAATTTTTCTCATTAATTGCACATTTAAGCATTAGTTCTAATTAAAAATATAAATAATTTGTTCATGCAAATATAATATTAAGTATTTCATAGGACATGTTTGTAAATTTATCTCAGACATCTTTTAGGTGAGTTTGATCCCAATAATGAATTAGGATAATGCATTTTCTTTTTTTTTTGCATTTTAAGATGCATTTTTTTAGATAATCACCTGCCTGTGAAGTTTCAAAATTTTTCGCAAGAGCTATTTTTTTAAAATGCAATTTATACAGACAGTTTGGAGACAACAAACAGTATTTTTATATTTTTGATGAATGAACTTCAGAAAATTATTAAATATAGATAGAAAATTCTTTAAATACAAAATTTTAAATTCTATGTTTACTAACTGTTCTACTAAAGATTTGGTCAACTTCAATTCCTAGATGCTTTTTTTTTATGTTCTGTATGATTTTAATGCTTTTTATGGGGATTTTGGTACCAGCTGGGTATTTCCTAATTTTACCTTGTACTTAAAGACTGGTACAGTATCACTCATGGTTTGATTAGTTTCTATACATAACCTGCAATCAGGTGTTTCTTCTGGTAAAAGGACTAAACTGAATAAAATATTTGTGATTAGTCTATCAGTCTATAGTGTCATTTTGAGAGATCAGTTTATGAGGTTTAATTAAAATAATGGATAATTTGCATCTGAATGTTTAGTGATGTTTTCACTACTAGGGAGACGTTTCTTTTATTTTTCTTCTCTTTTTTTTTTTCTCAATCTCATTAATCTTTTGCTCTCGTGAGTTTTTCTCTTGTCAGAATCATCGAGAAGTATAGTTTTCTGATTGGTTTGATGACCAAGAATCTTGCATTATTATCATACAGACTGATCAATGTCAATTTTATTTTATTTTCCTTTTTAGTTCTCTTGTTGTTGATCATTTGGTCAATCCGTCAATGAATGTCATTTTATAATGTAAATAACATTGTGTTCTACTTTCGTAATATGAAAGTTAGATTGGCCTATAGTTAACTATATTAAACCAATTGATATATTTTTTTCTTTTCTTTTTTAATTTTTACCAAAAAATTCGGTCGAGTTAGCTTGTTGATAAGATCGTGGAAATTTATTTACTCATTTATTTTTTGCAAACTCATATATCACTGGTTCATTTTCAGTTTTGGCACAACAGATCCCCATAGTGTGAGGCAAGACAAACTCAGAAAAGTTAGTTTCACTAAACTGCAGGAGCTACAGGTACTATATTTTAATTTAGTAGTATATATTTCTTGGTATCTATCACAATTATTAATTTGTTCAAATATTAAGTCGGAAAGAATTACTCAATAAAATTAGTTTGTACTGTTGTATTGTTCATTAAGGAAAACATTAAAAGAGGTATATTTGCGATGATTAAATAGTTTGACACCACTAATAATTTCTATTAATAAGGAAAAAATTTAATTACAAGTACTACAGGAAAAAAAAAAGGTTCGCTTGCAAATGGAGAATTTAAAAAAAAAAATTAAAGCGGGGAAAGGGAAACCAATGATTTCATTGAAATCATGGAGCTGGAGGACACATAAAATTAAAATATGTAACATTAATTAGGCCAAGATGTCAGCATGTATCTAGGAATGTATAATAACTTCTTTAAAAAGTTTCTTAAACCAACCAA
Source organism: Carex pumila (assembly GCA_033356055.1). Lineage (NCBI taxonomy): Eukaryota > Viridiplantae > Streptophyta > Magnoliopsida > Poales > Cyperaceae > Carex > Carex pumila. The sequence continues at coordinate 22,027 of JARJHM010000098.1, forward strand.
ATGAACAGTTAAAAGCAGATTTGAACAAACACTCTAAAAGATAATTAAACAAGAGGATATAAATTAGTTTTTTTTTTTAAAAAAAAGCCAAAAATGCTCATTTCATTGCTGAAATATAATAATTACAAAAACTAGTTTTTATCTATCCAGCTTAATGAGTTCATTATCACTCCTTACAAAACAAAAATTGAGTAACATGCAATATAACTACCAAAGCTTGCTATTAGTAAGGCACCAAAAATATACTAAATTTGCTAAAACTAAGCCACAAAATATTAGGTTAAGGCTAAGTATAACTATACGACAAAATTGGTGAAGCATCTTCATTTTCTACTACGGTAACACGTTGGCAATAGCAAAATCTTGCTGTCTAAAAACCTCTACACCCGAATGGAAATGTACTAGCTCCAGTGGTATGTACTAGTTCAAAGGAATGACATCTTCTATAACTGGGAGCCACTCTCCAACAACATTCTTGACTTTCTTGCTTATGTTTCCTGCCAATAAGAACAAAAAGATTTAATTAGTAAAATCAGATTTCTAGCACTTTTAATAGCACAATCATTGAAACAAACCTCATTCCTATATTTCCACAAACTTCAACTAACTGTTCTAAGGATAATTAAGAATCCTGTTCTATCTATGATATCGAGAGAATAAGCAAATGTAAGTATCCCAAGTTGTCCATGATTGCATTATAAATTGACTTTTTCCTAACCAAAACCAAATTTGTTGAGCTAATGTACAAGTGATAAAGAGATGATCAATCGAATCATTGTGTAAACGGAACTGACATTTGGGATCTCCAACCCACCCTTTAATGGCTAAATTGTCTTTGGTTAAGATGGTATTATGCGAAACTAGCCACATGAACACTCTGATTTTTGGTGGTACCGGTAAGTTCCACCATGTCATGGCATGTTTTGGTTGATATCCACCAAAGTTAAGAATTTTATAAATCAAATAAGTTGAAAACTTCCTTGAGGCTTTCTATTTCCACTCAATTTTGTCGTGCGAGTAAGTGAAGGAAGTGGAGCTGATTAGATGTAGTAATTCTGTCCATTCCTGAAAATCTATTCCTACTAAAGAAGTTCTAAATTTCACTAATCGCTCTTGAGAGTGTACCACATCAGCTAAGAGTATGTTTGGGTTTGTACATTGAGTAAACAAAGTGTAATACCTAGTAGCTAGTATGCATTTTTGATATCATTGGTCAACCCAGAACCTAATTTGCGAACTTACCCCTGGTTCATAAGATATCCATATTTCCATATTTCTCCTACATGATTAACTTTCAACATAGCAGTCCAAAAGGCATAATTTAATGGATGGTGATTGGTCACATACTTATGTATTAGAAGGGTTTTCCAAAGTTCATTGTATTAAAAAATTTTCAATTTCCACCACCATTTGAGTAGAAGGGATATGTTCATTTGTCTTAGACTGAGAATTCCTAAACCACCAACCTGTTTAGCTAAATTTGAGGTGTACCAGTCTGAGAATATATTTTTTTCTTTTTAGTATTACCTTGCCATAAGAAGCATCTTCTAATCTTATTTATTTGTTTGATTACCGTAAGAGGAATCCTATAGACTGAGAGTGCATATAAAGGAACAACTGTAAAGACTGAGTTTATTAAGGTTAAACGACCTCCGATGGATAGCAAGCTTCCTTGCCATTATTGCAGCTTATTTTCTACCTTATTTACTAGAAAAGACCAGTCAACTACTTGTAATTTTTTATAGTGTAAGGGCAGTCCTAGATATTTAATAGGAAAAGTTCCTTCGTGACATCTAAATAAATGTTGAAGAGGTTGTGTATCAACTACATTTAACGAATACAATTCAGTTTTATCGTAATTCATTCTAATCCCAGAGATAGCCTCAAAAGCTAACATGGCCCACCATGCTGCTTCCACATTCTCTTCCTGAGCTTCAAGGAAGAGAATAGTATCGTTGGCATAGTGGACCTAAACCTTCAATTACATGTGCTTGTCTACCATTTGTAAATATTCTACTAAATGTATCTGCAGCTAAGATATATAAAAATGGAGACAACGGATCCTCTTGTCTAACTCCCCTTTTGCAATAAAAATATTCTGTTAATTCCCTATTTATAGTTAGATAGGATTGAGAACTATATAGCCATTGAGTGATCCATTGTATCCACATAGTTCCAAAATTCCTACTATGCAACAATTCTATTAAATAATCCCAATGTATCTTATCGTACGCTTTCTCAAAATCTACTTTTATTACTACCCCTGGTTGTTTAAGAGTATGACATGAGTGTAAAATTTCTTGGCTAAGAACCATATTATCTAAAATATACCTATTCTTAATAAATGCAGCTTGACTATGATCTATCAGTCTATCCATAAGGGGTTCTAGTCGAATGGTAAGTAACTTGGAAATAATCTTAAAACTACAATTAACTAAACTAATTGGCCTAAATTTCTTAATAAGTATAGCACCTTTTTCCTTAGGTATGAGACAAATGCAAGACTTATTAATTTTGTGTAAGTTAAGGGAATTTTCATAAAAGTAATGACTAAGAAGCATCAAATCAGATTTAACAATGTTCCAAAAGAATTGATAAAACCTAAAGGTAAAGCCATCGGGACTTGGAGCCCCGTTTGGTTCAGATGCAAAAACAGAATATAAATTAGTTACTCAACGTGTATAGAGCACCAAAGATTGTTGGAATTTATAATAATAATTTGTAAAAGTGAATATATCCACCGATTTTATTTGGATTGATTTTACAAAATGCCAATTGCTAGCTCTAGAATCAGGATATTAAAAACTTAGAGACTACTTAAAATACTAATTAATCCTAGCTAAAGCAGTATTAGAAATCTTAAAATACTAATTGATACTAGCTAAAGCAGTATTAGAAATCTTAAAATACAAACATACTTAAGAAGATCTGATCCCCTCTCTAATAAAAAAGATGATAATATAAGAGTAAGACTACCATACATTACAATGTATAAATATATTTGTGCATTGGATTATAAATCACTGAATTCAAAGTTCAAATAATCGATCCAAACAGATTATCTTGTTCACAATATTAATGTGTTTGGAGACCAAATTTTATATTATTTGGAAATTTTTTATTATTTATTAAGCCACTTTGAAAATCGTTGATCCAATGGTGCTTTTTTATTTTACAGTTTTTGTTGGATTAGCGATTTTCAAAGTGGTTTAATAAATAGTAAAAAAAATTCAAAAAACATAAAATTTGGTCTCCAAGCACATATTAATATGGAGAACAAGATGAATGGTTTGGATCGGTTATTTGGACTTTGAATCCGATGATTTATAATCCAATGAACAAATATACTTATACATTGCAATGTACGATAGCTTTACTTGATAATATAATATTAATTGAAAAAAAAAACAAATGTTGACTTTCATGCAAGATATGCATGCCAGGTTGCACATAAGGCAAACCAAAGTTATAATTCGGTTTCAAAATCGAACCGAACCGATTTAGCATTGCAATCGAACCGAATCGAACAAAAGTTTTATTTCAGTTTGTTCGGTTCAAATCAAAATATATTATTATTTTTATTTAAAGCAATTGTTTTATAATAAACCGAAGTATTTTAAGAAATAAACCGAAGTATTAAGAAATAAACTGAAATATTTAGAATAATTGATTAAGAAATAAACTGGGGCGGTCCGGACTAAATTCATAATATATAAAAGTTTGGTTAGTTCGGTTATTTCGGTCTTTAAAATTTCAAACCGAAACCAAACCAAAGTTATAATTCGATTTTAGAAAAGCAAACCAAGCCGGTTATAGTTTGGTTATTTCGGTTTTAGATACAATCCAATTGTTATGGGCTTTCCGAAATTAAAAAAAGACCGGCCCCCAAAACTCCAATAAAATATTTAAATCCAGCGAATCATTGGATCCTAGAGAAATGTCATGTACATATATATTTCACACCATTATTGTGGAACGTATATTTTTAATAAAGAACATAATGTATAATATATGATAGACACTATTTTTTTTATGAAATTTTACTTGTTAATTTTTAATCATGCATATTATATGCAAACTTAAAAATAATACTGAAATCTTTGCTCATCTAACCGCAATGAATGCATAAATATATTTTCCGGATAAAAGGCACACCGAAACACATTTCATGTTTTACACTGTGTACTTAAAAATATATATTTCACATTCATTGTGTGAACGGGCATGAAAGTTTCGTGATTGAATACTCTATAATTTAGGGGCCCTTCAATTGTCGATGCGAACCATTCATATGGTTCTCCATATTAATATGTATTTGGAGACCAAATGTTATATTTTTTTGAAAATTTATTAATATTTTTTTAGATATTTAGAAAATCACTTGATTTGAAAATTCTGGACTATCCAAAAACAATGATTTTCAATAAATCTAAAAAAATCATAAAAAAATTTCAAAAAATGTAAAAATTCTTAATATATTAAATAATTATTTAATAAATATATATTTTTAAGTCTTGATTTTCTTAAGTTGTGATTGATTAATATATATTTTTTGGTAAATGTAGTATGCCTAGAGTTAGACGATGGGGAGCACGAGCTGAGCCTATAGTCGGTCCGGCTGTAGCGGTTGCAGATGCTATGGATCCGACTGGAGCGGGCATGTCTCGGTGGATTCGACTGGAGAGGACCCGTCGTCATATGATGATACGACTGGCAGGGGATTTGAGGATCCGACTGGAGCGGATCCGTCATCTCAGGCCGGTTTTACATATGGTGTGCATGATCTTGACACATTTAGTCCTCTTCTATGGACCCATTATGTTGTGCACCACGTCTCATTGGCATCTGTTGAGGTACGTAATTTTTATACTTAAAAAATGACATCTGTTAAGGTACTAAAAAAATCACACGATTTGAGTCTGACAGATTGATAATTAATACAGGATGATGTCATGCTTATGGTGAGGCACCACAGGTCTGAGATTCTGTTCATTCCCCATAAAGAAATACAGCGATACATCTTGAACCTTGGGTTGTATCAGTTTGCCACCATACTGTAGAGTAAGATCGATGTGTCTCTGATGCATGGTCTAGTGGAGAGATGGTGACCTGAGACTCATACATTTCATCTCCCGGTCGGGGAGATGACAGTCACCCTTGGTGATGTGAGCGCCTTATGGGGTTTACGTATCGATGGCCACCCCATAGGTGGCATCTCAGACCATCCAAAGTTGCAGAGGTTGATACCGGAGTTGTTAGGGTGTGATCCGAAGACTCCGGTCTCACTTCTTCCAGAATCAGATATTTCTTGAGACTGCTGACATTGAGGCGGTCAGGAGGTACTATTACACTCTTTAAATTAACTTAGTAGTTCATCAACAATCTCAATTATTTATATTGATTATTTTATATTGTAGGTATTTTAGGGCATATGTGCTGGATTTGTGTGGTGCTATCATGTTCGAGGATTCCAGCGGTGATGCGGTTCCAATAATGTATCTCTCCCTACTGAGGGACCTGGAGAAAGAATCGAGATTGAACTAGGGTGGAGCTCTCTTCGCCTACTTATACAGAGGCCTATGTCATGCTTGTCTGGTAAGTCTGTATTAATATACGTTGTTATTGAGGGTTGGATAAGAAGCAGCCAGTTTTTATTTTAAGTTAAATTTTCAGGTGAAGAATAAACATATTTTTGGACCACTTCTTCTACTCCAACATTGGTCGTAGTCACATCTGCCCATAAATCAGCCAGTTATACCATTGCCACGTCCCCGGTGGGAGGTCCTAACCTAGATAGATGCCCCGCGTATGCTGCTATATGGGGCAGTCATCATGATCATGAAGAGAAGGGCAAGGGGATTTCTTATGTCCGGGGTCAGCTCCAGATGCTTCGAGATACAAATATCGATTGGTTTCCGTATCGTGCATGGTATCAGCATAGCTAGCTGAGCCCACTGACAATAGAGCAAACACAGCTATGGTATTATTGGGGACCGGTCGTCTGTTTCTGGATAGTGGTGTATCACTATCCCGATCGGGTATCTCGACAGTTTGGCTTGAATGCTTTCATCTCAGAGTTTCCGCTGATTGGTAAGGATGATACCGACAAGTTCCACAAGTACCATCTACTTAATTACATTATCACTTTAATATTGTCACTGTTTCTCTCATTTCTCATTAATTGTACTTGCAGTACGGTGCACAATAAGTCTAAAGTCGACTAGAATCAGCATTACATCATGCAGTACAACTAGGTTCGACATTCAGAGCAGCACTTATGGAGCCCGCCATCTATTGCATCATTGGGTGTTGGTCCCGGGGATCTGAGATATGCCGTATGGTACCAGAGATGGGGCATACTGTCAGTCTACCTGATGGGCCATTATGGTGAGACCCTTCGACGTAGACTGATGGATTCATCCAGCAATTATATGCCTTGGGGTCTGATCAATGCTCGCGCAGTAAGTACAACTGCAATATACTTTAATTTAAACCAGTAAGTACAATGCAGAGTCAGCTGCTGTATTTGATCCATGGGCAACCAGTACATGTACGCAGCACATGTATACGGGGGAGGAGGATGAGGATATGGGAGATAAGGAGGAGGATTTAGGAGAGGAGGCGTTAGGATTGAGTCCGCAGAGGCGTGTGCAGCCGCACATGTATGGTAAGGGCATAGTGGCTCCTAGGTTGTCTCCATCAGAAAGGAAACGAAGAGGATGATTGTAGAGTTTTTTGTTTATTATGATATAGTTCTGACTGTAGTATTTTGACTATGGGACTGCTGTATTATACATTTCTGATTATGTTGGCGCGCATTATGTTGACATTATGTTTTTTTATTTTATATTCATGTTGGTATTATGTTCTTTTCACTTTACATTTCTTTAAATGGATGGGGAAATGGAAGAGATTAAATGGATGGGAAAAAGGAGTTTCTTTGTAGGAAGGGATAACTTCTCTTTTTTTGAAGGCACAATATTTGTTTGTCATCTAATACCTATCTTTTATTTAAAAATGTTTTTTGCTCGAGACATTCCAAAATCTGTTCCCTCCTATCTTTCCAGATGCTCTGATGTTTAGAAGCATGAGTGGCATTCTTCACTAACCAAAAACATTTCGTTTGGTCTGACTATCTGTATTAACTCTGTGTCTCTCTGATCTACAATCAAGTATATAGATATTAATTAGTTTCATTGGCTTTTCCAGATAAGATGGATATATATTCAGAAGAGCTACATTTTCTCTTCTTTGAGAGGGTACACGACGGTTACAACAACCTTGAGAGGCACTTCAAGACTATTCCAAGGGCATTGTTGGAAAAACTACACATGAATGCTTGTTTGGAATCCCTACTGAAAGATGCCAAAGTTGTCATAATTCTTTAGCCAAGAAATTGGCTGAGGGGTGTGAAATTCCTATGTTTGACTTGCCAGGCTATATTACGGACATAGATCGGTGTATATTGATTGCTCAAATGACATATTATCTTTTCCAAGGTCGCAGTTACCGAAATAAGAATGTGATTGATTACATGAATGATGTAACTAACCCTGCTAAAAGGAAGTTGCATGGGGGGCTCTACATGCAGTAACTCTATCAAATTATATATGGTACAATACTATGTTTATCTTTTGAAAATTATTAAATTCAGGTGAACTTTTAATTTTCTTTATGTTTAGCTGTGCAATTATAGCATTTTGGTGTTGTGTGGTTTAGGTTCAAATAAGTTTATTCTAGAAACACAGCCTACACTTTGCAACAACTTTGAACCATATAGTCCCAAATTGTAGAGGTAAAAGCAGATCATTTCTTTGCCATTTCAGGTTGTGGTTCTAATTTGGATGAGCATGGAAATCTGCTTGTTCTTAGAGATCCTCCGGAAGAAGGTATGTGTTGCAACTTCAGCATGCAGTAAATTAAACAATGTTTTATAGATAAATAAATAAATGCATAATAAAATAAATAATATATAGCTATGTAGATGGAGATTTAAATGAATAATTAAATTTAGTTTGAAAACAATTTGGTGCTTGCTTTTTGGCTAAAGCCCGATGACACTAACTAATGGACTAAAGCCGCATTGTAATTGTAGGGGATCTGTTAAAAGCTAGGAGAAAGGTCCAATATCTAGATCAAGGAGAGGGGGAGAACAAAAATTTGAAAATTTTGAGAGTAATTGTAGAAGATCTGAGGCACAATAAAGAAGAGAGGACCCTCATGAACAAGATATGGCAGAAGTCTGCATGGGCTGCCAATTTTTTCACTTGTGTCACGGCGTTTGAACATAAATGACACGTGGTCCAACATGGCGGAACACTAAAAAGTTGGTGCCTTTTGTGTTTTTCAGTTATTTTTTTTTAATCTTTTAATTGATTTGTTGTGAGAAGGGGGTTTCATAGGGCCATGTATAGACTTGGAAACCCTAAATCCATGAAACATGTGAGATATATAAGCTTCAATACATTGAAACTGATAATTTAGATACACCTTTTGTCATGTACATCGAAAGTGAATAGTGTTAATTAGAACCAGTGTAGTGTTGTATGCTTGATATCCTTCTTTGGTTAGTAGTAATAGTTATGCATGTTATTACTTATAATGGGTGCCATGACTGCAGTTAGTTCACTCAGTTTGAGACCCGAAAACAACGAGGACACCCGTGTTACTGGAGAAGATGTGCACGAGAAGCTGCGAATCATACACAATGATATTGTTTGTTTCATGGATTTCTTATATGCTTACATTAGAGATATAAGGAGCTTGTGATGCTTGTAGGCAAGCAGCATAAAGTATTTGATTATAAGTAATTTTATTTTAAATTAGTAATCTATTTTGCCAATATGGAGCTTGAGATGCTGAACAAATTTGTTTATTCAAATTTTCTTGGATGTATTCAATTTGATTTAATTTTTTTTGTATATCATATTAATTTTTTCTTAGGCACTCAAAATAAGCCAACCGTCCATTGTTCGTTCTCACACTACACATTATTCTTTGTAAAATAAAGTATAAATTGTTATAGACTTATGTGCTATTAATCAAATAGTAGGATATCTTATATAAGTTACTCTGATTGTAAAAACTAAAATCTCTTTAACAAGTGATAAATTTTAACAGAAGCCTTTCTTCTCATCTTCTGCAAAGCTAATTAATTATGAGAAATTTAGATATATGTCCATCTTAACTTCTAAATTAAAATATTTTTCCACCAAAAATTTAAAATTAATTATTTTATCAATATCAATATTTCAAATGCCCCATTGCTTTCATGCACCAACATCATTATCTCTGATTTGAAAGTCTAAATAGACAATTCAAACAGTTCAACATGATATCCACATTAAAATATACTTGGAGACCAAATTTTATATATTTTTTAAAAATATTTTACTATCTTTTAGGATATGTACAAAAATATTGTTTTTAGACGGTTCAAAATATTCTAGTGAAACAATAATTTTGTACTTATCTTAAAAAATAGTAAAAATTAAAAAAATATATAAAATTTAATCTCCAAACACATTTTAATATAAATATCATGTTAAGCGATTTGAATCATCTATTTGAACTTTGAAATCGAAGATAATAATGTGAAATATGATTGGATCATGAAAGAAAGCAATGGAACATTTGAGCATCTTCCAATAAATATGGATGCCACTTTCAGTGTCTATGAGATAATTGGAAGGTTCTGATTCCAATATTTGATGATCGATTGTCGGATTTCCCATATAAATAGTTTTTACTTTTGACTCATATGAATCTCATATAGAACTAACTAAGCAATTCTTGCTACTTGCTATTTTTTCGAATTCTCTTCATATGAAAATTGTACAGAGCTGGTAATTGCTGATAATTGCGTTTGGTGCTTGAAAAAAATAGAGAACATGGTAAGTTATCTAGCCGTGATGAATAATAAAGATAAAAATGTTTTATTAATAATTTTCTATTAAAAAGTCTCGATACCTTTAGCATTTTTAGATATTATTTCTTTAGTACCTTTAGCTAGAAATGGAGAAACCAAGTATGATAGCAGGAAAATCAATCTTTTTGGCTTCAAGGACAGCATCTATCCTCTCCACAAGGGCTTCAAAGGAATACAAGACGACTACCTTAATTGCTCAATTCATCATATGGAGAGAAAGATGTGCAAGGACGTTTGGAGAAGTGAACAAAGACATAACAGAATTGATACAAGAGATCGACATGCAATTGCATTTCATAACAAAATGATGAAATAATCAACTACTGTTCAGCAATACGCCAAATTTTGAAGCTGCTGTTTTCCTTTCCTTTACTGTTTTATCTTAGTTTTTGTTTAATTTCACTTTCTTATTTAGCTCAATCATCTTGAGCAAATTGTAATTTTATTTCTAGGAGTTACATCTCCAATGTAACTCAAACTTCAATGAATCAAATACGGGCTAGACCCATATTTTCTTCAAAAAAAAATTTTTTTGATAATTGAATATGATTAAGGAGAGACGAGGTCTTGTTCAATGTTTTATCAATATTAATCTTTATTTTTAAGTGATTAAATTAGAAAAAAAAAGAGATTGATAAATTCAGTGAATTAAATGGAGAAATAATTAATTTTTAATTTTTAGTGGAAAAATTATGTAAATCAAGAAGTCATGATGAGTATCTATCTAAATTTTTCATTTATTATTTCTTTTGAAATTTTGGAAACAATCTCTGAGAGATTATTTCTCTTGTAATATTCGAGTCTTGGAGATTATAGAAACAATCTGACGGAAGACCTTATTCAGTCTTTGATAATTTCGTCTTTTTTGTTTTTCTCCTTTTTTGCCTCGTTTTATTCTGGATTTCTTGCTCAACTAGACGTGCTTCAATGGTTGGCGGTGGTACTGATTTTGATTTGGATGGCGCGAAGATGCTAAAAGGTTGGCATGCTTTTCTTCTTTCATCTTTCTTCCATCCCATTGTCTCTTTCAGTCTCTTTGATTAGAAATCAATTGAAAGGGGGTTTAATCTGATTCAGTGGTATTAGCCTATTAGGCAGAAATTTGTGAACATTCTACTCAATTTGCCAACTGTACCGTCTGCTCAGGTCTGTACGTACCAGTACAGTTATCCTAGTAGCTATCAGCATTGCATCAGTTTCTGTTGCATTTTTTGGTTTTGTCAGAGAATTCTGGCAGATTGCAACCTAATTAGACTTATTGAGGAAAACACTGCAGAAAGGTGAGTTATGTTTGCCAGTCCAGGTTCAGATTTTTTGCTTTGCAATTGTACACCAATTTCATGTAGCTTAAAAAAAGCAGTAGAATTATATTCTATTTTAAATTTTTTTTTTATTCTTTTTGTTTCAGTAACAAAAGATATATGCAACTCTTTCCCCATTGAACTTGAATGGATTGCGCTGAGCATCTTCTCTTTTCTCTAGGCACATCTCTCTCTCTCTCTACTGCACTGGTTTTGTATAGTCTAGTACAGGTTCTTCATATGGCTAGATTCGTAGATGAGATCATGGACTGGTGATGTATAAGTGTAAATGCTATCTTTTGTGCAAAGATTACATGCAAATATCTCCTTTCCTATATGGAAATCACATACAAGCTAATCTGTTTGCAATATGTGAAGGTGCCGGACGTGCTATCTCTGAGTAGTTGTTCCAACTTCCAAGTACTTGAATGAACTCTTCAACTCTGATGAGGTCTGGAAGGAACTCTATAAGCAGAGGTGGCAGCATGCCGGCATCTACCTAAACACTCTGCCCATTTCAAGGTCAGGTGCTATTGTTGGTCTGAGAACTTATTTGCACAAAATGTGAAATACTTCATTTTGTTAAGAGTATCTTAGTTTTGGAAGACCAGATTGGAAAAGGTACTCTAAAATAGAGGTTTTTCTGTAAATTAGATGTTTATATTTTAAGAAAATTGCTCCAGTTTATCAAGTTTATTTGATGGTTCATACTCATTTAGTCGGAAGGTTATTGCTCTATTATTGAAATTTCTATTAATTAAATAGTGCAAAATCAGAAAAATAAGCTGTATTGATTTATTTGTTCTCTTGGGCCTATATAGGCATTACATTTTCATTCATAACCCTACGATTCTCTATAATTCCTATCTTACCAAAAAGACCCTATAGTCCTATAAAATGCATAAAAATACATAAATCTCAACATAAATAATAATGACATAAAAATAATAATATTATTATTATTCATATTTATTAGAGAATATCTTCCTACTATAATGATGAATTAGTTTTAAAGTAACAACATTAACAAGCTTATTTAATCAGTATGTTTAACATGTAATTTTGTTTTTGTTAATATTGACTTTTTACATTTTTAAGTAACAATACTGTTCTCTTAGTAGCATTATTTTGCCATTTGATTGAAATCAAGTTATACTACAAGTCTACAGACTACAACTGGGCTAACAAGGTAGTGAATCAACTTGGATATATGTGCTGATGGTAGATACTGCTTTAAGTAAACTTTTGCGTAACATGCCAAGGACCAATTGAGAAAACCAAATGTATAATAAACAACCTTTTATCAATTTTTAATTTCTGATACAGGGATGGAAGCCTGCATATATTAAAAAGCACAAACATCGCGAGGCATTGATATCTAACATGCTTGCTACTGTCATAAAATCTGAAACGCTGCTTCAATTTCATTATTTGCTAGCAATTGATGTAATGAAATGCCTAAAACCTGGATTTGAAGATATTTATTTATATTTCTTCAGAAAGAACATTAATGTGTTGTTTAACCTGCTCGGGTTACACTATTCTTTCTTTCATCTAGGTTTACCTGTAAGTTGCTCCTCCAATGTTTTTTTCTTACTTGGTTTCGATTGCGCACTGTTTGCAGAGCTTTGTTTTCATTAGGTAATAATTACAGATTTGATTTCCAAAGTATCACTAATACCCCCTGTTTGGTTCTTATAATTTCAAAATTTGCATTCTGGTCCATAAATTTGCAAATTTTGCTATTTTGGTCACAAGACTTGCAAGATAATATCTAGTTGAAAGATATGGACTGAAAACCATATTAGTGTAAAATTCTAAATGTGCAAGGTATAGTCTATGCTTTGGCGTCTATACGGGTAATATTTTCTCTATCTTTGGCTGGAGAGTGATGAAAAAATAAAAAATGCAACTGGTTCTTTGCTGATTGTTGTTAATTGACCATTGTATAATTTTTTCTTTTTGTTTTTAGGAGCTTATTTTGGAATTGTGAGCATTTTCTTAATAGAAATAAAATTTTCAATATAATATATCCTTGAAAGTTGAAAGTACTAATTCATTCGGTTGTCTTTGTTGGATTATGTTAAATTATTGCAGCTTAAGGATCTTAGAAAGGTTCTTGCAAGTTGCCAGGTGTCAGACAGAGATATGTGTGAGCTGGTGGCGGTTATGTAGTACACATGGCAATGCTTCCTACATACCAGTTGTGGAGCACTATCTTTTTACATATCGCACTACTCGTTTGGGACGGATTGCTGACAATGATGTAGCACTTCTTCATATGCTTAAAAAACAAGACTCCTTTAATTCGATTGTGCCAAGGTTTAATCAAATGTTCTATCAAACGAGTGAGAAAGACTCGTGTTTTATAAATCATGCCTAAAATAGTTTGCTCTACTTTTTTGTTGTTTTCTCTTGCTCTGTGCTATGGACATCTAATATTTGATCAACATATCATTAGTGAATGTCATACATCTTGGACTCTTAGGTGGTGTTATCTAATTGCTCCCTCAATTAATTAAGGCTCTTTAGTTTTGCTATATATATATGAAGACTCAAGTCTTTTTTTTTGTAAGCTTTGCATAAGGTATGAAGTCGCGGGAAAGACTCAAACTCTTAATCTTTGAATAATCACAGTTCTAGGATTTTTTTTGTCCTAACTAACTGTGCTACCGCCTCATCTATAGAAGGCTCAAGTCATTTTGATATTTGATCCCACCATACAAGACGAAAGTTTTCAGGGAGGTTCAATTTAATGTTGATTGATAATAATTTCCTTTGAAAAAAAAAAATACACCTAGAATCCGGTATACCATATAATTACAAAAAAAAAAAAAATACTTTAAAAGTGGAACGTCATACTATTTAGAAAATCAGAAAAAAAAAGTTAAAAAATAAAAATAAATTAAGTGAGATGTCATGTGACATCCAGTAATAATATTTTTGTTTTTATATTTATAGTTTGAATTTAAGTGATGTTGTATTATGTTATATTATCTTATGTGATGTTTATGATTTCGAGTATGTTGAATATCTAATTTATTTAATTCTTTTGCTTAAAATTCAATATCTGATTAATTTTGAAAAATAAATTCAGATCGAATACAATTTGACCGATATTGGGTAGTCTTGGACAACACCACACAGAAGACCAAAAAATGTGAGCCACTATTGAGACAAAACAAACTATATAAAAATCAAGATATTCATCAATTCAAAATTCAAGCAAAAACCCTGTCCAGAATATACGTCAATTTAAGTCTTATCATGCCACTGTTGCCACCTCTGTCCAAGATAATGATACTTAATAATATGTAGTAATTATTTCGGGTAAATTAATTCGCATGATCTCCATTAGGTTAAAAGCCATTAGTCATATCTGAGATTTCACTTAATCACTACGTACTTTGGTTGACCGATGATGGAAATAGACTTGATTTACTGAAAGCAAAATATGCCTGATTATATAAATTGTTATAATATTCGATTACGATATCCATCAACCTATTCTCTATTGATCAGAAAAATACATGGGACATTTCTTATCTTATATATGCATGACTAATTTCTTTCTATTTCTTCTAGAGTAAGTTTTTCTCATAAATTTACAATTCAATAATATATAAGAAGAAAATATTTCTTTAGCAAAAGTGAAAAACTCAAAACCCACATAAGAAATCTAAAAGTCTTGTTTTAATGACTCAATTTATCACCTTAGTAATGCTCAAATTGATGATTAAAGCATCTGAGATTGCATCAATCAATGATACACGACAGAAAGGATTAATTTATTGTTTTACTCTCACAAACTTTACCTTCACCGAGCGTAAGTTTATTTTCATTATTAGGTTTTTCTATCCAGCAATATGTTTTTCTTGTAAGACTTAACTACAGGCTAAAAAAACAAAAAAAAAAGAATCAAATCACACCATTTTTGTAAAAGGTAAATGCCTTTTTTTTCTCCTGAAGTTCTTGGAATTATTCTGAACAATATATTGGTGCATATGTCATAACATTATAATTTCAGCTCTAAGTTATAATAAGGTACCACTAGCTAGATCAAAACTGATTTTATAAATAAAATAATTAGTATAATCCTAGTGTCTTACTAGTTGTTCTACTTTATTTTGAGAAAAGTTTATCGAATCCTAATTAACAATCATATTCAGTTTTACGATTTGATTCAATGATTCACGAAACGATCATATGGTAACAATAATCTTTATCTTTTAATCATATAATATTAATGTAAAATTGTTCCTCACACAACACTATTGTGAATGAACTATTAAAATGAGTTATGGTATCTAATTTCTAGGACTACTGAAAACGAAAATAGTGTGTTTACGATACATGTTAATATACATGAAAATCTAATAAGATTTTTGACCAATAAAATAAAGATAATTTTCATACCGCAATATATAGCTAGATAAAGAGAATGATATAACAAGTATTTTTTAAATTATTATAATAAAATATTATCCAGAATAAAATACTGGATGAAATAAATAAATAAATTTATATTATGTACAACATAATATTAGTTGTTTCACATTATTGAATATAAAAACAAAAAATTATATCTACCTACAATTAATATTGTTTCTTTTTAATTTCTTAGTATCAATTTACAATTTAGAGAGTTGTAATGGCTTCAATAAAAATAATGTTAATATTTTTTCTTAATTCAAATTAGTTTGGTTGGTATGTAATTATATTTTGAATTTATATTTTCATTATATTTCTTTTTACTCTAGTCCGCATGTTTAACCAATCATAAATAAATTGTGAATTAATTCTTACTTTTTGATATTGGTTTCATCCAATATCTTATTCTTTTTATAATATAATTCATTGTAACAATTTTAAGAAGTATTTTGTATCTTCTTTTTTTATTTGGATAGTTTTTGGTATGAAAATTCTATTTTTTTCTCCAGAAATCTCACTAGATATATATTTATATTAACATGTATTGTCAACTTTTTTAGTCACACTATTTACGTTTTTACTGCATGTTCTATAAATTATGTATTTGGACTCATTCAAGAGTTCACTCTCACAGGTGTTGTGTGAGCACACTTTACATGAATTTCATATGATTAAAAAACAAATTAAGACTATTATTAACATATGATCATTTGTACCATGAATCATTTCATTTTGAATCAGATTGTAAAATTGAATATAATCGTCAAGATTCATTAAATTTTTCTCAAAATAAAGTAGAACAATTACATAGTATTATGACAAAATTTTTTTTATAAAATCACTATTTCACTAAATTAAAATGTTTGTGCAATCAAATAGTAACTATTCATTATTCATATCAGAAATTATTAGTCATATGTAATTCTCACTATGCACCACCTCTTGTTATTAATTCTCCTCTCTTGTCGTTTTCCCTCTCCAAAAAAAAAAAAACTTAAACAAGGAAATTTTGAAAGAGAAAATCTAAATAGAAATTTTGGCATAAAAAAGATTAGTTAAAATCGCTCACTTGATGAATCGAATCGGATCATAAAATTGAAATCATTAAATGTAACAAATAATTGAATTAAAGTATCATCTAATCTTAATTAACTTATGCAAAAAAATATAGTGTAAATACAATAGGATATAGTGGTTCTTTTCGCTCACAAATTGTCAAATTGAACCTCGATAGATATTGCACTATATATGTTAGCGTGTCTAGTACGTGTTGTAAAAAGTTGTGTGTATTTGAGAGATGGATAGAATTTTACCTGCCAAGCAATTAATCGATATGCAGATTGATTGATCGATTCTTGCAGAGAATTTAACATAAAATATATATGATGATCGATAAAGATAAGAGACTAGAACTTGTGAAGTTTTTGTTCTTATATTTTGTTGGTAGAGTTTAACAAATATATATATATATATATATATATAATTAAGATGTAAGGTAATAATGCATAAATAAAATGTTATTCTTCATTTTGATTCCAACCTAATATAAATTCTACGAGTTAGAGAATCAACTTCATTCATTCATTACTGCTAGTCTCCACACACCTCTTTTATTTTATCTCTTCTAAATGGAAGGTCAATAGACAAAGGTGAGCAATTTTTATCAGCTAATTCTTTGCTCCATCATATGAAATCACTTTACTTAGCCTAGCTTGTTGGAAAATTGTCTCAAATTTTTCTTTAATTTTGAAGTGAAATTAAGGGGAAATTTGTTTTAGTTTTAGTTTTTTTTTGTTTTTACAACTATTTCAAATTATAATCCCTTCTTTTATAGCGTGAATGACAATTCCATTTTGAATCGAGTTTTTGCTGGTTTAATTGTACGCTTCTCAGTAATCAACATCTTTGTAGGTCATATTGTTGATCCTAAAGTCCTTATATAGGTAGAGGTTTTTTTTTTCTTTTGAGATCCTGATAGAGGCTATCAGGTGGAGGATATAGGTAGAGGTTTATTGGTAATTTAGGAGATAATGAGGATTGTTTTTTTGCTTCTATTTTGTCTAATATTGTTTGAATATTTCACTCGTACGGTATACTATGAGAATTGGAAACATTTTCATAACCATACATGTTATTAAATAATAGACATTATCCATATCCTATCTTCAATCCATTATTCATTGAACTCAGTACTGTTGTAGGATTGTGACAAAAAAAACTTGTATGAGAATTATGGGCATTTGTAATATTTTTCTAACAATATTTGTAATAATTTTTTTTTATCTGTTACATTTCAAATTGATAGAAAACTGAGGTCTGGGATCAACTCTGCACGAAATACAAAAGAGCAAAATATACAAAAGAAATATATTTTTTTTCTTTTGAACGTAAGAAAAAAATCTACCATTTTTTTTTCCTACGTACAATAATCATAATTTATATATATAGCAAGTTTAGTGGCTTTAACTGAAGAAACTGAGAGTTTATCAGTTATTTTCATTTGTTGTAATATTTTTTTTTATAAACTAAATATTCATTCTAATATGGATCATTAGGGGTTCACTTGATCACAAAAACTAAAGAATTTCTATGTAGTTATTCAATTTATTTATGAAGTATAAAATATAAAATTTCTTCGATGAAAAAAATATTTCATAATATTTTATTTTATTATTTTACTAACTCTAACAATAAGTTCTACATTTGAGCTACAATAGATATATTATTTTCTAATAAAAATAATTATTTTTAATATATAAATTTACTTTTATAGTACATTGTTAATATGTATATTGAAAATTTTATTACATAAAACATAATTATTTATAATAATAATTATATCTTATAAATAAATATGTAAGTATTTAAAAAATCAGCAGTGAAACCGATTGAACCATCGGTCTGACCAGTGAACCGTTAAATCGGAGCTTTACCGGGTCAACGTCCGGTCCGGTTTTGATAACATTGCCTGTAAGCACCCCGGTCGAAGTGCTACCGGTAGCAATTTAGCCATACTCTATATATATATATGCTAATTAGACACCATATATAATTTTGATTATTTACCATTTTCTAAACCAAGTTTGGAGGAATAAATCAATTTCCGTACAAAAGAAAAGATTCTCAAATGCATGAACTGTACATAACCAATTAATGCTGCTAATTATCTGAAACCAAGGAGAGAATTAACTATGCACATTTTCTTTAAAAAAAATAATTAGTTCCATTTTTTTGTTAACATGACATGGCTACTCTGCCACCAAAAATAACTAAAGACCTAGTTATTATTAGACATTCGACAACATTCAATATTCATCCTGATTTGCACTTAATTTGTACATTAACGGTTGAATCACTATCGGTCCCAAATCAAAGCCCAAGTACATTTTGGGCTTGCCATGTAAGTTTAGAATCCAATAAAATTGGTAAAGACACGTCGCACTAAGACGTGTCCACGTCATGCAAATATTTGATACAAACACTCGCCCGACACATCTATATAGGGTTTAGATTGAGGTGAAAATCAATTCATAGTTATCCCATCTGTATTCGATCAATATTAATTTTTTTTGACGGATACAATAATATTCTAATGTTTCTAGATGCAAATAAAAATATTGAAATAATTTAAGTGGATAAAATATAGTTTTGAATTTATGATAGTATTATTATCTAAGTAAAATATCCCAGATTATATAAATTGTTATATTATTCTATTTCGATATTCATGCATGCATGACCAATTGCTTTCCATTTATTTTAAAGTATTTTTTTCATAAATTTACAATTTATTAATAACAGGAAAACAAATCTTTCAAGTGAAAAACTCAAAGCCTTCATAAGAAAATATTTCTTTCTATATAGCACCTTATAATAAAATTAATTATTTTATGGTAAAATAAACAAATTACCTAAATATATATGTCATATATTAAGACACCATCATAGGAAATAGCCATAAAACTAGTGTTTGGTAAATGCCCCCGGGGACCCAACCCGGACCGGTCCGCCCGTGCCCGTGCCCGGACCGGACCGTGCCCGTGCCACGGGTATGCACGGGTACACGGGCACACGGGCACGGGTATTAAATGGGCCGGACCCGGTTTTTTTGAAAAATGCCCGTGAGAACCCGGACCCCCGTACCCGTAACCCGTGCCCGTGACGCCCGTGCCCGTGACGCCCGTGCCCGTGCCCGTGCGCCCGTGCCCGTGCCCGTGACCGTGAGCCCGTGGCAGAATTTTTTTTTTTTTTTTTTTGGGGTGTAAAATTCAAAATTTGAACTCAAATTCTCCCCCCCATTCCCCCCATGCCCCACATCCCCACTTTCTACCCGGACCCCTACCCATTTTTTTTTTTCAGTTTTTTTTTTTTTTTTTTTTTTTTTAAATTCAAATTTTAATCCCTCCAAACAAAATTCTATAAATATACACCCATTCCTTACAAATTTTCACATCTCTCTCAATATTTTCATCTCTCATTCTCTCAATCTCAATCTCAATATTTTTATTATTCTCCAATTTTAATTTTATTGTTAAAAAAAAATAGTTGTTAATTTAACAAATACACAAACACAAACACGCAAACGGAAAGGGAATTACGAAGGTATTCTCGAAGATTTTCCCACGAAATTAAAAAGGTAATATTAATTTTTGTTAGAATACATTTTGTTAGATTAAATTTTGCTAGATTAAATTTTGTTAGATTGAAATATTGAATGTTAGATTTATTTTTGTAGAAAAAATTTAGAATTTAAATTGAATGTTAGATTTAGTTTATGTTAGATTTATTGAATGTTAAGTAATTAGATTTGTTATATTTATTGAATGTTAGATTTATTAAATTTGTTAAGTAATTAGATTTATAAGATTTATTTTATGTTAGATTTGTTAGATTTATTTAGTTTATATTATATTTGTTAGATGTGTAGTAATTAGATTTGTTTTGAATATGTGATGTTAGCTTTTATTTTTGAAATTCGGATTTATTTTTAATACGTTAATAAAAGATGTTAGATTTATTTTGTTCAATATGTGAAGTAATTAGATTTGTTTTGAATAGGTTAGATTTTATTTTTGAAATTCGGATTTATTTTTAATAGGTTAAATAAAGATGTTAGATTTATTTTTTTGAATATGTGAAGTAATTTGATTTGTTTTGAGTAGGTTAGATTTTATTTTTGAAATTCGGATTTATTTTTAATAGGTTAAATAAAGATGTTAGATTTTTTTTTTTAAATATGTGAAGTAATTTGATTTGTTTTGAATAGGTTAGATTTTATTTTTGAAATTCGGATTTATTTTTAATAGGTTAATAAAAGATGTTAGATTTATTTTGTTGAATATGTGAACCAATTAGATTTGTTTTGAATAGGTTAGATTTTATTTTTGAAATTCGGATTTATTTTTAATAGGTTAAATAAAGATGTTAGATATTTTTTTTTGAATATGTGAAGTAATTAGACTTGTTTTGAATAGGTTAGATTTTATTTCTGAAATTCGGATTTATTTTTAATAGGTTAAATAAAGATGTTAGATTTATTTTTTTGAATATGTGAACTAATTGGACTTGGTTTGAAAAGGTTAGATTTTATTTTTGAAATTCGGATTTATTTTTAATAGGTTAATAAAAGATGTTAGATTTATTTTTTTGAATATGTGAAGTAATTTGATTTGTTTTGAATAGGTTAGATTTTATTTTTGAAATTCGGATTTATTTTTAATAGGTTAATAAAAGATGTTAGATTTATTTTTTTGAATATGTGAAGTAATTTGATTTGTTTTGAATAGGTTAGATTTTATTTTTGAAATTCGGATTTATTTTTAATAGGTTAAATAAAGATGTTAGATTTATTTTTTTGAATATGTGAAGTAATTAGACTTGTTTTGAATAGGTTAGATTTTATTTTTGAAATTCGGATTTATTTTTAATAGGTTAAATAAAGATGTTAGATTTTTTTTTTTAACATGTAAAGTAATTAGACTTGTTTTGAGTAGGTTAGATTTTATTTTTGAAATTCGGATTTATTTTTAATAGGTTAAATAAAGATGTTAGATTTATTTTTTTGAATATGTGAAGTAATTTGATTTGTTTTGAATATGTTAGATTTTATTTTTGAAATTCGGATTTATTTTTAATAGGTTAATAAAAGATGTTAGATTTATTTTGTTGAATATGTGAAGCAATTAGATTTGTTTTGAATAGGTTAGATTTTATTTTTGAAATTCGGATTTATTTTTAATAGGTTAAATAAAGATGTTAGATATTTTTTTTTGAATATGTGAAGTAATTAGACTTGTATTGAATAGGTTAGATTTTATTTTTGAAATTCGGATTTATTTTTAATAGGTTAAATAAAGATGTTAGATTTATTTTTTTGAATATGTGAACTAATTGGACTTGGTTTGAAAAGGTTAGATTTTATTTTTGAAATTCGGATTTATTTTTAATAGGTTAATAAAAGATGTTAGATTTATTTTTTTGAATATGTGAAGTAATTTGATTTGTTTTGAATATGTTAGATTTTATTTTTGAAATTCGGATTTATTTTTAATAGGTTAATAAAAGATGTTAGATTTATTTTTTTGAATATGTGAAGTAATTTGATTTGTTTTGAATAGGTTAGATTTTATTTTTGAAATTCGGATTTATTTTTAATAGGTTAAATAAAGATGTTAGATTTATTTTTTTGAATATGTGAAGTAATTAGACTTGTTTTGAATAGGTTAGATTTTATTTTTGAAATTCGGATTTATTTTTAATAGGTTAAATAAAGATGTTAGATTTATTTTTTTGAATATGTGAACTAATTTGAGTTGTTTTGAATAGGTTAGATTTTATTTTTGAAATTCGGATTTATTTTTAATAGGTTAAATAAAGATGTTAGATTTATTTTTTTGAATATGTGAAGTAATTAGACTTGTTTTGAATAGGTTAGATTTTATTTTTGAAATTCAGATTTATTTTTAATAGGTTAAATAAAGATGTTAGATTTTTTTTTTTAACATGTAAAGTAATTAGACTTGTTTTGAATAGGTTAGATTTTATTTTTGAAATTCGGATTTATTTTTAATAGGTTAAATAAAGATGTTAGATTTATTTTTTTGAATATGTGAAGTAATTAGACTTGTTTTGAATAGGTTAGATTTTATTTTTGAAATTCGGATTTATTTTTAATAGGTTAAATAAAGATGTTAGATTTTTTTTTTTTTTGAACATGTAAAGTAATTAGACTTGTTTTGAATAGGTTAGATTTTATTTTTGAAATTCGGATTTATTTTTAATAGGTTAAATAAAGATGTTAGATTTATTTTTTTGAACATGTGAACTAATTGGACTTGTTTTGAATAGGTTAGATTTTATTTTTGAAATTCGGATTTATTTTTAATAGGTTAATAAGAGATGTTAGATTTATTTTTTTGAATATGTGAAGTAATTTGATTTGTTTTGAATAGGTTAGATTTTATTTTTGAAATTCGGATTTATTTTTAATAGGTTAATAAAAGATGTTAGATTTATTTTGTTGAATATGTGAAGCAATTAGATTTGTTTTGAATAGGTTAGATTTTATTTTTGAAATTCGGATTTATTTTTAATAGGTTAAATAAAGATGTTAGATTTTTTTTTTTTAACATGTAAAGTAATTAGACTTGTTTTGAATAGGTTAGATTTTATTTTTGAAATTCGGATTTATTTTTAATAGGTTAAATAAAGATGTTAGATTTATTTTTTTGAATATGTGAAGTAATTTGATTTGTTTTGAATTTATAATTTATTGGTTTTTAAAAAAAAATAAACAGAAAAAAAACAGCAAAAAAACAGCAAAAAAAAACAGCAAAATAAAACAGAAAAAAAAACAGCAAAATAAAACAGCAAAATAAAACAGAAAAAAAAAACAGAACAAAAAAACAGAACGAAAAAAGAAACAGAACAAAAAAAAATAGAACCGAAAAACCGAACAGAAAAACAGAAACAAAACAGAAACAAAAAACAGAAACAAAAAAACAGAACCAAAAAAACAGAACCAAAAAAACAGAACCAAAAAAATCGAAAAAAAAAACCAGAAGAAAAAAACCAGAACAGAAAAACAGAAACAAAAAACAGAAAAAAAAAAAAAAAAAAAAAAAAAACCCGGTCCGGACCCGGACCGGACCGGACCGCCCGGCCCCCGGTACCCGGACCGTCCTGCCCCCGAACCCGTGACGGGCACGGGTATTAAACGGGCAGGGCAGAATTTTTGAAAAAAAAACCCGTGACGCCCGGCCCGTTGTGCCCGTGTGCCCGTGACGCCCGTGACCGTGGCTACCCGTGCCCATGCCCGGGTTTTGCCCGGACCGCCCGGCCCGGCCCGTTTACCAATCACTACATAAAACACATTAACGTGACTTATGTGTACAATTCTAAAATTTGGATATTGATGAGCTTACGCCATTTTATACAGTAATTAGAAAAAAAGAATAAGTTTTACTAAAATTTGAAATAAAATCATTCAATTATTTAATATTTGCAAATGTTTTCATTCAGATTTCAAAGAAGGTGATCTCTCCTATCTGAATGTCAAAGCTTGTGACTACATATACGAAAAATATTATATTCACCACTAGAACAAAAACTGATTTTATGACAAAATTAGTATAACATGTGTCTTACTAGTTCTATTTTATTTTGAGAAAATTTTATCGAATCTTAACAATTAAATTCAGTTTTACAATCCGATTTGAAATAAAATGATTCAAAATATGAATGACCATGTCAACAATAACCATTGGTTTTTAATCATATAAAATGCATGTGAATTGCTCCTCGCACAACACTAGTGTGAGTGAGCTCTTAAAATGAGTTCAGGTACCTAATTTCTAAGACAAGTTAAAATGAAAATAGTGTGTGTGACTTGACAAATTTACAATACATGTTAATATATATACATGAAAATCTAGTGAGGTTTTTAAAAAAATAAAATAAAGTATTGTCATAAACTATTTCCACACCACAATTAATATAGCCAGATAAAAAGAAAGTAAATGACAAATATTTTTTTCAACTATTGTCATAAACTAATATCAATAATAAGAATAAGATATTGGATGAAATCAATATCTAACTTTTACTTGCAAGTTCAACACAAATTTAGTTGCTATAAGTTATTTAAAACAAAAGCTGAAGTTCAACAAAAATAAAGTCAAATACTTATAGGGCCTACCGAACAGACTTGAAATTAATTGGATTAGAGGCAATGGAATAGAGTATTTTTCTAACTTTTTCAATTCCGGGGAGGACATGGAATTAGATATTGGGAAGTAATAGAGAATAAGGACTCTTTTACCCTCATTTTTGTTGATGTGGGTCCTCCTTTTCATTTTTTTATTGTCTTTCACCCTTCTTCCTTGCACGCTTCCAGAGGAAAGAAAGAAGTTCACCTCCGCCTCTTTTCAAGCACATCTCTAGTAATTTTTTGTGAAAACAACAAATTAAAAGTTAGAAGAGTAACGTACTCGATTTTCTCTTTCAAATGAGATCAGTCACCATGAAAAAATTATGAGAATCTCTTTCTTTCTTGATCTTTGTCTTATCTTTGTCTTATCTTTTTGAAAATATTTAGATATTGTTAAGAAATTTATAGTTTTAATTAGTAAAGAGTATATTTCTGAATTGTTGATACCTTTTTTTTACTTCATTTGTTGATTTTTTTTACTGTCTTTTCAAGTTCGGTTGATTACCAGGAACCACGCGTACCAGTAACCAATTCAATACCGGGCCATATCTGACTGTTGTAAATGGTCTGCGTATTGTGTTTGAGTAAGACATGGTCCAGTATATATATTTTGTTTCAGTATATAAGGCAAATCGTTTGAGTAAGAATATATATAGTCCGGTATTGTGTTGGGGTCCGGTTCTAAACAGTCATATATGGTACCAGTAACCAATTAAACTCTACACTACCTTTATATATATTTCATTTGAGTAAGACAAATCGTTCAGAAAAAATATATTTATATATAACAATTCTCCAAAATATCAAAAATCAGTGACAGTCTTTGCCCAGGAATCATGCCAGTAAGCATGGTCCCTATAACAATCTGACTCTGTTATATTGTAAATTTATAAGAGTAATAAATCTAACTTTGAATTTTGAATTTTTATATTACTGGTACCAATAAGGGGATCCAATGCCACCAAGTGTATAGAATTAGTTTTTGATATTTTAGTACATCGATACTTTGAAATTGGTCTAACCAGAAACTTAGGTTTATTACCCTTATGCATAAATTTATTATCAGGTCAACTCCAATTTTTACTTGATTCCAGGGATGAGTGGTATTTCATACTTTTGCAAAATTAAATAGTTACTGGTATTCGTTATTGGTATTCATTGTACTGTCTTTATCAATTATACTGTCTTTTACCAATTGTACTGTCTTTAGCAAAATTACATAGCTGTGATATAATAAAATAGTCTAATAATCACTTTAGTAAAATTTACCAACTGTACTGTCTTTTTATGTTACTGGTATTCGTTGATACATATTGCTTAGAAATTTTTGGGTATTTTATTGAATACTTTACCACTATTTACATTTAATATTTAATTGAATATGTAATATGTTCATGTGTTAACATTCATTACTATGAAGTGTATTAAACAAATCTCAACAAAGCTCTAAGAATCATTTCTTATCACTTTTATACTATTTCCTACCTTGCCGAACAGGCCAATAGTCAAGACTATAGATGTCATTTCATCAATTACATATAGTCAAAACTATAGATGTCATATAATCGCTCAAGAAAGTTGTATAGAAAAATAAAAATAAAACCGTTGATTAATTACTAGTATTAAAACTTCGAGCCCTTCGAAAATTCAAATTGTTGGTTTTAGTTGTCCTTTTTTTATATTAAGATTGGTTATTCTATTTCAATGATAAGCTAAATTAAGTTGAAATGGTATCTGGAAACAATCTAACAATATTCTAAATAAAGAAAGAAGCACTTACGGGACCAAGATTCTCCTCTTCTCCATTCAATGCATCACCGACCTTAATTAAATAAGTGCATCTCAATATGTATTGCACCTTAAATTTGTGTGCTCTAAAAAGGAGCATTGTTCCCATGAACAAGTCTTTTTTGATAGGCTCTCCTGGGTAGTAGTGATTAATGAACAATAATTCTATAATTCTATTCATCTCACGGTATATGCCACTCACATATATATATACAAAAGTCGAGGCAAATATTGTTGCATTGTATTCCACATTGTCATTTGGAATTGGATTTTGGAAGCCATCACCAAATCTTGTTTCCATGCCACACCTAAAACTCTGGAGTCAAATTAGCATAACGATTCAAAATCAGTTATAATTCCAATGTCAGACTGTAAAAAAAAGAAAGATTATATAGTTGAAATTTAACAATAATTATAATGTACGGGAGATGAATAAAAATAATTAATTGATGGTATTTTGAATAATTAGAATTACAAATGAAAAAATTAGCTAAAAATACTCATATAATCCTTGCATGCAATCAATATTAAAAATTAATTAGGTAATAAAGTCTTGTTATCTTTCTCTCTACTGTTCCCCTTCTCAACTCCCTCCAAATTGTATCAAATTACATTAAAATTCTAAAACTTACACAAATTGTCTTTAAATTATCATGCCTCCAAATTATCACATTATAGACATGACATGCAGATTAGGTATATTTTTTTCTTTTCTTTTGAATTCCTCGGTCACTATACCATGCATGTCAATGTTTGTGACAAATACAATCTAAATCACTTCACGAAAACGGGAAAACAAAGCCGTTAAATTGAGACGCTGCAAATTGAAAGAATCGGATGCTTAACGAACTCGAAAGATTGGCAGACACCACTCGATGAACTTCTGTTTACTGAATCGGTTCGGTTTTCATTCCACTCATTTCAAATGTAGTAGAAAATATCCCAAGATCAATTTATATGTAGTAGAAAGAATTTATTCTAAGATCTGACCATTTCGACTCTTTCCAAAAGTACTTTCGAAATGTTTTCAATTGAGGGTTATGAATAATTATTAATATCTTTTATGAAAAAAACCTCTGGGCATAAGAACTTAAAATATCAATTTATAAAGATACTATGCGCTGATATGAACTGTCAATATATAATATTCCGAGCAAAAGAAGAAAAAAAAAATCTCATTTATCAGTAAAAAAAAAAAATCGTGCCAACAATTATTTTAAATAGAAATTGAAAAATTGGTATAATTATCTACGGAAGACATGCATTTAAAAATTTGAGTTACTCTACGTACGTACACCATTTTTATGAGAAAAAATCAATAATTAATTTTCCCATTCAGTCATGGATACACAAGGGTAATTGAGTAGCTAAAATATGTTTTTCCTACTAAATGAATATAAGGCATCCAATAAAAATTTATTGTACTAAAGTATTTAAAAAATAATAATAATAAAACTAGTATCGTGCCCGTGCATTGCAACGGAGACGTATTACAAGTTATCTTTGCATGTCAATGCATACACAATTGTTTTTTTTTAGAATTATTTACAACACAAATGAAAAATATATATTAAATTTGAAGTTATATGTTGCTAGCCAACAAAAACAAAAATAACTTGTATGTTGCTAGACAACTTGGATGCAAAATGTACAATGACAAAGTATTCCATCTTAAAACATATGCAATGTACTATCATAAAAAAGAGAGTAAAAAAATCAAAACAAGAAAAAAGAAACCATGCTTTGTGTTCTTACACTGACAGATCATTCTTTTTTTTTGTTATTTTTGAGAAGGTTATAACTAAATCCAAGCATGTTAGACCCCGCATCTTTTACCTACAATTAACTCATTAATCCTCTTGTCCTGTTACTGTTCTGATTCCTCTTCCTGAAAGATTGATGAGTCCAGTTCCACTTGCAAACCCATATCACATTTGAACTGTGTACTTGGTACCCGGCCCTTGAAAGCTTGTGTTATTTCTGCTGACCCAATTTGCAATTCGATGCGACTGTTCCAGCGATTTCCTTGGCATATAGGTTAGTTTAATGTGTACTCCTTGTGTGCCCGGTACGTGGCTGCACAGTGTACCACCGATGCTGCCGCTCTCCAGTATGGCAGTTCCTATAGGTTCTGAGAAGTTGTTGATGTCACAGTGATCCTACTACAATCCGAGAAAATGTCGAGTCTTCCATTTTAACAATGAATAACAGATTTATAGTAAGTAATACAACAACAACAACCGAGCCTTTGGTCCCAAACAGATCTATAGTAAGTAGTAGAATTACCTTTTTTAGTGTATTACCTTCTGGCAATAGTACAAAAGTATGTCGGAAGTTCTGGAAATAAAATAAAAAAAGTCGGAGATTGGTGCTTAATCAGACTTAAGAAAATAAAATCTTGAAAGTACAAGCAATTAATTACCAGACTTGTGGCATTCATGTTTTCGTTTGAGTTCTTTCTTTTTGATTTTGCAGCCCTCATTCCAGATTTATGAATCTTCTAAATAAATAAAAGGATATTAAATATTTAATCAACAAAGTATAATTAACAATTGTTGAATTTCAAAACTTGTGCAAAGAATACTACAAAAGATAGTATAAAGTTTGACAATATCAGACACTATAATTCAAAGGGTAGTATAAAGTTTATGACAAGAGGCGCACCATAATTTAAAGGACTTAATGGCAGCCATATTTTTGCAAAGAAGCCCAAAATTTGTTACATATTTTTTGTTTGAGATTCCTAGCAAGTTGACATTTTGTTTTATTGATTTGCAAAGCCCATTATAAAGGAAAATCATAAACACACTCAGACAGAAAGAAAACAAATCAGAAAAATCAAAATATGTTGGTCTTGCTCTCCCTGGCATACCAGTAGTAGGGTGATGCGCTGCACCGTACCAGTACCATATTCCCTCTGCTCCAGTCCCCTAAACCTCCTTATGGTGATGTTTTTTATATGTTGCTTTCTGTGATGTCATATAGTACTTCCATTGTTCCAGAATCTCCTGAAGTAGGTCATCCATGCTCTTATTCGATTCAGCAAAAGAGCGCACACATCTTTCATGCCAGATAATAAACAGCACAATAAGCAGCGCTGACCCATTTAGCAATTGATGAAGTATTATATGACATTTTAAAAAAGAGTATCAATTGTCTTCTTCCCTCCACATTACTCCCAAAAAGAAAAAAAACAATGTAACATAGACATACCAATCCTCCACCTTCATCATCATCTAAATTTGCAGAAGTTGCTGCATTGTCCTGAATAAGCTGGTCTGTAACAGCTGAAACCTGAATAAATACACAAAAATGACATAATGCAGTGCTCAAAGTTGCATGTGATATCAATAATGAAACAAAAAAGAAGACATGGGTCATGTTTTATCAAAAAAGAATGTAGTAAATTAAGCAAGATATGAAAAAAAAAAATCACTTTGATGGTCCTCCTAGCAATGTCAAGTTGACCATTTAAAGTCAGGGTTAAAAATTGGAAAATTCAATTAAACTGAAAATTTGATTAAATGGATAAAAACAGGAAGCCTGGAAAACAGTAACAGCAATATGTCCTATCCTAATCCCATTTCAAGCTTTAGTGAAGAATTAAGAGTTAATTGGTGGAAATTTGGGATAAACCATGGAATAATCATTATTTGCAATCAAACATTTCAGAGAACATAACAGTAACAGAAAATGAACATCTCTAATTAATGACAAGTTGCACCAAAATTACTGAACAGACAACGTTATCAAAGAATAATTTTTATTAATTTCTTCCTAACATTTGATTTGTAATGTTATTAAAGAAAGGGTAAAGCAGCTGCTTACATGAAAAGGGAAGCCAAATCATGATAACCATCTGTTCTCCTGTTATCCGTAAAAACACATTGATCTAAAAAAGAAAAGACAAATCTCAATTGACATAATAATTTTTTATCCTCTTTACATACATTATACTCACCTTAACACTGAATTGTAGAAATGGGACCGGATATGGAGCACAAATTTATGTGGTTTCCAGTTTATATTGTAGAAATCCACCTGTTTCATAATTTCATTAAGAAACTAAGAGTAAAGTTCTAACCAAATAAATAGATATCAAACAATGGTACCAGCATATTATTGTAAGGTGTTCCAGTCTCAATATGGTTCTTTAAAATCTCAAACCAGAGATTCTATGCAGGAACAGATTTCTTTGCCTTTCCCAAATGTCAGATCCTAACAAGATCGGAATCGAGGGGAGGGGGTGGGTGGCCGGAGAAAGAAAAGCGGGATGAAGGCGGAGAGGAGGAAAGGAGAGAGTGTGAGGCGGGGTCTAGGATTTTAGTCTCGATCGGAGGAGATCCGCGAGAGAGAAGAAAAAGCTGTTCGCTTGGGTCTAGGGTTTTGGTCTCGATCGGGGAAGAAGGAGATTCGCGAAAAAAGCTTTCAGCAAAAAGGCAACTTTAGGTTTCTTTTTCATTGGAAGAAGAAGGGTCGTGGATGCCTGGATTGGAGCGACTCCTCTATTGTTGTTCTTCTTCTTGTTCGCGGCGCCATTGCATGGTCAGTCTGATCAGAGCGCTAAGAAGTAGTTGTCGTTCCGATCAGAGCGCTAGAGAGAAGTCAGATTCTGAGGCGAGAGAGCGAGAGAGCGAGAGAGCGAGAGAGATGGTGCGAGAGACAGTGTCGGAGAGGGGTGGCGCGGGTTTGAGGAGGCGATTAGGTTTTTTTCTCTTTTTTTTGTTTGGAAGAAGGGATCGGGGAGGGAGTGAGGGACCAGCGAAAAAAATTAATCTGCACTTCAAATCCAATCCAACGGTGTAGAACGAAAATAATTGTGGTAATACGTATGGCTACCCATGTAGCGGGTTCAATTAGAACTAAATATAGACTTCTACATATATAAATGATGTATTTAATCAAAGTTGGTAAATTATTTAACTGGAGGGTTCAGATCTGATGCGATTTTATATAAATCAATCTCGACCGTTAGAGTTTCAGGACAGCCTACTCAATTTAAGATGCATAATATAGAGGAGATATAAATGATGACAGTCAAAAGCATGCAACATGAAGCATTTATGGATGGTTAAAAATCACTGTTTTTATTCATTTTCAGATTTTTTTTATTATTCAAAACAAATTAATATTGTTCTCTCTAAAAGCCCAAATTAACTCTCAACGAATTAGTTTAAATTAATTTTATGGTCCAGGTAACTGCAAACCGTTCTAATTATTTAATATTGCAATTTTAAGAACCGGTGCCGTGTGCACTGTGGTACCATGCCATATTCTTACCAGATGGTCACAATAATGTGACAACTATCTTAATTTGGAACACAAATGTGTGATAAAACATATGTTTCACATCCATTGTGTGAAATTGATTTATTAAGATGAACGCTATATAATGAAAGTATTTTGGTTATCAACTGCAAAAAAACCTATATCTTATTATAGTTCTTTCTTATTAAAAATAAATATAACTTCTAATAATAAAACTAACAAAAATTTAGATAATGGAGAAAATCAAAATTCACCATTATTTTTGTCACACATTTCATAATTAGACAACCAGAAAACAAACATAAATAGTAAGATTATTTCTATTTTTATTTTAAATTAGTAATATATTATTTCACAAACATAAATATCACCCGATTCGCTACCCTTTTTAGGAAAAATTTAAATTGGACCCATTAAATGATTTAATTAAACCCGATTTGCGATTTGAATAAATTAGTTGTTAATTTCAAAATCTTGTATCTTGACTTGTTTTTCAAAATCAAACACAATTAACCTTCTTCTTCCCAATTTTCCCTGACAAAACAAAACTGTCTCAAATCTTCCTAGTTTCTTCTCATTTATTTTTCTTATTCATGAAGCCTGATCATATCACCAATTGTGTGTTGAACTCTTTAATAGGGTATTGGATAATGACGTTGACTGTGCTTGACACATGGCCACCATTCTGTGGAAGAAATTTGTCCCTAAATTTGGTCTACATACAGAGCAACTCCCAGCATATTAGTTCGATAAATTTTTATTGTACCGAACTGAGCTTGGTCTTGTGCCGAGCTGTAAGTAATTTTTGAATTTCTTTGTTTTTCTTTTTTCATATGTTCATGTTATAATCTCTACTTCAATTCAGTATTGAAAAAAGAAACTTTCTCTTTTTTTCATGGATAATTTTTCATGATAGTTTGAAATCTACACAGATTTTGATTCTAGTATTGAGTGAGTATTTTTTTTGTTTTAATAAGTTGTAGCAAGTAAATGTTTCAGTAAATGAAATGGAAATTTCTATCTTTTTTTCAATATATATATATATATATATATATATATATATATATTATACTCAGACTTTCATTCTGACATGTAATATTGTTAATTTTGAAATATCTAACAGTTTTCAATTTCTATATTTTTCCTGATGGTTTGAATTTTGAATCTTGTCTAGACAATTTGATTTGCCATGTAATATTGTTAACTTTTTTTTTGACCAAATACGGGGGCAACGACTGGTAATTTTATTATAATTGAGTTGTGTGTCTGGCATGAGTTGCCAACAAGTCTCTCAAAACAGACAATACCTAGGCAAACTGCTGTATTTGGTCATAGGATGGTGGCCACGTGTCGTATGATAGTGTCTTGATAAATAATATATAGATGAGTCGTGTGAATGTCTGCATCAAACAATTGTATGACATGGACACGACTTAATTTGACGTCCATGCCAGATAAGCCCAAAATAATTTGGGTCTGATTGTACAATCAACCATTGATATACAAATTAAGTGCAAATCAAAATGCAGCCGAAAGCCTGATACTAACAAGGTCTTTAGTTAGTTTTAGTGCAAGAATAACTGTGTCATGTTAACAAAAACAAACGAAATGGAACTAATTATATTTTTCTTTAAGAAAAGGTGCGTAGTAAATTCCAAATTAAACTCTTTTTCTTTCTGTTCTCATTTTACTATACATGTCCCTATTTTACCCCTCAAAACAATCATGTCTCTACAATCAATAATGCCCTAGAACTACAATGTCCAGTTAATTAAAGCACTGGTAACACCAAATCAGAAAAAAGTCTATAATGAGATGTTGATCAAATAATAGATGTTCATAGCAGAGAGCAACTGAAAACCACCAAAGTACAAGAAACTATTAGTTAGTTAACTGCTCATACGCATGATTTGTAAAGCACAAGTTTTTTCTCACTCGATTGATGAAACATCTGATGAAACCTTGACATAAGCGAGTTGAACGGGATCTTTTGTTTTGAGCAAATAAAGAAGTGCCACATCATTGTCAGCAATCTGTCCCAAGAAAGTAGTGCGATGGTGTTCCTTTGCTAGTTTGTTGAAATAGTACTCCCGTGTCTGGCGTAAGCCCCAGCTCATCATACATACCTCTTTGTCTGACACCTGACAACTTGCAAGAACCTTTCTAAGATCCTCGAGCTGCAATATTTTAACATAATTCAAGAAAGATAATCAGATTAATAAATACTTTCAAGGATATCTTATCATGGAAATTTTGTATAATACAAAATATCTCAAATTGATGGTGTTTATAATAATTAGCATTACAAATGAAAAAATTAGCTAAAAATACTCATATAATCCTTGCATGCAATCAATATTAAAAATTAGATAATTAAGTCTTGTAATCTTTCTCTCTACTGTTCCCCTTCTCGACTCCCTCCTAATTGTATCAAATTACATTAAAATTCTAAAAGTTACACAAATTGCCAAACTTCTTTAAATTGTCTTTAAATTATCATGCCTCCAAATTATCCGATTATAGACATGAGATGCAGATTAGATATAATTTCCCTTTTCTTTTGCATTTCCTCGGTCACTATGCCATGCATGTTAATGTTGTGACAAATATCACTTCACGAAAACGGGAAAATAAAGCCCTTATATTGAGACGCTGCAATTGGAAGGAGCGGACGCTTCACAAATATCACTTCTGTCGATGGATTCGGTTCAGTCGTTTTCACTACTCCGTTCATTTCAGATGTAGTAGATTAGATCCCAAGATCAATTTATATTTAGTAGAAAGGATTTATGCCAAGATCTGATCATTTCGACTTTTTCCAAATGTTTTTTTTATTGAGGGTTATGAATAACTAGTAATATTTTTTGTGAAAAAAAAAACTCTGGGTATAAGAACTTAATAATATAAATTTATACAGAGACTATATATCCGCTGATATGAACAGTCAGTATATAAGTATTCCGAGAAAAAAAAAAATCCGAAAACAAAGATTGTGCCAACAATTATTCTTTAGGAGGATTCTAATGCCTCATCTTTATTATACCTCATCATATCTCATATTTTATATCTTCATTTTCGAAATTCAAATTATCGATCCGAACCGTTCAACATGATATATACACTAAAATCTGGTTAGGGATGAAATTTTATAATTTTTTACTACTTTTTACTATATTTTAAGATGGGTAGAAAATCACTGTTTTTTGAACGGTTCAAAAATAGTGATTTTGTACCTATCTTAAAAAATAGTTAAAAAAATTCCAAAAAATATATAATTTCATCTCCATGTATATTCTAGTATAAATATTATATTGAATGGTTCAAATAGTTAATTTGGAATTTAAAATGAAGATATAAAATATGAGGTATGATGAAGATGAGGCATTGAACCCTCCTCTTATTTTAAATAGACATTGAAAAAATTAGTATAATCATCTACGGAAGACACTTAAAAAAATTTGAGTTATTCTCACGTACACCATTTTTATGAGAAAAATTCAATAATTAATTTTCACCATCCAGACATGCATGCATAATTGCATATACAAGGGTAATTGAGTAGGTAATATTTTCTTTTCCTATTAAATGAATATAAAGTATTTAACAAAACCTTATTGTACTGAAGTGAATTAATAAAAAATACATATATTTCCCAAGAAATATTTTGCAATTGTCTTAAATATCTATATTTTCCTCGAGTATAAAATTTTGTTGAACTCATGTCCAAAAATATACCGCAACTCTTATCATAACAACAATGTGCAATCAGCTTAGGTAGTTAATTAGGTTGCGATAGAAATAAAATATGTGACCTTATATCATCATATAGTTGTTGCCATATATGATTTATGTGATCAGAAATTAAATTATAGCTTTGTAAAGTATTTTGTACAGAGAACATTCTGAATAATATTTATAGAATATAGAATTAGACATGCCCCAAATAAAAGTCCAAGTTCATTTTGGGTTTGTGATGTAAGTGTAGAATTCAATAAAATTTCTTAGATAGTGTCCATGTCATAAAAATGTTTGATACAGACACTCGCACGAGACATCTATATATAGGAGTTTAGATAGAGTTGAAAATCGATTTATAGTTAGTCCATCCATATTCAAAATGCACAGCGAGTTACGATTTAATTTCTAGTCATAAATCTCATGCTAATCTAATAACCTTGCACCTGATATCGTAGGGCAATAGGTGAGGTCACTAGCAGTCTTTCCTTCCTGAAGATCTTTTGTATTGTCAATCTTATTTGTTAATTATTCA
Organism: Carex pumila; assembly: GCA_033356055.1. Classification (NCBI taxonomy): domain Eukaryota; kingdom Viridiplantae; phylum Streptophyta; class Magnoliopsida; order Poales; family Cyperaceae; genus Carex; species Carex pumila. The sequence continues at coordinate 58,221 of JARJHM010000098.1, forward strand.
TACGTCATAATAATATTATTCTTATAATTAATATTTATAATCATCCTTATTATTTGTTTAATTAATAACAGTACCCACTTTAATTAATGATATCATTTTCTTAATCCCTTAAATTATACTTTATAATCCATCCCAAATGCTCATAATTCAACTCACATTTCCAAACTTCAATTTCCAGCCGAGTTTTAATCAGTTTTCCATTTTTTTCCCTTTAACCCCTCTGACAAAACGATATTACCCAAACATTGAAATTTTACATATTCTACCCTCACTTATACTTTTCTTATAATTAAGCCCCTAAACCCAGCATAATATAACATACTAGTAATCACAATAATATTGCCAGACGGTACAAAGAATCAAGGGATCAATTCAAGCTACTCAATATCGATCAGTTATAATACCATAAATGTATCCAATAGCAAAAATAGCCAACCATGGCTAATGGGTTCAAATCTGATAAGGAAAACAAAGAAAAAGGAATAAGATTATTCAATCAATCAACTTGTTGAACTCAATTCGCAATTTATACATTAAGACTTGCTTACTAATTATCAAAATTTACCGACCTTTAATTGAATCAAAGAGCAAACAAAGAAGAGGAAAAAGATGGATACCTCAAAGCTACACAACACATGTCGATTCAATCGCATCAGTCAGCGAGAACGAAAGAGATAGAAGAAAACCCCTTTGTTATTTTTCTTTTCTTTTTCTCGGTTTCATTCTTTTCTTCTTCTTTACTTCCTCTTTTCTTTTATGATTTTACGTACTTAGTTTCTGTATTTCATTTTTTTTTTCTTTCCTTTCGGAACAGAGAGAAGCCTTCTAATTGAGAGATAATTGAAGTAGGTTGATGTTTCCCCCAGTACATGCCACGTGGCTTTGGTTATTTGGTCATTCATCTTTTCATTTTTTATTTATTTTAAGCTTGTATTTATATAAATTTAACCTTCAACTCTCCCATTATTGTAAATCAGTCCAAAGGTAATTAAAAGAAGACCAATAACATTACAAAGTTTTAATTCTATATTTTTGGATCTCATAAATTTCTACTTCTAGCGTTCAATAATATTTACTTCTAAATATATTACAATTTCAAACTATTAACGTATCTTTATTAGTCAAACAGGATTCTAAATGATTGAATTGATAATCATTCATTTCAATGTTGCTTAATTATTTTGTTAATATGTATCAAATATATATGCTTGTTGTTCTTTGAAATGTATCATTCAGACATTTTGTATTTTATTTTCACTTATTAATTTCATATTTGTATTTTGCATAATGTTACAAAACAGGTGATCTGAAGTTTTGCCAGCTCAATGTCCAATTCGGCTCTAATAACATTGCTTTGAACAAAAGAGAGACGTGTTATTGGTGGCCACGTGGGCCTCATGAAACCATCTGCTCCTCCTAACCAACTTCCATTTGGTAAAATTCTTAAATAGAGTTAATATCACCTTTTTACTAACATTCCAATGAAATCATAAGAAGTATAATAAGAGACAGGTAGTGAAAGACAAGTGAGAAAAAAAATATATATGACTTTCCAACTAAGTCATGTTGATTCTGAAAAGTCATTGCAGTTGGATTTGAATTCTGAATTGATCGCTATCAGGTAGTCAAATTTCTCTATAATTTGTATTTTCTATTTGTTTGGTGAAATAGATTTTGAATTATGATGCATATTTAACGAGATAGCAGGTTTGAGATTTGAATTTAATTTGTGAAATGATATGATACATATTTGTTTTAACATTTAATTGATTTCAAAATCCATTCAATATATATCTTATTTCGAAAAATAAAATTAAACAGATCGAATACAGTCTGACCACAATGTTTATATATCGGATAGTGCTTCGACAACACCACGCAGAATATCAAAGTATGTGAGCCACTATTGAAACAAAATAAATCCAAAATTCAACCGAAAACCCAATCCAAAATATATGTCACCCATGATAATGATACATAATAACTAATAGTAATTATTTCGCATAAATTGACATCGATCTCCATTATATAGGTCAAAAACCATTAGTCATATATGAGGTTTCACTTGATCACTACAATGGTTCACTCGATTTACTGTTAACTTTTATATATGTCAATAGAATTTGTTCAAATTTTATGGGAGTTTTATCCTTAAGTGAAAGAAAAATATGCTAGACTATATGTATTGTTATAATATTCTTTTTCGATATATATTCATCAACCTTTTCTCTATTAAGAAAAATACATGGGACATTTCTTATCTTATACATGCATGACTGATTTATTTATATTTCTTCTGAAGTAACATTTTTTTCAAATTTTAAAATTCATTAATCAGTGAAAATATTTCTTTATAGTGAACTCAAAACCGTCATAAGAATTCTAAAACTCTTGTTTTATGACTTTATTTAGGACCTTATAATAAAATTATATTTATTATGGTAAAATATACAAATTATAGATACAAACACATAAACGTGACTTATGTGTACAATTTTAAAATCTGGATTTTGAGCATACGCCATTTTATACAGTAATTAGAAAAAAGAATAAAGTTTTACTAAAAGTTGGAATACACATTATTAAATTATTTAATATTTGCACAGATTTTCATTCATATTTCAAAGCCTACGACCTTCCCTATCTAAATGTCAAAACATGTAACCTCGCAGGCAAAAAATATTGTTTTTACTACTAAAACAAAATCTGATTTTATAATAAAATTAATATTAAGTTTATTTTGAGAAAATTAATATTCAGTTTTACTAGTTTTACTAGTTTTCTACTTATTTTGAGAAAATTTTATCGAATCTTAGCAATAATATTCAGTTTTACAATCCAATTCAAAATAAAATGATTCACCACAAGAATGACCATATGGCAACAATAATCTTTGTTTTTAATCGTATTATATTCATGTAAATTGTTTCTCACACAACATTAGTGTGAGTGAACTCTTAAAATGAGTTCAGGTACCTAATTTTTAGGATTAGTAAAAACAAAAATAGTGTGAATAACTTAACAAATTTACAATACATGTTAATATATACATAAAAATCTAATGCGTTCTGGAAACAAAACCAAAAAAAAAAATTCCGACAATAATATAGCCAAATAAAAAATAGAAGATAACAAGTATTTCTTAAATTAATATTATAAACTGATATCAATTATAAGATATTGGATGAAACCAATATCTAAATTTTATGTTAATTAAGTACAAGTGTACAACATAATTTTTGTTGCTACAACATATTAAGATAAAAAAAGAAAGAAAATAATTTACATGTTAATACAAAAATACTAGTTTAACAAGCATAAAATCCAATACTTAATACTTTATCTGCCATTTTATTGCACAGAAAAGTTTGTATAGAAAAAAAGTTAGAACCATTGATTAATTACTAGTGTTAAAACTTTGACCTCTCCAAAATCCAAATTGTTGATTTCAGTTGTCCTTTTGTTTATAGTAAGTTTTGCCTATTTTACTTTATTGTAGGCTAAAAGTAAGCTATGTGGCAGATTTATATTGCGCTTTTAATATGTGTACTCTTTAATGTACTGAAAACACCACATGAACTCGCAAATTGGGCTAGAAGATTAGAAAATGATAATACTGGTACACCGATATAGTATCTGATTACACATCTACAAGTAAAGCATAGTCTGAATGCAAAAAAAATTATATTAGAAGAGATGTCTTTATTTATATTCAGTAGTAGTAATTGTCATTTAAATTTAATAGGAGTAATAAGTAAGGTGAGATTTTACTGGTAAAAGAAAAAGAAAAATTGAAGAGAAGAAACTAAAGCTGTTAGGAGCATTGAAAGAAAAATCACAAATAGGTCTCCAAAATTTTTTCTTTTCTCCAAAAGGAAAGGATAGATATCTAAGAGTTTTAGCTGTTATGTTTATTAGAGCTAGTTTTTTAGAGGCTTTTACTTTTAGCTTTTAATTAGAATAAAAATATATATATTTCCGTTAAATTATTTTAAAATAGGATTTTCAATAAATTATAATTTCGAATTCGGAATAGGATTTCTGTGCTATTGTTGATTAATGCCTAGTTTTTTTAAGTTTGAAATTAATTAATGTCGTGTCTGGCATCGCAAACTTATGTGTATTTGTTAAAATGCGAATGCTTGAATCAATTATAATACATGTGCATGCTTATTTGTATTCTACTGGTACAATCATACCAGTAGAATCGATGTTCTGATCTGATTTCTCGTACATGATTTTTATGACAGGAGAAAAAACGAAATTGTTTATAAACTAAGGGGCTGATATGTTAATTGCGAAGGCCATGATCATTTCCTCAGGGGGACGGAAATGTAAAATTTGGAAATTTAAATGAGGGTTGTTCGGCCGAAATAAATAAAAATCCTTGTTTTGGGCCTTGGGTTTGGTTATTGAATGAATCAAATAAATGGAAACTGGGCCAAGGTCTTCTTCAAACTGGGCTGGTGCAAGCCCATATTAGAAAATAGAAAATGGAAAGAATAATGTGGTCTTTTTCTTGGTCATGATCTCATCCGGTTTTATTTTGAGAACTGTGTACAATGTAGCGATTCTTTCATACACAATGTGATCGAACACTGTTGCAGAACCGGGTGTCATTATTTTTATTTTTTATTTTTAGTTTAAGTATATAGTCGACTTTATATAGTAGTGAATATTTCACAAGTGTTGCACATAAATTTAATTGAAAGAAATATTTTGTGGTTGAAATCAAAATGAAGAATAAGATCAAATATTCTGCAGTCTCTTACATCTTATTGTTATATTTTTTTAATCTCTCCGAACAATATATAAGAACAAAAGTTGCACAATTTCTAGTCTTTAATCTTTATGGTCACATATATTTTTATGTTAAATTCTCTGCAATAATCGCTTAATTAACCCGAATATGGGTTTAATTGATTGGCAGGTAAAGTCCTATACATGTGTGAAATACATAGAGCAACGTGTAGTCATATGTATTCAATTCGATAATTTAATTTGCATGTGAGTGAAAATAACCTCTATATACTATTACATAATTAATTTACTCTAGATATTTTGTATAAGTTAAGATGAAATTATATTTTATGTCTTTATTTCAATTATAATTTGCTAGAAATTCATGATATGAATTCTATGATCCGATTCAATTCATTATGTAAGCGATTTTAATTAATGAACTTTGTGATTCATGCATATGAGTCCGAGTCTATATATCCACTAAATATTGTCAAATTTTTATGCCATAAAGTTTTGTTTAGAATTTTTATCTTTCAAAGTTCCTTCTTCATGTTTTTTGTGCCTTTTTTATTTTATTTTGATGGAGATGATAAAGAAAAGAAGGGAAGAATCACAAAAGGTGTGCATAGTGAGCATTACATATACATGTGACAAATAATTTCTGATACGAACAATGAATAGTTTCAGCTCCAATAACATGTGCCTTATTATATTAGATTGGACAAATATAATTTAATTTAGTATGACAGTGATATTATAATAAATTTGAATGAATCTTATTGATTATATTAAATTTTATGAAATGATTCAAATTAAAAGAAAATAATTCACGATACGAATGGCCATATGGTAACAAGATTTTTGTTTTTTAATCAAATAAGATTCATATAAATTGTTTCTCACACAACTACTCTAGTGTGACTGAAAATAAAAATAGTATGCGTGACTTCAAAAATAAACATACATATTTATATACATAAGTTTGTGCAAAAATTAAATAAAGAAAATTTCTCCACGATAACATAGTCAAATAAAAGAATAAAGTAAATGACAAAGTATTTCTCTTCCATATTAAAATTATATGTTTTTTTTTTTTCAATAACACAACTAACACATTTAAATATTTAAATATTGGAGGAAATTAAAACAATTGCAATAACTATTCTTAACAATTTCCCCAAATTTTACGCATTTAAAAAATTAAAAACCAGATATAAGCCTCTATCAGTATTAAATTCAAACAGATGATTCACACATTAGAATAGATATGCTAGCACGAGTATCAAATCAAGTTAAACATATTTCATCCGACAAAGTTTATGGAAAATTAAAAATCCAATTTGCTAACATTATTTGTGTTTTTGACACAAATTTTTTAATAAAGCTTTGATCTAACCAATTAATGTCACATTAAAATAGTTAGTTGTTGCTTTTAAATTTTTGAGTATTGAAATTTCTTTTTTAGAAAAAATAAAAAATAAGTAAACGTTTTGTTCTTTCTAATTTTCTCTAAGGTTTTTATGTCAATATATTCTGTTTAATTTTAAGGGTGTTATTTTTATGTTAAATTAAATATGTTAAATTATATAAATTGTTATGTTATTCTGTTTCGATACTCATCAACCTCATGTATTGAAAAAAAATACATGGGACATTTTATATCTTATATATGCATGACTAATTTCTTTCTATTTCTTATAATTTACATTTTTATTCATGGAAATTCACTAATAAGACTAAATTATTTCTTTCATAAAAAATGAAAAACTCAAAACCCTCATATATAAGAATTCTAAAACTCTTGTTTTAATTATATCAAACACCTTATAATAAAATTAAATTTATTTTGGTATAATACACAAATTACCTAAATATATATTTCATATATTAGGAAACCATCATTGGAATATTATATACACAAAATACAAACGTGTTTTATGTGTACAACTCTAAAATTTGGATTTTGAGCTAATGTCATTTTAGTAATTAGAAAAATGATAAAGTTTACTTGTATAATTATCGAATGCAAATTATCGAATTATTTAATATTGTAGAGATTTTCATTCAGCTTTCAAAGCCTAAAAACTCATCTATATAGATCTGAAAGCTTGTGATATTCCATATAAAAAAATATTATCTTTATTACTAGACTAAAAAAATTAGTATAACATGCCAAATTATTTATTAATATTATTATTAAATAAAAAATTACAAAAATATCCATTAGTTTCAATTATTTTAATACATAATTTTGTAGAAAAGATAATCAACGATATTGAAAATTTGAAATGTTTAATTTTGGAAACATGCTGTCGTGTGGACCGAGTCTAACCAGTACACAACGATCATACCGTGTCTAATCATTTCATCCGAAATTTGATCTGGCAGGCTCATAGACCGCACAAGGACCGCCAGCACAAAACCCACATGTGCACCGTGCATCAGTCGTGCATGAAAAGAACGTGCACCGAGCATGTTGACCTGTTTAAAATGGATTACCGTGAGCTGCACAGACACCGGCCAATAAGATATCCTGGTTTTGGTAATTTATCATGTTTGTGATTTTAATTATACGATTACATACTCTCAAATTATATTTACAAAAAAAATTATATTAGACTAATTTTCCAAAACATATTCTAATTTGTTGCGTACTATAAATTTCGAAAACAAAATTAAACTATTTAGCTATCCAAAAAAAAAAAAAAAACTGTGGATAAAAGGTAGGATATTGTAAAGTACCGATCAATCACTTGTGTAACATTTGAATATAAGAAATGCATGTTACGAGGATTGAAATTGTACTAGCAAGCCTAGTACCGGTATAGTATAATTTTGGTATGTGAATATGTGATTGCGTAAAAAGTATAATATATTTTTCATCCCAGCAAATGGTGGCATGTCACTTTGTATTGAAATAAATAAGATATCTTTACCAAATCGATACAATTTTGAATTTTTGATACATGCATGGTTGCGTAAAAATATAATTGGTGATATCAAAATGTTTAAAATCATAATTTTTTGGTTTAGATCGTACGCATGGACCTCAATGGCTATTTTTGAATTTTTATTTTCTATTTATTAAGATGAGTATATATAAAAATTTAATGGTTTGAAAACAACGATATGATAAATACTTAATAAATAGTAAATAAATTAAAAAAATATAAAACTTGATCTGCAAGCACATTTTTATATATCTATCATATTAAATGGTTTGGATCGACTGTTTAGACTTTGAAAACTTTGAAAATATAGGATATAATTCGATGTCACCAAAAAAAGATGTAAGTCTTGTCATATATTAATCAGACATATTTATACTTTTGCTTATTTACCATTCTCTAAGTAAAGTTTGGAGAAATTAAGCGGTATTCCTTTAAAAAAAATATCGATTTTCCTTACAAAAGAAAAGAATATTGCTAAATGCATAAAATGAAGATAACCAATGCTGCTAATTATTTGAACCCAAGAAAATATTCGACTACGCAGGGGTGGACTCAGGATTTTTGTCAGGGAGGGGCAAAAAAATATCAAATTGGATTTAAATAGCTTATCGGATTTAAACACTAGTGGAAAAACAGGAATCAGGATCGGCCTATCTGGATCAGTTATATGGGACACCCGATCCTAATAAGTATCTGGATCGGTTTATTTAAAAAAACCGATCTTAAAAACTATTCAGATCGGGTTTTATTGTCAACCGATCCTGATTTATGAACTATCAGGATCGGTTTTTTGTTAGAACTGATCCTGATACTATCAGGATCAGTTATTCTAAATAACCGATCTTAATAATTCAACTATCAGGGTCGGTTGTTTATAAAACCCGATCCTGATAGTATCAGGATCGGTTCTAACAAAAAACCGATCCTGATAATTGAAATATCTCAAATAAATCTTATTAATTGAAATATATCATAAAATAGCATCTGGATCGGGTCTATACATAATAACCGATCCAGATAACTTAAATATATCTAACAAATTAAAATATATCAGAAAATAGCATCTGGATCGGTTTTGTACATAAAAACCGATCCTGATAGTATCTGGATCGGTTTTCTTGCTAAAAACTGATCCAGATAACTTAAATACATTTAACAAATTAAAATAAATCAGAAAAAAGCATTTGGATCGGTTTTGTACATAAAAACCGATCTTGATAGTATCTGAATCGGTTTTATTGCTAAAAACCGATCCAGATAACTTAAATACATCTAACAAATTAAAATATATCAGAAAATAGCATCTGGATCGGTTCTGTACATAAAAACCGATCCTGATAGTATCTGGATTGGTTTTTAGCAATAAAATCGATCCAGATACTATCAGGATCGGTTTTATTGCTAAAAACCGATCTTGATAAAAAAAAAATTTAATTTTTGTTTTTTTTTTTTTTTTTTTTGTTGTAAGTAGCATGGTAAAACCTGGCCAGCTATCAAGTACGTTTTTTTTTTAAAAGAGGTTTATAATTGAATTAATTTCTTTAAAGAGGTCAAATTAAAGATATTTCATTTCCTATGTACGTCCTATATATATGAACCGTCTGATCAAATTCAAATCAATATGGTCTTGGTCTAACCATATATATTTTGTTATCTCAGGTAATATGAATTCGTTTCCATTTGTTCATGACATCAATTAAGCAATTAATTTTATGGTATTAATTTATAAATAACAAATAAATAATTAAACAAACAATTATACAAACACAAACAAGTTGTTTATTTTTTTTAAATAAAAGACGTTCTAAACAGATCAGGCTGGAATACAATTCTATCTTGTCAGTCTGTTCAATTTTTAGATAAGTTGGTACTTACCTGGTTGATATGAGAAACATAATTATTTAATCTTGTTATAAAATACAATAATTCATGTTGCAATTTTCTGTACATGAGATAAAGATTATTTTTTAAAATAATCTCTGGTTATATATATATATATTTCTCAGATTCTAACTAAATATTTCTCAGATAACTTAAATACATCTAACAAATTAAAATATATCAGAAAATAGCATCTGGATCGGTTCTGTACATAAAAACCGATCCAGATAACTTAAATACATCTAACAAATTAAAATATATCAGAAAATAGCATCTGGATCGGTTCTGTACATAAAAACCGATCCTGATAGTATCTGGATCGGTTTTTAGCAATAAAACCGATCCTGATAGTATCTGGATCGGTTTTTAGCAATAAAACCGATCCTGATAGTATCTGGATCGGTTTTTAGCAATAAAACCGATCCAGATACTATCAGGATCGGTTTTATTGCTAAAAACCGATCTTGATAAAAAAAAATTTTAATTTTTTTTTTTTTTTTTTTTTTTGTTGTAAGTAGCATGGTAAAACCTGACCAGCTATCAAGTACGTTTTTTTTTTAAAAGAGGTTTATAATTGAATTAATTTCTTTAAAGAGGTCAAATTAAAGATATTTCATTTCCTATGTACGTCCTATATATATGAACCGTCTGATCAAATTCGAATCAATATGGTCTTGGTCTAACCATATATATTTTGTTATCTCAGGTAATATGAATTCGTTTCCATTTGTTCATGACATCAATTAAGCAATTAATTTTTTGTTTGTTTTGACCGGTACAGTTTTGAAATCTAGCATAGCAATATTTACTTCTAGAAATTAACCTTTTATGGTTTTTATGTTGAAATACAAAATATTTGAAATGCAAAAAATTGTACATATATATTTGAAATAATAGAAAGCACATGTAGTTGTACTAGAAAGAATGGTTTTTTTTTTTTAGAACAAACTTTGAAAAAAAAAATAGTATTAGAATCAGTTATTTCAAATAACCAATTCTAATACTATTTTTTTTTGTTTGCAGAACCAACTTTGTGTGGTGCGCTGTATGTAGTCTAAAATGCTCTGTTCGGATTGAAAACAAATTGGCATAGTGACAGCTTCAAAATTGAGATATCAAATTTCATTTTATAATTAGTTTTTTTTTCAATATTTTAAAATATTTATGTTTGTAATTTTAATATTGAGAAGTATATGTAATTAGGCATTTGTGTTATATGTAATTAGTGTGGTGATTAATAGAATATATATATGGTTGTTGTATATGGCATATGGTTCAATTATAAATTTTTTTTGATGAAAATTAATGTAATTTATATTATTAAAATTTATGTGATAATATAATTAGTTATTTGACATTGATATTTCATTTTGAAGTCATTTTGAAAATTAAATTTTTTTTATACAATCATGCATGATGCATCAATGACTTGTGCCATATAATAATATGCATAGGACTTGAACCCTTGTTGTGTGGGGTTGTGAAGGAACGAATACGAATATTAGCATTTGGTCGATCGGAACCGTTAAAATGAAAGAATGTCATATTAATTTCACCATTATAAAATTTGATACAATTCAGGATTCGTGTACTAGTTCATCAAAGCAAAACAATATAGCAACATCGCACGGCCGTAAATAATTTACGTTGGATCAAAACTTACAGTTGTCGGGCCTTCGACACTTTTACGTTATTAATGTTCCATGTTATATCTTGATCATTTTAAAAATTATTACATGTCATTTAATTACAGACCCACCGTTGGATGATCATGCAGAAATGAACGGTCTGCATTCCATTTAATAATTTGATGCCATTAATAATAATAAAATTGTACAAAATTGATCATAGTAGAGTTGATTTGGCCATACAAACACAAATAAATAAATTTTATATTTTTCACATTTTTCTTAATATTAATCTGTGTACATGCATTACCAAACAGAAAAAAAAAATAAATGGTAGCCGTTTGATGGTTAATACACCATCAATATGAGTGGGGTTTACCTCAGTGATCTTTCTTATATATAGTATCAGGATCGGTTTTTTATAAAAAACCGATCTTGATACTATTTTTTTTTCAAAGTGGGTTCTGTAAAAAAAAATAAAAAATAAAAAAAAAAACTATTAGGGTCGGTTTTTTATAAAAAACCGATCCTAATAGTATCAGGATCGGTTTTTTATAAAAAACCGACCCTGATTTTTTTTTTTTTTTTTTTTTTTTTTTCTTTTCAGAATCCACTTTGAAAAAAAAAAGATTATCAAGATCGGTTTTTTAATAAAAACTGATCCTAATAGTATCAGGATCGGTTTTTGTATAAAAAACCGATCCTGATACTATTTTTTTCAAAGTTGGTCCCGCCAAAAAAAATTAGTATCAGGATCGATTTTTTATAAAAAACCGATCCTGATACTATTAGGATCGGTTTTTTTATAAACAACCGATCCTAATGATAACTCCCTATATAACCTGCTTAGGGTTCTTCTTATTTTCATTTTGCGCCTCTCATTTTCAACTTAGCGTCTCTCTCTGTCTCCGTCTCTCCCTCTGTACTCTTTGTGTCTCTCTCTCTCTCTCCGTCTCTCCCTCTCCTCCGTGTCTCTCTCTCTTTCTCTCCGTCTCTTCCTCTCAAAGCCAAGCCTCTCGCAACTCCGGCTCAATTGTGTAAGTTTTTAATTTTTTTTATTGTTTCAAAAATTAATTAATGGTGTTTGTATATTGTTTTACAGTTTTGAAGACATCTCGCTCAAGTTACTTAATTATCCGGCCGATCAACTATCATGGTATTAGCTTTATCTAATTTTCCCATTATTATGCTTTTAAAACACATTTTTTTGTATTTTTTATTGGAAAATATTTTTCCATCTAATTGTTACCTTTGTTTTTGTTTTTAGGGTCTTTTTTAATCTCAAGTGATGTGATTGCAAAAGAGGTAATTATTGATTTTTTTATTGTTGTGCTTTACATTAATTGCATAAATGTGTATATTGCATAAATGTGTGTTAATTGAAGAAATAGCCCAATTAGTCACTTGTATGTTTGTTAATTAATTTTTTTTTGGATTTAAATTTCTTGTTATAATATGTAATGCTTCACAAAACTTTGTATGAAGTACATGAATTTTTTGTAATAGTTTAAGATGTGTATGATAATTAATTTAGAATGTGTATATGATATTTAATTGATTATTGCTTCTTACTGTGCAAAAAAAAAAAATTTAGGATGCTGGCCAGCAATATATATATGGAAGCTGGTCAAATAAATAAAAATATTTTTTTTAGCTTCAATAAAATATCAGGAAAAAAAAAAAACTTTTAAGATCGGTTTTTAAATAAAAACCGATCCTAAAAGTTTGAAAAAAAAAAAATTTTAGGATCGGTTTTTATTTAAAAACCGATCTTAAAAGTTTTTTTTTTATTTGAATTATGATCTGAAAAAAAAAAAAAATTTTAAGATCGGTTTTTAAATAAAAACCAATCCTAAAAGTTTGAAAAAAAAAAAAACTTTTAGGATCGGTTTTTATTTAAAAACCGATCTTAAAAGTTTTTTTTTTTTATTGGAATTGTGATCTGAAAAAAAAAAAAAAAAAAACTTTTAAGATCGGTTTTTAAATAAAAACCGATCCTAAAAGTTTTTTTTTTTTTTTCAAACTTTTAGGATCGGTTTTTATTTAAAAACCGATACTAAAATATATATATTTTTTTTCAGATCATAATTCCAATAAAAAAAATTAAAAAAAAACTTTTAAGATCGGTTTTTAAATAAAAACCGATACAGAATATAACTATTAGGATCGGTTCGTTAAGAAAAACCGATCCAGATAACTGCTATTAAGATCGGTTATAATAAACAACCGATCCTAATAGTTACTATTTGGATCGGTTCTTTAAAAAATATGATACCGATCCTGATAGTATCAGTATCGCCTTCATCAGGATCGGTTGTATTCCGATACTGATATGCGTATATAACCGATCCTGATTCCATATTTTCCACTAGTGAAACCCATTAACTAATTGAGTACTCGATAAAAAAAATAATGTTTTGACTTATTTTTTTAACACCTTGACTTATAATTTCTGATTCTATAACTTATAATTAATATTACCAATCATAATTCAAAAAAATTATTTTGATTTTAACACTAAATTTAACCCGAATTACAACTCAAACACTCAAAGGGGGGCAAAAAAATTTCCAGGAAGGGGCAGAGTTGACCGGTAATAATAAATCACCACTAAAACTCGAAATCCAAGGAGGGGCGGCTGACCCCCCCCCTGTGCTACAGTAGATCCGCCCCTGCGACTACTTACGCACCTTTTCTTTAAAAAAAAAAATAAAAAAATAATTACACTGGCACTAAAAATAACAAGGAACATTGTTATTATCAGGCTTTCGACTACATCCTGATTTGCACTTAATTTGTACATAATCGGTTGAATCACTATCGGGCTCAAATCAAAGCCCAATTTTATTTTGGGCTTGTAATGTAAGTGTAAAATCCAACAAAAATTTTTATATGATATTGCTTTTTTTAAAAGTTCAAATTAACTCTCGACGAACCCAATTTATTTATTTTTATCATACCAAACTAGAAGACCACAATAATGTGGCAACCACTTTACTTTGGAACAAAAAAGTGTGATAAAACACATGTTTCACATTCATTGTGTGAAATTGATTTATTAAGAGAAAAGCTAATGAAAGTATTTTGGTTGTCAACAGCAAAAAAAAACCTATATCTTATTATAGTTATTTCTTATTAAAAATAAATATATATATACTTTCTAATAATAAAACTAACAAAAAATATTTAGATAATGGAGAAAATCAAAATTCACCATTTTTGAAATATAGACAACCAGAATACAAAATAAATAGTAAGATTATTTCTATTTCTATTTTAAATTACTAATCTATTATTTCACAAATATAAATATCACCTGATTCGCTACCTTTTTTAGGCAAAATTTAAATTTGACCCATTAAATGCTTTAATTTAACCCGAATTGCTATTTAAATAAATTAGCCGTTAATTTCTAAATCTTGTATCTTAATTTTCTCTTTAAATTAAACACAATTAATTTTTTTTCCCAATTTTCTCTGACAAAACAAATCTATCTCAAACCTTCCTAGTTTCTTCTCATTTGTTTTTCTTATTCACGAAGCCAGATCATTCACCAATTGTGTGCTGAACTATGAGGCAACATTTGAACTCCACTGGTTGACGGTCAGCACCGTCGACAAGCTCCGTACTTTGCTAATTGATTAAACATTGGATGATGACGTTGACTGTGTTTAACACGTGGTCACAATTCTGTGAAAAAAATTTGTTCATAAATTTGGTCTACATACAAAGCAACTTCCAGCAGACTAGTTAGATAAATTTTTATTATCTTGTGTTTTTGTATGAAATCAAATAGTGAAAGATTTTATTATCTTGTGTTATATAAATATATTTTTATTAAACAAAAATATTTGCTTAGCTCCCTCTATACTCAGATCCTAGTTCTGCCTCTAAACACTTACTTAATATTATATTAAAAATGTAACTTTTTTTGTGAAAAAAAGTGATACCATCGTCACTCTTTATTGAAATATTTTAATACATAATTTTGTAGAAAATATAATCAACGATATTGAGATGTTTAATTTTGGGAACATGCTGTAAAACAGTGAATTAAAATCACCATTTAACAGCATGTGGACCAAGTCTAATCAGTACAAACCAATTTGGGGACCAATCGGTTTGATTGACCGCGATCAGTAGGGGTGGCAAAAAAGCTCGTGGCACGATCGTGATTCGCACTTGACTCATTACTTAATTGAGCTATTAACGAGCCAGCTCGTCACTAACTCGGTCTAGAATTAACGAGTTCAAGCTAGAGCCTAGTTTACTCGCCAGCTCGCTAGGTAGCTCGGTTAGGAGTCAATTTGTGAATTTGTATAAATTTGTGTGCATTTTATACTGTCTAGCTCGGTTCAGCTCGATTTAGTTCGGCTTAAAAAGTTTGTAAAATTCATTTTCTTCTTAAAACAAGACCCAATAAGTTCCAACGAGCCAGCTCATCAGCACGCGAGCTAGCTCGAACTAGCTTGTCACGAGTTCAAGTTGAGATTTTAACTCGAATGCCTTAGATCTAACTCGCTTGGTTGTAACTCTGTCCAAAATTAACAAGCTGAGTTAGAACCTAACTCAAACCGAGCCAGCTCATTGCGACCCCTATTCACACCGTGTCTATCATTTCATCCGAAATTTGGCCCGGCAGACTCGTAGACCGCGCAAAGACCACCTGCACAAAACCCGCAGAATCAGCCGCTCGTGAAAAGAACGTGCACTGAGCCAATAAGATCTCTTGTGGTCGGTACTTTACAATATCCGTAAAACAATGATACGATAACATACTCTCAAATTATCATTTTTCAAAATTTTGAAATTTCAACTTATTACATTTATACTTTTACAATAAAAAATTATACTAGATCAATTTTCCGAAAAAAGGTCCTAACTTGTAGGATAATATAAAAATTCGAAAACAAAATTAAAATATTTAGCTGTCCAAAAAAAAATGAAACTGTGAATAAAAAGTAGGATATTGTAAAGTATCGATCAATTGTGTAATATTCAAATAACGAGGATTACAATTGTACTAGTAAGCCTAGCTAGTACCAGTACAATACAATTTTGATATATTAGTCAAGTGTTCTTACGTTGTAACGAGGTTAAAATATTATTTTGATCGTGTGATTAATTTAAAAAAATAAATAAATACTCTGGCATTAATTAATGAGATCAACGGTTGAATCAATATCAAAGTTCATTTTGGGCTTGTGATGTATAGGATCCAGTAAAAATTCTTAGATAGTATAGAAATGTCGAACTAAGTCGTGTCCATAACTCCATGTTATAAATATGTTTGATACAAACACTTCATGTTATAGGGTTTAGATATATAGAGTTAATTGTTATTCAGTATACTGTCAATCGATTGACCAATTTTTGACACAGGTAGACATGAAAATCGATTGATAGTTATTGATTCCATCCATATTCGATCAATATTCAGCTTTCTTATTTTTTCGAATACGGTGATATTGGAATAATTTAAGTGGATAAAATATATTTTTGAATTTAGAATGCGAATATGGATATATATCTTTTTTTGTATTACAAAATTTACTTCATATAACAAATGTGATATACACTGTACGATATTTGAACTATTTTTGTTTCAATTTATGAACAATATTAATATCCTTATACATATTTGTTTTAACATTTAATTGATTTCAAAATCCGTTCAATATATATCTTATTTCAAAAAATAAAAACAGATCGAATATAGTCTGACCACAATGTATATATATCAGATAGTGTTTCGATAACACCACACAGAATACCAAAATATGTGAACCACTATTGAAACAAAATAAATCTAAAATTCAACCAAAAGCCACTATCAAAGTATGTCACGTCACGTCACAGTATAAAACATAGAGTATCTAGTTTTTTATAGTTAATTTTTAGCTTTTTTTTGGTACGCAAAGAGTATCTAGATTTATCTTTTTGTATAAATTCAGTAATACTGATACTCATCATGTAGCACTGATTTTTATTTTTTATAGTTTAGTCTAATTAATGTTTGTAATTTGAATTTTTTAAATAATATCAGATGATATCCAACGGTTTTTTCTTTTTCTTTTTAAGGTTGGCGGCGAAGTTTGCCACCAATAATATATTGATAAAAAACAAATTTACAAGTTTAGCACAACTCACTCTCTACATGCACATGTTACTCTCACCAAGACTCAATTGCCACTAGCAAGTTACAAAATATCTAGACTTAATAGTATAGGAAATGGATCTAAATATTTTTAGACCAAAGAAAAATATCCAAAGTTGTATCATTGATTAATATAGACACCGGTCTTCTCTTATTTGAGAACAATGTCCTATTTCGTTCCCTCCACAGCGTCCAGACTCTCGTCGCTCACAGATTGACCCTTTGTGACTTTTTGCTTTGCGAATGATGACCATTTTCCTGCACACCAACGGTTTTTTCTTAAAAAAAAAAAAATTTGCAACATGATTTATGTACTTTAGAATTATTTCTATTTCGTCTGAAATAATTTGTTTTCCAAAATTTTACAATTCACTATAGAAGAAAATATTTCTTTAAAGTGAACAACTCAAAACCGTCATAAGAATTCTAACACTCTTGTTTTATAACTCTATCTAGGACCTTATAATAAAATTAAATTTATCATGGTAAAATATACAAATTATAGACACAGACACATAAACGTGACTTATGTGTACAATTTTAAAATTTGGATTTAGAGCTTACGCCATTTTATACAGTAATTAGAAAAAATAATAAAGTTTTGCTAAAAGTTGGAATACACATTATCAATTACTTAATATTTGCACAGATTTTCATTCAGATTTCAAAGCCTACACTTGTCCTAGCTATCTAGATGTCAAAACTTTTAACCTCTCTGGCAAAAAATAGTCTTTACCACTAAAGCAAAAACGGATTTTATAATAAAATTAATATTCAGTTTATTTTGAGAAAATTAATATTCAGTTTATTTTACTAGTTGTTCTACTTTATTTTGAGAAATTTTTATCGAATCTTAGCAATAATATTCAGTTTTACAGTCAAATTCAAAATAAAATGATTCACCATAAGAATGACCATATGGCAACAATAATCTTTGTTTTTAATCATATTATATTCATGTAAATTGTTTCTCACACAACATTAGTGTGAGTGAACTCTTAAAATGAGTTCAGGTACCTAATTTTTAGGACTAGTAAAAACAAAAATAGTGTGCATAACTTAACAAATTTACAATAATATGTTAATATATACATAAAAATCTAACTAGTTCTGGAAACAAAACAAAAAATAATAATTTTCTGACAATAATATAGCCAAATAAAAAATAGAAGATAACAAGTATTTCTTAAATTAATATTATAAACTGATATCAATTATAAGATATTGGATGAAATCATTATCTAAATTTTATGTTAATTAAGTACAACATAATTTTTGTTGCTACAACATATTAAAAGAAAAAAACAAAATACTTTACATGTTAATACAAAAATACTAGTTTAACAAGCTATAATTATGTGGAAGAAATTTGTTCATAAATTTTGTCTACATACAGAGCAACTCCCAGCATACTGGTTCAATAAATTTTTATCGTACTGAGGCTGGTCCTGTGCCCAGCTGTAAGCAATTTTTGAATTTCTTTGTTTTTCTTTTTTCATGTGTTCATTTCAGAATCTCCACTTTGAATTTCTTTCTTTTTTTTCATTATATATAGTTTGAAATCTACAGAGACTTTGATTCTAGTATTGAGTGAGTATTTTCTTTTTTTTAATAAGTTATAGCAAGTAAATGTTTCAGTAAATGAAACGTGTATTTCTATTTATTTTTTTTTAAATATATATATATATCTAGTAATATCAGACTTTCATTCTGGCATGTAATATTGTTAATTTTGAAATATCTCACAGTTTTCAGTTTGTATATTTTTCCTGATGGTTTGAATCTAGTCTAGACAATTTGATTTTGCAACGTAATATTGTTAATTATTTTTTTGACCAAATACGGGGGCAACGACTAGTAATTTTATTAGAATTGAGTTGTGTGTCTGAAATGAGTTGCCAGCAAGTCTCTCAAAAGAAACAATACCTAGGCAAACTGCTGTATTTGGTCATAAGATGGTGACCATGTGTCGTATGCCAGTGTCTTGATAAACAATATATAGATGAGTCGTGTGAGTGTCTGCATCAAACAATTGTATGACATGGACACAACTTAATTTGACGTCCATGCTAGATAAGCCCAAAATAATTTGGGTCCGATTGTACAATCAACCGTTGATGTACAAATTATGTGCAAATCAAAATGCAGCCGAAAGCCTGATACTAACAAGGTCTTTAGTTAGTTTTAGTGCCAGAATAACTGTGTCATGTTAACAAAAACAAACGAAATGGAACTAATTATATTTGTCTTTAAGAAAAGGTGCGTAGTCAATTCCAAATTCAACTCCTTTTTTTTTTTATTCTCATTTTACTATAGATTTCCCTATTTTACCTCTCAAAACCAGTGTTTTAAAATGCGGCCGCATATTTAGAATCATGTCTCTACAATAAATAATGTCCTAGAACTACAATGTCCAGTTAATTAAAGCACTGGTAACACCAAATCAGAAAAAAGTCTATAATGAGATGTTGACCAAATAATAGATGTTCATAGCAGAGAGCAACTGAAAACCACCAAAGTACAAGAAACTATTAGTTAGTTAACTGTTCATACGCATGATTTGTAAAGCACAAGTTTTTTCTCACTCGATTGATGAAACATCTGATGAAACCTTGACATAAGCGAGTTGAACGGGGTCTTTTGTTTTGAGCAAATAAAGAAGTGCCACATCATTGTCAGCAATCTGCCCCAAGAAAGTAGTGCGATGGTGTTCCTCTGCTGGTTTGGTGAAATAATGTTCCCGTTTCTGGCGTAAGCCCCAGCTCACACATACCTCTTTGTCTGACACCTGGCAACTTGTGAGAACCTTTCTAAGATCCTCAAGCTGCAATATCATATCATGAAAATTTTGTTTCTAGTAACAAAATGCCCACAATGTCCAAAATAAGCCACTAATAAGAAAAATAAAAAAATATACGCATGGTCCATTAACAACAATCACCAAATCACAAGTTGCATTTTGTTTTTCAACCATATATTGATAAAAGATTACTTGTATAGACGCCAAAACATAGACTAACACTCCTTGCACATTTACACTAACATGGTTTTCACTTTTCAGTCAATATTTTGTAACCAGATATGACCTTGCGGACCAAAATATAGCAAAATTGCAAAATTTATGGCCCAAAATGAAATTTTGAAAATTTTATGAATCAAATAGGGGGTTATGATACTTTGGAAACCAAACTTGTAATTTATTCCTATTGAAAGCAAAGTTCTGCAAACAATGCCCCTTTGAAACAAAGGAAGAAAACATTGGATAAACGACTTACAGGTATATCCAGGTGGAAAAAAGAATAGTGCAACCCGAGCAGGTTAAACAGCACACTGATGTCCTTTCGGAAGAGATATAAACAAATCTCTTCAAATCCGAGGTTCAGCCCTTCCATTACAGCGATTGCTTTCAAATAATGACTTTGATGCAGTATTTCAGATTCTACATACTTCTCAAAAGGAGCAAACAAGGAAGTAGATATGGTTGCCTTAGTTACCACCAAATATTTGTGCATTTCAACATATGCAATCTTCCATCCCTGCATCAGAAATTAAAAGTTTACTTAATTAATGGAGCTATCTACCATCAGCACATATTTACCTCTCCGTAATTAAGTTCATTCACTACCTTGTTAGTACAGTTGTAGAATTGTAGCACAACTTGGTTTCAATAAAATGGGAAAACAATACAACTGAGGGAAAAATGTTGATACTTAAATGAGTATATAGTCAATATTAAGAAGAAGAAAATTACATGTTAAACATATTGATCGAACTGCAAAGTCTAATTTTAAAATAAATGAAAAATATTGAGTTACGGTCATAAATATGAGAGTTACAGGTTCAATGTCCAAAGAAATTTAAAATATGAGTAGGAACCATCCAATAAAAAAATGATAAACCATAATTTACAGAGAAACCTCCATTTTTAAGCACTCTTTCTATTCTGGCCTTTGAAAACAAGATACTCTTAACAAAATGAATTATTTCATATTTTGCGCAAATAAGTTCTCAGACCAACAACTAGCACCTGACCTTGAAATTGGCAGAGTGTTTATATAGATCCCGCCACCTCCTATTATAGAGTTCCTTCCAGACCTCATCAGAGTTGAAGAATCCATTTAAGTATTTGGAACAACTACCCAAAGATACCACGTCCCGCACCTTCACATATTGCATGCAGATTAGTTAGTCTTCAGTTTGCATATAAGTAAGGAGATATTTGCATGTAATCGTCCAAAAAGCACCCACAATTTATCAACATTTGCAAGGCACAAACATGACTGTTCAACTCATAGAAAGAAGTATAACTAAAACAAGATTCTAAACATCATGAAAATAAAATGAATATATAGAGGGCCTCATATTTTTTTTTCATTTATTTATCTCTTTTAACTGGGAGCAAAACAATTGGTATTCTCTCCAATAAAAGTTTCGCCTAGTTCTGCTTTCTTTTTTCTTTTTTCTCATCTTCCTGCAAAACTCAAACCTAATCAATTATTTGATGAAAAAAAATGGAAAAGATAATGATCGGGGAAAATTTGTCCAACAAAGAAACAATTAAAGTAAAGAATCCACTAGATTATTCTCCCATAAACAACATGATTTTTGTAAATGCCAAAAGATTACTGTTTTCTGCAAATCACTTAGCCTGTGCTTTTTGCACAAAAATTAGTATTTTCACTTCTACACTACCGATACATGATCTTACTGGTAAATGGCCACACATACAAAGGTACCCTAACTTGTACGGATCTCTCCAGGTTTGGTGTCATATAACGAACTTGAATTACTAAAGAAACCAGTGGAAGAGAGAGATAGAGAGAGAGCTATGCCTGAAGGAAAGACAAAATGCTCAGTGCAATCCATGGTATTTCAATGGGGGAAGAACTGTACGTATCCTTTCTTACTGAAACAAATAGATGTAAAAAAAAAAAAAGTTAAAACAAAATTTATTTTTAGTGGTTTTCTTAATCTACATGTAATTGGTGTACGTACAATCGAAAAACAGAAATCTGAAGTTCTGTAACTTCTGTTGTCCAACATAGCTCACCTTGCAGCAGTGTTTTTCTCAATCAGATTATGCCTAGGCAACGATGTTGCACAATTCTCTGACAAAAACCAAAATTGCAACAGAAACTGGTGCAATGCTAATAGCTACTAGGATAATTATACTGGTACTGGACCTGAGCAAATGATATAGTTGAGGAATCGAGTAGAATATTGTACTCGAATTTCTGCCTAATATAACTGAATAAGAGCAATATCAGACTACTAGTTGCTACATGCTTTGCAAGATACATATCCTAGTTTAGTTTGTACCAAGACGGGAGTCAGGAGCGGACCCAGGATTTTCACCAGGAAGGGCAAAAAAATATCGAATCAGATTTAAATAGCTAATTAGATTAAACCCGTTAACTAATTACATACTTGATAATAAACAATGCTTTCACTTATATTTTTCAATACTCATTTGTAATTTTTATTCTTTAACCTATAATTCTAATTATCAATTATAATTCAAGAAACTTATTTTAATTTTAAATTTAAATTTAATATGAATTACAAATCAAACATTCAAACAGGAGCAAAAAAAATTCCAAAGTAGGCAGAGTTGATCGGAATGTTCAGATCTCTGCTAAAATTCAAAATCCAAAAATAGAATGAAAGAGGCAATAGGCTTGAAGAAGAAGAAAGAAGAAAAGCACTCCAACCTTTTTGCCGCTTCGCGCCATCCATTGAACTTTGATGCGCGTCCCAATTAACACAAAAATTTGCGAACAAATAAAATATAGACGAAATTATCTCTCAGTGATTGTCTCAAAATTTTGGAAGAGCAATAATCTCTCAGATTTGCTTGCTTCTTGCAATAATCTCAGAGATTGCTTCCAAAATTGCAAGAGCAATAATAATCTCTCTTAAGGCGGTTGGAAGAAGATGAGGAGAAAGGCTGTAGCCTGTAGTATATATGCTAATATGCTGGTCTGTTAAATTAATTAATAAAAAAATAGTTGGGCCGTGGAAAGTTAAGTTGGGCTTTTAAAAAGAGTACTGGAGGTTGATATTTATTTGCTTTTTTTTTCTTTACTTTGATTAGCTAAACTTGCCACTTGTTAAAGAGTTTCCTAGGTTACAATCGAAATAACTAATAATTTCTTACTATTTTGTTACCAAATAGCACATAACTTTGTAGTTCGGCAGTGAAATGTTTGCAGTGGCCAAATTAAAAGTAAGTCCTATATACAAGAAATTTGAATAAATCAAAATTAATACATCCAATAAAAAATAAATAAACCAAATTTGTGTAACTCCTTCCTAATTTAAAATAAAATTACAAATAGACTCAATAATTTGTGCTTCCCCCTTGAACTTGCTTAATTAAGAACATAATAATCCTATGAAAGTTTGTTGTGCATATCTTTGATCCCCAGTAACACGGCTCTCCTTCTTGTTTTCCGCTCTCAAATCGAGCAAACTATATGCACAAATGCCACCCATTATAAGTAATATGTAACAAGCATATATATTACTACCAATCTAAGTTAAAAACAACATTACATATGTTGTAATTAATAACACTATTCACTTTTGATGTACACGACAAAAGGTGTCTCTCAAAATATAAATCTCGCAAGTTTAAGATGAACATATATTTAATAAACCCACAAGTGAAGAAATGGGCAGCCCATGCAGTCTTCTGCCATATCTTGTTCACCAATTGTCTCTTCTTATTCATGAGGTTCATTAACCTATTTTTTCTTGTGCCAAAGATCTTCTACAATTACTCACATTATTTCTTCTGGTTAACATTAATTTCTTCCAATATTTTATTCAATAAATTTATTTAGTTAAAATTATTGGAAGACAATCTTTACTTTTAATATAGTAAACAAAAAAATATATTTCCTGACTTGTAATTTTTTGTGCGCACTAATACATTATGAATTTACAGTTGATAATCAATTATATATAAAGATGAAAATAATACAAATTTGATAATTCATTCATAGTTTACTCATGAAAGGTTTGCCAGCTAAGAAAATATGAAATGTATTCACAATAAACTTATGACCAATATGGTAGTTGGTTCATGTAGTTTCATTTGATGTTCTCTAAAAAAATCCACTAGTCCATCACTATATGCCGAAAAAAAAAAAAGGAGGTGGTGACCTCTTCACGCTAAATCAAATCAATGTCACCAGCATTCATTGAAGTGCGTAAAATTAAAAATTAATTAACAAGGCCGTGGAGAGCTAAGTTGGGTTTTTAGAAAGAATAATAGAGGTCGTTGTTAGTTATATGCCTTTTCACTTTGATTAGCTAAAATTTGTCCCTTGTCTGATTAGGTTACAGTCCTACTATTTGATTGATATCACATAAATCTATATAATTTATAGTTTAGTTCACAAAGAATGATGTGTAGTGCGACAACGAACAATGCACGCGTGGGATTTTTAATTTATGTTATTAATTTGTAGGTAGGGAGTCTGGGAGTGTCATGTTAAAAAAAAAAAAAATTAATACATCAAAGAAAAATAATTAAATAAACCAAATTTGTTTAGCATCTCAAGCTCCTTACTAATTTAAAATAAAATTACAAATAAACCAATACTTTATGCTCCTGCTTTCAGATTGCTTACAAACATCTCAAGCACTTTAGAAATTGATGGTAAGAATATAAGAATCTTATGAAATATTTTGTATCATTTTTCATGACTTGAAACTTCTGGAGAAGATGAATTCATGGTAAAAATATAAGAATCTTATGAAATATTTTATATAATTTTTCATTACTTGAAATTTCTTGCGCACATCTTGTCTGATAACACAGCTATCCTCTCTGTTTTCTGTTTTCAAACAGATCAAACTCACTCCACCAATGCCACCCATTATAAGTAATAACAAATATGACATTAACACTACACTTCAATGATTTATCAATGTTTCATAAATAACACATCTAAACATAAAGACATTAACAAGTTCGCCTGAATTCAATGATTTTTAAAAGATAAACACACTCGTACCATAATTTGATAGAGTTACCGCATGTAAAGCCCCAATGCAACTTCCTTCCTATTGGTAGTGTTCATCACATCATCCATGTAATTAATCACACTTTTATCTTGGGGATTTTGACCTTGGATTAAAAACTGTATCATTTGAGCAATCTCTATACATCGATCTACATTCGTGTCGGGAACCTTGTACCAGTAATTAGGTTCACCTAGGCAATACCACAAACAGTTTATGTGCAGCAGAAAACCAGATTTGTACCAGTACTGGTATAGGCATTAAATCAGCACCAATTTCAGGAAGATTGGGCTAAAATGAGGAGGGACCCAAAAATTCGTAATATAACCTGGCAAGTCGATCATAGGGATTTCACACCCCTCAGCCAATTTCTTGCCTAAAGAAGTATGATCAACTTTGGCATCTTTCAGCAGGTATTCCAAACAGTCGGTATTGATATATAGTTTTTCCAACAACACCCTCGCAGGAGTTTGGAAGTGTCTCTCAAGATTGTTGTAACCTATCATGCACCATGAGAAAATCCATCTCATCTGGAAAAGCCAATGAAACTAATTAAAATCTATATACTTGATTGCAGAGACGAGACATAGAAACATCAAGTTAATGATGGCCAGGGCCAACAAAATATTGTGCATCTGGCAAAAGCAACTTTTGGAATGTCTCGCGCAAAAAGAAATTTTTAAAGAAAAAGAGAGAAATATTCATCCCTTCCTTCAAAGAAGGCTCCTTTTCCCATCCATTTAATATCTTAATTTTTCTTTCAATAATCTCCTCACTCTATAAAATACTATCACTAAATAGTAAAAACTAAAAAGAATATCCTTCTCTCTGCCCCATATTAAAAGGAAGGAAACCCGATTTCCCTTGCATTTAGGATTCAAAGATTTACATTATATAAACTACAGTTGATGGTTCACAATAAACTATACGCCATCCTCAGTTTACAATTACTATTTTACATTTTATTTTCACTGAATTAGTTACCTTATTAAGAGTGTTTTGTAACTTTCAACAATACAAGCTTATGTTTATATTAATATTAAAATACTTGCAATGAAAAGGAGCAGCACACCCTTCTCATCATAGTAGTTATTATTTTCAAAATTTTAATGGATTTATCTTTCCAATGGATCACACTACATTAATAAAATAACAGTTCCTAAAAAAAGGATGAGAATGCAATCAAGCAAAAATGGTAAATAATTTGTTTACATAATTTAACTACCTCCTAGTTGATATCCTTGCTTATCTAAGACATCGAGAAAGCGGAAATTATACAACCTCCATCTTCTTCAGGAGGGCCGAATGCTAGCTCTGAGGTTCTTAGATCTTGTTTCTACAAGAAAAATCTTGTGCCAATAAAACACAGTACTTCTTTCTATACTTGTGAAGCCCACTGAATGTGGCGTTCCTTTGTTGGCTTTAGTACCCATATACTAATAGTTAAATTGATTTTTTCTAATATTTTAAAAAGATATATATATTTGATGACTTTAATTTTTTTTTTTTTGTGAGCAGTTAATGAGTGAGTTACATTATGAAAATTTACAGTTGATGAGTTACATTTTGAAAATTTATAGTTGATGATTAATTATATGTACAGATGAAAAGAATACAAATTTGATAATTAATTCATTCGTAGTTTACTCATGAAAGATTTGCTTGCTAAGATAATATGAATGTATTCACAATAAACTTATGACAAATATGGTAGATGGTTCATGTAGTTTAATTTGATATTTTTCTCGTCATTAATATTAAAAAAATAAATACACTAGTCCTTCACTATGCTGACATGAATTGTTATAAAAAAAAATTTTGGTGACCTCTTCACGCAAAAATCAAATCAATGCCACCGCCATCCATTGAAGCGCGTAAAATTAATTTACTAGGCTGTAAAATTAAATAAACATAATTGTACCATGGAGAGCTAAGTTGGGCTTTTTACTTTTAGTAGCATTTTCACTTTTATTAGCTGAAATTTGTTTATAAGAGTTTTTATAACAATTTATCACATAAATTTATAACAATCATACTATTTGGTAAATATCACATAAATTTATAACAATTTATACTTTATTTTACAAAGAATGATGTGTAGTGCGACAACTACAATGCATGGGTGGAACTTTTATGTTATTAATTTATAGATAGGGAGTGTAATGTTTAAAAAAAAAAAAGAGTTGGGCCATGCAAAGTTTGGCTTTTAAAAAGATACTAAACAGAAAAATCAAATATACTTCAATTCTGCAATAATGGAACTTGGATATTTTCTCATCTCAATAAACACCATGACCAATCAGAAGTACACCTTCTACAAAATTAAGATGGAATTTTAAGGTTGATTTTTTTTTTCTTTTTCTTTTTTAAGAATTCAAGCATCAACTGATTGCTTGAAAGAACATGAGAACATATACTTTTAAGGGATGAAAGTGTAGAAAGTCATTTTGCTCTGCTCATTTTCTGTTTAGTATCACTTGAACAGAAAATCAGTCTGAGTAGATTACAATCAAAGTAACTTGTAATTTCCAAATAATATGTTAATGGCACACATAATGCATGTGTTGGATTTTTTTATCATCACTTTGTAGTTCGGGAGTGTAATTTTTGCAGTGGCCAAATTAAAAATAAGTACGAGTTGGATAAGATCAATTCTTAATGGGTATGAATATAAAAATGCCGAACCCTAATTAATTTGCGAAATAAGTTATTATTTTTTTTTTTTAGCACTGCAGAACGAGTGTTTATTTTTAAAATTTTTGTAGCTCGGAACATATCTGATTTGTGTTAAAATGAATTTTGAATTGATGAACAAAATATCGTACCAGGGACAAATTATTAGATTTCAAGTTAAAATGCTTGATTTGAGTTGAAGAAACACACAATTTTTAAATAAATAAAACATCTAGTTGCATAGATCCAAAGGAATATCGTTCTTAACAATACAACGTAAAAGTCTAATAGATAAAAATAACAAAATAGAAGTTCAACAAAAAATAAATCACTTCATCCATCCCATTTTAAATGTTGCACAAACGTCGGCCTCTTAAATACAGTCCATTTGTTATGGGC
Source organism: Carex pumila (assembly GCA_033356055.1). Classification (NCBI taxonomy): domain Eukaryota; kingdom Viridiplantae; phylum Streptophyta; class Magnoliopsida; order Poales; family Cyperaceae; genus Carex; species Carex pumila. Next base: position 86,684 of record JARJHM010000098.1, read on the forward strand.
TTTCCGAAATTAAAAAAAGACCGGCCCCCAAAAGTCCAATAAAATATTTAAATCCAGCGAATCATTGTATCATAGAGAAGTGTCATGTACGTATTTCACTATTAATGTGAAACGTATATTTTTAATTAAGTACAAAATATATAATATATGTTAGATACTGTTTTTTAGTAAAACTAGGGTGTTCTTAAGCTCACCAAGATATTTGGTGAGCTTAACTCAAAAATATATTATATTAGTTTCAAATGATAAATCTAAGCCGTTGAAATCAATTTAATTTACAAGTGATGAATTTACATGCAAAGATTTTAAGTTTTCAAATTATTTTAGTATAAAGTCAAGCGATCAAAATTAGAAGGTTTATAAATTAATTTTAGTGCATTTATGTTTTTAACACCATTTGACCACTTGACTTTATATAAAATTAATTCAAAATTTTAAAAACTTTATATGTAAATTCATCACTTGTGAAGTAAATCGGTTTCAACAGCTTGGATTTACTATTTGAACCTAATTTAATTGATTTTGGAGTTAAGCTCACCAAACACTCTTAAGAACACCCTAGTTCTACTCCTGTTTTTTTATGAAATTTTATTTGTTAATTTTTAATCATGCATATTATATGCAAACTTAAAAATGATACCAAAATATTTGCTCATCTAACCGCAATGATTAGATAACTACAACAATATTGGAACAAAAATATATGACAAAATTAGCATTGCGACTCATGAAATGCAGAAATATATTTTTCGGATAAAAGGGTCACCGAAACACATTTCTTGTTTTACACTATGTACTTAAAAATATATGTTTCACATTCATTGTGTGGAATAGAATTATTAATATCAACGGGCATGAAAGTTTCGTGAGTGAATACTATTAATGAGCCTTTCAATTGCATGATCATTTCATCTTTAATATAAATAATAACTATAAAAGTATGTTTCGGTTATCAATTAATCGCCAAAAGAAATATATATCTAAATATTTTTCTTTCATATTAAAAATAAATATTATCTTCCAATTATACAACTAACACATATTTAGATATTAGAGAAAATTAAAATTCATTATTTTGTCACACATTAAAAATTTCGTATTCTTACCAAAATAGTTTAATAAACTTAAACATATTTCTATTCAAATGGAAGATGGAAACATATATGAATAGGTTGGTTTGTAATTATATTATAAATTAGTAATATATTATGCTACTAAGTATCTTGATATGCTAAATAAAATTTATTTTCGTTCTTAATTATTGTTTCCTTTGTCTAAATTATTGCATCAAAATAAGCTAAGAAATTGCAATTTTGTGTTAAAAATGAAATATTATATTCAACTTTCGCTAATCTACACACTTTGATTCTGGCATCTAATATTGTTAAAAAAATTTTGACCAAATACAGGGGCAACGATCGGTAATTTTGTTAGAATTGAATTGTGTGTTTGGAATGAGTTGCCAGCCAAACTGCTGTAGTACCATTAACAAATCCAAAATGGAGCAGATTTACCAAATGGAGGAGATTCCTGTTGGATTTTATGATTTATGCAGAGAGTAAATTCTTTTGATGAAGTTTTAAGAGAGTTATGTTTGTAAATTTGGAACAAAACTTGCATATGTTTTATAGTGGGAAACTCTTTAATTGAGAAAATTAGTAGAATGTTAAAGTTGTAGCTCTTAATTGGTAACTCTTTTTGGGATTTGTTGTAAAAACTGTTATATTTCTTCTGTAAGCATAAGAAATTATACAATCACCTCAGTACAGGCTGATGCTTCATGTTGTATGGTAGAGCACCCTTCCTTTGTTGTATCTCCCATAAAATTAATTTGCATTGTTTTATCTTTTATGAATAATTGTTCATATTCTTAAAGTACAATATTATTCTATATATAATTTATAAGTGGTTTACTAGCTGTTACAATTAACCCTAAAACTGTAATGGAGTATTGGACTATTGGTGCCTTTTCCAATTTTTTGTTATTTGGAAAATGCAAGTAAAAGAAGTAGAAAATTTTGAAAATTGCAGGAAAAGGAGTTCAAAGAGAACCAGGGTTGTATCAGCAAATTATCCTATTTGTGTATGTCCAAATTTTGTTGTGGATGCCATTGAGACGAAGCAACCCAAAATATATAGCCTTTCCTTTTTTGCTCATTTATATCCCTCAAAAGCATAAAAATTATTAAAATTCTGTAATCCCTCTTTAAACTTCTAGAATTAATAAAATAAACCATATTTATTGTCTTTTATATTCAATAACATTGTATATTTATAATATATATCCATTTTACCCTCTATAAAAAAATTTAAAAAAATTATAGCTTGTTTAAAAAAAATGTGTCGGTCTTATAAATATTTTGGCCTTTATAAAATACCCATTTAAATTTATTTTGGTCTGGTATTATTTTACCTTTATAAACTTCAAATATTTCTTTCATTGTGCCCTTTACCCTTTATGAAATATCTATTTTGACCTCGAAAACCGAATACTCATTATACCTTTTACCCTTCATAAAATATCTATTTTGTCCACAAAAAACGATCAAATATTAGACTGATTGACATTATTTTTAAACAAGTTACAATTTGTTTTATGCTTTTAATGAATGGCAGTATGTGTATTTTAGGGTTGTACAAAATTATTTGAACTCGCAACTCGCTCATAACTCACTTGTTAATGGCTCACTTTAACTCGCTCATTTACAACTCGAGTTAGTTTCAACTTGAGTTGGCTGACTCGTTTAATAAATGAGTTGAGTTTGAGTTGAGCCCAACTCGCTCATTTATAACTCAACTTATGTACTAAGTTGTATGTTTGCTTTGAGTTGACCTATTATCTATGTGTTAGATTATTTGTATTTAGATAAACTATTACTAGTCCATTTCAATTGTTTGTGTATAGCTAATCATATATTAGTGTATAACAATATCTAAAAATTTGACTGGTTAAACAAGTTATAAATGAGTTGTAAGTCAACTCGAGTTGATAACAAGCTGAATTATAGTTGGCTCTACAGCTCATTATCATCACAACTCAAGTTGACTCGCTCATTTATTAATTGAGTTGAGTTTGAGTTGGGGGTAACTCACTCAAACTCGGCTCATTTAGTGCCGTAGTGTATTTTATAAATTCAAAATGAATTTTAATATAATAGAAAATTAAAATGGGTTAACATGTGAGTTTTAGAAGTTGAGAGGGAGGAATACGCAATTTTGAAGCTTAGAGGAGAAAATGCATAGTTTTGAAGCTTTTATGGGTTATACATGAAATTCCTCCTTAAAAATGGACTGAGATGCACATAAGGCAATAACCTTCAAGTAACCCGTCATATCGAACTACATATTCACAACAACATAGTAGACATTTTTCGCAAGAAAAAAAATGCATTTATGACAGTATTCCGTCGCGAATAGAAAAAGTAAAACAATGACAGTACTCCGTTGCGAAAAATCACTTTTTTTATCCTCGCAAAAAGTGTCTCATTCTTGTTGTGATGTTGTTTCTGTTCAAAAGGTGTTACACAAGTGAATGAAAGAGCAGCCCTGCCACATCTTGTTCAGTTGTTGCCTCTTCAGATTCAAAAGAGTTCGAAAAAATGAGTTATATACAAGATTCACAAATACTGATTTCTTATTTCATATTTTAGTACATCGCTTGAGTTTTATATCTATTCCTTTATTTGTTTTTGTTGATTTAGTTGGTTTACTTTTAATACAGTTACTACTGTTAGTTAGATGATCACAGTTAGGCGGTTAGCAGCTAAGTGAAATTAATAAAACTGTTATAAGGCTGTTAGATATAGTTAGACAGTTGGAACTGTTAGATAAAGGATTAGAGATGCAGCCTATATAAACAGTAGAGTTGTAATCATTCAGAAATCAATGAAATAACATTCTTGACAAACAATCTATCTTATCTCTCTCTCTGATTCATTCCTTTAACTTTCCATAAGCTGATTCTCATGATGTACATGTTGTCCCGGGCTAGATGAAGCACACAGCCTTTGGCTATTCCTGATCCTGGTACATGGATTTTAACACTGGTACACAGCATCAAGGACTGGTATGGACGTGTAGTGAACCATGCATGTAATTAATTAACCTTATGCATCAACAAAATCGTGACTCTTTTACATTTTAAATAGAAAGTGCAGAGAGTTTCAAGTCTATATTTGATGTATGAACTGATTTTAAATACAAAGCATTCTCATCTCATGAACTGATTTTTATTTTGCATGACCGATGTGTCGGGTGCCTATTCGGGGGTGATGTAGGGAGCCAGTATTATTTGTGCCTTGAGATTCGTGCAAAACGTATTGCAACGGTTGAGATTTTCCAAAAAGTCACGCAAAAAATGAGAGATCTCAGAGGATGCGAATTCAAAGTAAGCAGCAACTCAGCAAGTCAGCGCTAACGGAAATAAATCTGCTGTTATTCCTTTGGGATAACAGGAACCTGTTATTCTACATCCAGCCGTTAAAAAAATTTCATGTGCCGATCTCAAATAAAGATACTTTATCATACACCAATCTTGACGAAATTCAACGGCCAGATGAGGAATAACGGGTCCTGTTATCCCAAAGGAATAACAGCAGATTTATTTCAAGCGATAACAGTCAACGAGGCTACTAAAATATTTATGCGGCTTTCGTCCATACAAACTTTATGTAACAATTAACTTACAGTTAACACTGATATTTTATACCCGCTACAGAATCACCCGTGCATGAATAAGTCACAGAAACCATGAGCGAACCGACAGACATCATATTGACTATTGTTCGATATTTATTGAATTCGGTTTCCCAAAAGTAACATAAATTTTGTGTTCGGATCCATACCGTCTGATTTGCTCGAATAGAGGGTTCCCATGCATCTCATTTGGATTGGACGGTCCAGATCCAAACACAAAATCTGTGTTACTTTAGGGAAATTTATACCCATTCTTCTTGGCGATTTACAATTAACTTTCCTTAAAAAATAATTGCGATGATTAATTAGCTTGATGCCACTAATAATTTATATTAATAAAAAAAACAAATTTAATTACAAGTACTACAGGGAATTTTTCCTAAAATCACTACAGGGAAAAAAAGATTCGCTTGCAAATAGAGAAATTTTTTTTTTTTTTTTTTAAGTGGGGAAACCCATGATTTCATTGAAATCATGGAGCACACAAATTAAAATAGGTAACATTAATTAGGCCAAGATGTTAGCTACAGGAATTAATGTATAATAACTTCTTTAAAAAGTTTCTTAACGCAACCAAATGAACAGTTAAAAGTAGATCTGAACAACCACTCTAAAAGATAATTAAACAAGAGGATATAAATTAGTTACTCAACGTTTATAGAGCACCAAAGATTGTTGGAATTTATAATAATAATTTATAAAAGTGAATATATCCACCGATTTCATTTAAATTGATTTTACAAAATACCAATTGCTGGCACTAGAAATCAGGATATTAAAAACCCAGAGACTACTTAAAAATTAAAATACTAATTAATCCCAGCTAAAGCAGTATTAGAAATCTTAAGAAATCGAACTTCTTCTTTTTGTCAAACATACTTAAGAAAATCTTATCCCCAATCTATAAAAAAGATGATAACATAATATTAATTGAAAAAACAAAAAACAAAACAAATGTTGACTTTCCTGCAAGATATGCATGCCATGTTGCACATAAGGCAATAACCTTCGAGTAACCCACCATATTGGACCACGTGTCGTTTTTGTTCCAGAGTTGTCGCACAGGTGAAGAAATGGGCAGTCCTGCCATTTCTCCTTCAACAGTTTCCTCTTCTTTATGAGATTTCATCATCGACTCTTCAATGCAGTTGAGATGTTCTAAAATTAATCTTAGGATTTGTTCCAATAATTAACATTGGTTTCTTCCAATATTTTACAATAAATATATTGAGTTAAATTATTGGGAAACAATTTATTCTTCAAATATAGTAAACAACAAAAATTTGAGATGACTTGTAAAATTTTGTGCGCTCTAATACATTATGAATTTACAGTTGATGATCAATTATATATAAAGATGAAAAGAATACAAATTTGATAATCTATTCGTAGTTTACTCACGAAAGATTTGCCTACTAAGATAATTTGAAATGTATTCACAATGAACTTATGACAAATATGGTAGTTGGTTCATGTATTTCAGTTTGATGTTCTCTAAAAGCTCCACTAGTCCAGTACTGTGTTGACATGAATTGTTATAAATAAAGTAAAATAAAAAATAAAAGTGGTGATCACCTCTTCACGTTGAAGCGCATAAAATTAATTTAAAATAATTGGGCCGTGAAGAATTAAGTTGGGCTTTTAGAAAAGAGTAATAGAGGCCGTTGTTGGTTATTTGCCTTTCCAAATTGATTTGCTAAAATTTGTAAATTGTTTAAAGAATTTTTAGCGGTGGTTCCGAGTTACAGCACAGGAAATTAGTCTAATTAGGTTACAATCCTACTATTTTGTTAATATCACATAAATCTATAACAATTTATATTTTATTTTATAAAGAATGATGTGCAGTGCGACAACAAATAATGCTGGAATTTTTTATGTTATTACTTTGTAGTTTGGGAGTGTGATGTTTTTAGTGGCCAAAGTAAAAAAAACAAAAAACAAATATGATATACAAAAAAAATTGAATACATCAAAGAGAAAAAACCTACTCGAGTTTTTTTTTTCTCAACCTTGAACTATTCTGTGCAATTGTTGATTGATGCCAAGTTCTTGACTGTTGAAATTAATTAATGCCATGTGTCTAAATTTAATCGGCATCACAAACTTTTCTTTGTATTTGTTAAGGCCTGAATGCTTGAATCGATTAGAATACGTGCATATGCTTGAATGGTGTCTAGTACAGTCGTGCCAGTAGAATCCATGTTCTGATCTGATTTCTGGTAGAGGATAATTATGACAGGGACTAAACTGAAATTGTGTATAAACTAAAGGGCTGATGTGTTAATTGTAAGGGCCTTGATCATTACCACTTGTTAGGGGGACCGAATGAAAAAATTGGAAATTTTAAATGAGGGGTTTCGGCCGATTTGAATTAAAATCCATATTTTGGGCCTTGGGTCTGGTTATTTAACGAATCAATTAAACTGGGCTAAACCCAAACCGTAAGTAAAATGGAAACTGGGCCAAGGTCTTCTTCGAACTGGGCTGGTGCAAGCCCTAAAATAGAAAACAGAAAATGAAAGGAATAACTTGGGTTGGGCCCCCAAAACAAACAAAAATAAAAATATATAAGTATACTGATTTGGATTGGGCTGTACAAAGCACAAATTATAAAATGAAATGAACTTTTATGATAGACTTGGCCAATCTCTTATAGGTCTATTTAAATTATATTGGAATTATATACATAAAGAACTTGAGCTCGGTGGTCCGAAACCTTAAATTAAACAGATTAAAAGTGATCAAACCTTCGAATCGACAACGAAATAAGTTCAAAATTATGATTAAAAGTACAACAAAGTGATAATAAGTAGCTACAAGTCCAACTAAAATATATGTGATCATAAAGATTAAAGACTATACATATATGAAAAGAACCTACATAGATTAAAGATAATACATATATTTTAGTTGGACTTGGCAGGTAAAATCCTATACATATGTCATCTGTGTGAGTGAAAAGAACCTCTATATCTTATTGTATAATTTACGCTAGATATTTTGCATAAGTTAAGATTAGATGATAATCTATGTCTTTATTTCAATTATAATTTGTTACAAATTAATGATATGAATTTTATCCGAGTCTATATATTCACTAAATATTGTCAAATTTTTATGTCACAAAGTTTCATTTAAATTTTTTTATCTTTCAAAAGTTCCTTGTTCATGTTTTTTGTGTTTTTTTTTTTATTTTGATGGAGAGGAAAAAGAAAGAGAGCAAGAATCACAAGTGGTGGTGCATGGTGAGTATTACATGTGCCTTATTTTATTAGATTGGACAAACATAATTTAATTTAGTATAATAATGATTTTATAATAATATTTTGTTATAATACACTGTAACTAGTTGTTCTAATTTATTTTGAGAAATTTCAAATGAATCTTATCGCTTATATTAAATCTTATGATCTGATTCAAAATAAAATGATTCACGATACGAATGATCATATGATAACAAGCTCTTTGATTTTTAATCATATAAGATTCATATAAATTGTTTCTCACACAACTCTAGTGTGAGTGAAAACAAAAATAGTATGCGTGACTTTAAAAATTGACATACATATTAAATATTTATATACATAAATTAAAATCTAAGGAATAAGTTTGTGAAAAAATTAAATAAAAAAAATTTCTCCACACACGACAACACAATCAGATAAAAAAAAATGACAAAGTATTTCTTTTCGATATTAAAAGTATATATTATTTTCCAATAACACAGCTAACATATTTAAATATTTAAATATTGGAAGAAATTAAAATTAAATTTGTTTTCACCACTAATTAAAAGGACTGTGGATAATGAGTTCGACTGTGTGCAATGATTCTTTGGAAGAAGTATGTGCACAATTTTTTTTTTCTTTTGAAAAACGTTCTAATAATGGGTTCAAAAAGTTTTTCTTCCATAGAACTGAAACTGGTCCAATGCCACAATTTAAGACTTTCTTAAATTTCTTAAATTTTATGTTTTAATTTGTGTTTGACTTTGAGAGATTTATTTTTTTGGGAATTATCTAGCTAGCAAATATATTTTTATTTATTATTCAAGAAGAGTTAAAGAGTTATATATTGACTTGTAGTCCACACGTGGTACTCAGAAAGTATTATTCCACCTTTCTTTTTTATTGTTTCCTATAAATTTTGAAATCCAGCTTCAATTAAAGATGATATATGTGTTCATTTGTAAACTAACAGAATAGAGAATTCACAAAATATTGAAAATAAAACATTAATTCTGACTCGAGTCTATCACAAGCGGGTTCATTTTAGCTCAGTCTACTAATGAACGAATTATTACCTGTTGAGTTACGAGTTTATATCAAGCGGACCACGAGCTATAGACTTTTTTGTCAGCCTTATGCATGCCTTACTCTAAAATAGGGGTGTAAACAGTCAGATACGGATCGGATAGTGGTCTTACCGTATTCTTATTCGTTATAATTTTTCAGATACAGATACAGATCATATGTTAAACGGATACGAATCGGATATTGGACGGATACGGATCTGAATATAATTCGGATAACTAAAAGTACATAACTTGATTCTGAAATTAGAATCGGTCATGAAATCAAAATCAAATAAGTTGGTCAAAGTTGACCAAATTCAATTGGAAACTCGAATTTTCATTAGCTTTTTACGAGGATAAGTTGATAGAAAAATAATTTGTTAAAATATTATTTTTAGATAATTTCAACTTAATATATTATAATTATTACAAAAAATAAAACAAAATAAATTTAGTCCGAGAGAGCGAGCAGGAGAGTTAATTTAAACAAATTGTAATAAGTAGACTATTTGATTGAATTGGGGACCCACATATATTAAAAGGTGGGTCCGCGGCTCAAAGAATGAATTAACATACTTAACAAATTTCTTTCTAATCATCATCAGCACACAAATTTTAAACGCAAACCTAAAACCATTTAGTATTGCATCAAATTCGTGCGTATAGTTTATTTCTAAAAATCTGCGTGCTTATCCGAACGTAGTTTCTGTGGGAATAGATAATATAATTAGGACATGTAATGTTGTGTGCCTTTAAAAATTAATTAATATTGATTTTCAATAGTTGGATCTCCTTGAATACTTCGGTCAACCGTGATGTGCGCTCCTAGGAAAACAATGGTTGAAATTTCTTAGTCATAAACTAACAAAAATAATAGTGATCTCTCAGTCTTATCTTCTAGCTTGTTCTAACTTGGGTGTAATATCTCCTGTGGCCTGGCCTTCTACTGCATGTATATATAGTTTAGGATTGTTTTCGTTAATTCCTTCTATTTAAAGACATTTAATTATTAAAACAGGTAGTGTGTGGTTAATTTTAAAGGCCAATATAACATGAGTATTTAACCATCAACTCAACATTGGGTATTGGCCAGAATTTACAATTGAATTTAAAAACAAAAAAGGAATATGACCCTTGATTGTAACTTAAATTACCTCATTTTAAGTGATTCATAAGATCTAGCACCGTATTAAAACACCCCACGTTACCTGTAGAACTATATATAAAACAGCCACCTTACGAACTTCTTCATAACTCATAACTTCCCTCACTGAGTCGCAACAAGCAAAGATGACCCAAGAACACCATCCTTTCCCTCTCACTCTAATCCTCTTTGTTATCACACTCTTGACATCCCTCCTCCCTCTCACTCTAGGCCAACAACCAGTAGTCAATGCCCTTGTAGCCCCTATCACAAAGGATTCATGCACCTCTCTCTACACCATTGCTCTCAACTCCACCAAACAGTACCTCATCGACCTCACCGGCCGGTTCGTTTGGGGGCCATGCCCCACAAACTACGGTCTTGTCCACTGCACCGCCCCGATTTGCACTGAAGCCCGCTATAGTGATTGCCCGATAATAAATGGCTATAGACCTCCTGGTTTTTGCAGATGCGAGAAGTCCATGAGACACCCTATCACCGGAGCCTGCTTTTCAGGTAATGAAACAGTAATCCGTATCTACATTGCTTCCACCGATGGTAGAAATCCTACATCCTTGGTGTCGGCCGACTATGTCAACATTTGTGCACCGGATAGTTCCCTAGATGGACTCCCTCGCGGTGCAGTTGGTATAGCCGGGTTTGGCCGTACAAACCTTGTATCCCTACCTGCACGGCTTGCATGGGATGTATCCCTTGCATGGATGGGAAACCTTGCCCCGAATCCATCATTTTATAACCGATTCGCATTGTGTCTTCCAAGTACTACGAATGCACCCGGTGTGGCTTTTTTCGGTGCCAACCCCTACTACTTCCTCCCGTCATATCGTCCGGACATTAGCAATTATCTAACCTACACCAGTTTGCTTCAGAGTCCTAATTATTCCGATGTTGCTTACTACCTCAATGTAAAAGGGTTAGCCGTCAATGGCATGTCAGTGTCGTTTCCCACTTACGAACTTCAATTTGATTCCTCCGGTCGGGGAGGTGTCAAGCTAAGCACAACGATTCCCTACACAACCATGAGAACAAGTATCTACAGACCATTTATTGAGGCTTACAAGACTGCCACTAACGGGATCCCGCACAAGCCGTCGGTGAAACCATTCGAATTGTGCTTTGATACACGTGATTTAGGATCAACTAGGGTTGGGTATGGTGTGCCACCTATAGATATTATGTTGAATGATGGAAAGAATTGGACAATATTTGGTGCAAACTCGCTCAAGGATGTGAAGACCAACACTGCATGCTTGGCATTTGTTGATGGTGGTGAGAACGAGATATCGGCAATTACGCTCGGAGGTTTCCAAATGGAGGATAGCTTCTTGCTCTTTGATGTTGCCAATTCAACTCTAGGCTTTATTCCTACTCTAAGGGGTCTTCAGACTACTTGTTCAAATTTCAACTTCACATCTACGGTTTAGTAATTAATGCAAGCTTGTTAATCAAGTATATATGCTATATCAGTACATGGATAATGTTAATCAAATAATAATTAATATGTTCAATAAGATGCGCTTGCAAGCATTAATTATATGCATGTGGAAGATGTATTCTAGATTTTAGCGTCTAATAAATGATTAATTAGCTCTTTTGTGGTTACTTTGTTATCATTTCATTGCATGATCCAGTTTTTGCGCGTCAATATATTATAGTTTATGATCACGTACTCGATCAAAATTAAACTGACTAATTGAATAAAGGTCACACTAGCTATAAATTTGTAAATGATGATCAAATCTCTTGTGTATATGAAAGATGCTTAGATTAAACAATGCTTTAACTTTAAAGCATATCTTTGACTTAACAAATGATGATCAGATCTATGGGTACAGTTAATTTATGCATGGTCTGTTTCAGTTTTCTACTTGCGCTAGGATATAATAAATTAGATATGTAACACACGCACACACACACACACACACCCAGAGTGAGTTTACAATAATTGAATATTAATTAACACAATATTAAATTTCAAAAGCTCTCTTTCAATTAAGAGACAATTAACACGTCTCAACAACTGTATAGTAAAACTCGAATGTTTTACTATATCTGCACACAAAACTTACTATATCATACATGAATATTTCTCCTTTTTTTTTCTTTTTTTTTTTCTTTTTTTTGTGGTAGCCGGAACAGTAACCTCGCAATAATTGAACAGTAAATACTCATGCTATATCAATCACATGGTACGTCACTAGGAAAACCTTTTTAATTAAACTATATATAAGCTGTACCGAGGCAAGAAGTTGGTTTATGAATTGTTCAATTATTGTGAGGTTGAAACAAGGGGATTCATATTGGTTTAATTAATTATTGACCATGTATTTTTCCATTGAGGGGTGAGTGTTTATCTTTCTTTATAATTAAATATTGTAAAATTTAATTCATTTTTGTATTGTTTAATTAAAATTGTCGATTGGTACGTATATAATTCACAGTTGACCTTCAAAAAAACACAAAAAACTTAACCTGAGATGTCTAGCAATTATCATCCTGAGAAAACTAGCTAGCTAGCTATATATATATATATAGAGAGAGAAAGGGGGGGGGGGGGGGGGGGGGGTTTTGGCTAATATCAAATTTATTGTTACTAAGATCCCGTGTAACTATATATGTCGTTTTTGAATTTTCAAAGTCAAAAAAGTCGATTCAAACCATTAGATGTGATTTTTATATTTAAATGTGCCTGGACATCAAATTTTAGATTTTTGTGAATTTTTTTACTATTTATTAAGCCAATTTGAAAACCGCTGATCCAACGGTGGCTTCTTAAAATTCATAAAATTATAAAATTTGGTTTTCAAGTATATTTAATATAAAGATCACATCTAACGGTTTGGATTGACTTTTAAACTTTAAAAATTGAAAAAACGATTTAGTTATACGGAACCTCATGAACAATTGATTTGATATTAGCCAATCTCTCTCTCTATATATATATATAGTTGTACCATGCATGTTAGAGGATGATCAATTAATTAATTAATAGTGACTCATTGTCAAGAAATTTCTGGATGTTTTCGTGAGAAGCAGTCATGTGATGAGTTGCGTACCACTCAAACATGCACCCACTCGATCGTTGCACTTTTTATAAGGTTGGAGATAAGGAGAAGATGGTGGTGGGAAAGAGATGTCTGATGTCTAATAAGTGGATTAAAATATTTAATTCTTTTAATTAACTTCTTACTTCTGAATTTTTTTTATTTTATTCAGAAAAAAAAATTAGTAAGATTAACTATAGGTAGTATATTATTAACATGACTGTGTCTATATGTTAGAGCATAAATTTGGATCTAAATTCTAAATCAAAATTTTTAACATCAAATTTCAATATTAATTGAGTCTGACTATTGTCAAATTTCAGACAAATTAACAATTTAATTAATTAAAAAATTGTGAAAATCAATGCGCAGGCCGCAGGTTAATAACCAATAACTAGCAAATTAACAATTTAATATGAGCACGCTTTGTTTTATCCTTCAAACATCTAAGTTTGATAAAATCACTGCAATATAATGATTACTGAAGCAAAATATGTAATGTCACGGATCAGTGCAGCTGCCACGTTGCATACATACCCAGAAGCAAGCAGCAAGTCAGCGATAACAGGCGACAAGGCTACTAAATCCATACAAAAATTTTCTGCGGTTTTCATCCATACAAAATTTATGTAACAATTAACCTGCAGTGATGTTTTCAACCCGCTACAGAATTATCCGTGCATTAATAGTCACAGAAACCAGGAAGCCATATCTTCATCGGTGCATTAAAAGCTAAAAGAGAAGGTTCTTGGCTTCTTGAAAAAATAGTGAATTATATCCGTTTAATTTTTTTTTGGAGTGATACCGAATTCAACATTAAATTATTCAGTTGACTGAATTTTGACGGAATTAAATCTAAATAATTTTCGAAATTTACTAATTTTTTTTTAATTTTACGAATTATTCATAAAAAAAATTTTGAATTTTTTCAAAAACAATTTTTGTTTGCTTTCTTGTAGAACTGAGATTTTTGATTCGGATAATTCTGAATTATTTTCAAATTATATCCGAATTATTCTCGATTCACGAATTTTTGATCTCACCGAGCCGAACCCGAATAATTCATTTGTCACTATGCTTGCAAAGCGAACAATTATTTGTATTGAATTGGCTTCCAAAAGTATCCTAAATTTTGCGTTTGGATCAAGACCGTCTAATTTGTTCTGTCACGAATATTAAGGGGGCCTCGACGCCTCGTGTATTTCCATTTGGATTGTCCGGTTCAGATCCAAACTCAAAATCTGTGTTACTTTAGGGCTTCCGGACTCAAAATCTGTGTTACCATTTGGTCTGCATAAGAAACTTATTGTGCACTGTTCGTCAAGGAGAAGTATAATACATTTATGACAAAATTAGCCTTGTAAAGACTGCAATTTACTTTTTAATAATGTCAAAACTAATTGTACACGGTACGGATCAATTTGCACACCATCTTTTTCTATTGATGCATGCTAGTTTGAAATGTTTTCTGCAGATTGGTCCTTACAATTCGAGACTGAATTAGACTTTTAAATTATAGGTGTCAACTATATAAAAAATTTATGTTACGAATGAGAGTTAATTTCACACTATCTATAATATTTTAATTTTTATAAAACTATATTAAAATAGAGTATAAATACAGAAAAAAGAAAAAAAAATTTTGAAAATGAATGGGGTCAATTGACCCCATTCATTACATATGGATTTGTCTCTACTTACAATTAACTTTTCTTAAAGAAAAATTGTGATGATTAGTTAGCTTGAAATGTTTTTGTAATGTTTTGTGCAGATTGGTCCTTACTAATAATTTCTATTCATAAAGAACAAATTTAATTACAAGTACTACAGGGAACTTTTCCTAAAATCACTACAGGGAAAAAAAGATTCTCTTGCAAATAGAGAATTCCTTTTATTTTAATTAAAGTGGGGAAACCCATGATTAGCACATATAAAATTAAAATAGGTAAAACATTAATTAGGCCAAGATGTATGTAGGAAAGTAGACTAACATCTTTAAAAAATTAAGTTTCTTAATTACGAGACCAAATGCACAGTTAATTAAAAGCAAATTTTAACAACCATTCTAAAAGATAATTAAACAAGAGGATATTAATTAGTTACTCAACTTGGAGAGAGCACCAAAGACTGTTGGAATTTATAATAATAATTTATAAAAGTGAACATACCCACCGATTTCATTTGGATTTATTTTACAAAATATCAATTGCTGGCACTAGAATCAGGATATTAAAAACCTAGAGACTACTTCAAATACTAATTAATCCTAAAGCAGGATCAGAAATCAAACTTCTTTTATTTTGTCAAAGATGCTTAAGAAATTCTGATTCCCTCTCTCTACAAAAATATGATATAAAATATCAAGAGTGAGTCTATGGTAATATGCATATTACGATTTGTTACCATGCTACGGCTCTATATTTGAGTTTTCAAATTCTAACAGTCGATCCGAACCATTCATCTTGTTCTCCGTATTAATATGTTTTTGGAGACCAAATTTTACATTTTTTTACTATTTTTTTAGATTTATTGAAAATCACTGTTTTTGGATGGTCTAGAATTTTCAGATCAAGTGATTTTCTAAATATCTAAAAAAATAGTAAAAAAATTTTAAAAAATGTAAAATTTGGTCTCCAAACACATATTAATATGGAAAATAAGATGAATGGTTCGGATCGACCGTTAAAATTTGAAAACTTAAATATAGAGCTGTAACACAGTAACAACCCGTGATATGCATAGTACCATAGACTCACTCAAATATCAATTTCAAAGAAAACAATGCTGACTTTACTGCAAGATATGCATGCCAGGTTGCAGATACGTAAATGGAAAATATCTTTCTCTATAGTATCTTCAGATCATGCAAGGATAGCATCATACTTTAGACCATCTTAGTTTCTCTATATATAAGACCAAGTATTATCACCTCATATATATCAAAACACAAAGAGAACCAAAATGGCACAACTAAAAACCCTTGATCTCATTGCCATCATCCTATCCATCTCTCTCTTGACATCCCTCCCTCTAACTCAAGGTCAACAACCGAAGGTCAACGCACTCGTCGCACCAATCACAAAGGATTCATCCACCTCGCTGTACACCATCGCTCTCAACTCCACCAAGCAGTACGTCATCGACCTAGCGGGACCCGTTGTCTGGTCGCCATGCCCTGAAAACTATGGCTCAGTCGAAAGCACGGCTTCAATTTGCAACGAAACAAATTCCTTTCGCTATCCCGATTGCAAATCTACAATAAATGGTTTACAATCTAGTGGTTTTTACAAATGTGTTTCATCCACAAAAAACCACGTCACCGGAGAGTGCTTCTCAGGTAATGTAACCCTAATTGGGACCTACCTTGCTTCCACTGATGGTAAAAACCCTAGAGTTTCGGTAAATGCAGACTATGTCAACATATGTGCACCAGATAGTGCTCTAAGTGGCCTTCCTCCCGGGGCAGTTGATGGAGCCGGATTCGGCAGAACAAGCCTTGTATCTCTACCTGCACGACTTGCCTGGGACCTATCATTTCACAATGAATTTGTGTTGTGCCTCCCGGGTACAACGAATGCACCCGGTGTAGCCTTTTTCGGGGCCAAACCCTACTTTCTCCTCCCTCCAAATAGTCAAGATATAAGCAATTTACTTCATTATACTACATTACTTAAAAGCCCTAATAATTACGATGCCGCTTATTACCTTAATGTGAACGGGTTAGCTATTAATCTCCAAGCAGTGTCTTTTCCTGGCAAAAATGAATTTAACTTCGATTCATACGGTAATGGAGGCATCAAGCTTAGCACAACAATTCCGTACACCGTCATGAGAAGCGACATCTACAAGCGATTTCTTCAGGAGTACAAGGAGGCCACAAAGGGGATTCCGAAAATGCCGGCAGTAGCGCCATTCGAACTGTGCTATAATTCAAGTGCTCTCAGTTCAACTAGGCTTGGGTATGGTGTGCCTTCCATAGACATTATGTTGAATGATGGTAAGAATTGGACTATATTCGGTGCAAACTCGATCAAGGATATTATAGAGACCAACACGGCATGCTTTGCATTTGTCGATGGAGGTAAGAACGAGGCAACGGCGATTACACTTGGCGGCTTCCAAATGGAGAATAGCTTCTTGCATTTTGATGTTCCCAATTCAGTTCTGGGGTTTCTTCCCACATTATTGGGTATCCGGACCACTTGTTCTAATTTCAACTTTACATCTGGAGGGAACTAAATTATTTAAACAGCAAATCAGTGAATAGATATATATATATTGGTAATCAAATAAAATAATTAATGTGTATGTTCTATAATTAATGCTGGCCAATGTGTGTTATGATCAATTATTATTCTTGCAATTAATGTGTTATGAATATAATTAGCCAGCTGTTATTATCAATTATGTTTCTTGCAATTATTTTATTACTGATGAATTGATGCTGTGGACTTCACATACAATTGTTTTCCAATTAATTGAGATATCAAACTTTACATTTTCCAGATTGATATATAATTCAAATATATATCTGCCCAAAATCAGTGATACTGATAAACAATTTGGTAGGTACAGGATGGGGTGAGCTGTACGAAATTCAGCCAATACCAAAGAGAAACCTTGGCCATTATGCTTAGGGGTGTCAATGGTACCCTTTTATTCTTTTATCTGATCCATGTCGTATTCCATAAGATGTATATGATAATGTTTTTTTTTGTCATTAGCTTATTGGGTACGGGTACAGGTACAAGCAAAGTTTATTTTGTTAACGGGTACGGATATGAAAATGATTTCATCGGATTCTTATCACACCCGTTAGCACCTCTAATTATGCTTTGTTTGCCCATTATACTTGCCAATTGGACTTAAAATAGAATGGGCTATTGGAAACCTTGGCTAAAATAGAATACCACAAAATCAGGGGTCAAACAATAAAGTAGCAGCTCACAGAAATATATGTCAACTGTAGTTAGTTATAGGTGATAAATACATACTAGATACCACCAGAATTCTGAAACAGGAAACAGATTTAAAACTTTACTTGGATTTGATTGTATTTTAGGTGTTCACTTACCGATAGTTATATTTTACCTTTTTGGAGGGGTAAATTGTAAGTTGTTTTTTCCCGGACAGCTTTTTGCTCAATGTGGCTATTTGCTCAAATTAATTTTATTTGGCAAAATGAAATATACTTTGAAATAATTTGTAAAATCTACTTTGGAATTCATGAATTGCATTTCTTGCAAACTGGAAAATTTTATATGTTGCATTCAAATGCAATTCATGAATTTCAGAGTAGGGTGCTATGGCATTTTATTGTAATGTGTGACATTTACGAAATTATTTACATTGGGTTCCAAATATTTGCTTGCTGTATGTGAATTTTGTAGGACTTGCTTATGTGTATCCATTTCATGTGTTGTTACATGTTACAACTTATTGTGTTTTTGCTGGATATATGTATACTTGTAATATAAATAGAAAGACAACAAATAGGCTTCTCACTTTTCTCTTTTCAATATCTTTTTTCGAACAGTCCATCATGATAAATCTCAGGGTTCTAAATAGCTGCGTTATAGCTTTTTTGAACCTCAAAAGTTATAACACTATTAATCTTTTTTTTTTCTTTTATAATGATTATAAATAGCTAGCTATAGTTGCGCTATAGCTTTTTCAGATCTTAAACGCTATAGCACTAAATCGTTATTTAGAACCTTGATAATCTAGATCAAGCCCAAAAGGAACAAATTCGGCCGAAATTTCTTCATCGTTGATGCATTGGTCTTCTTTACTGAGAATTCGTATCATTCCAGGTACTCGAGGTGCAAGTGGTAAATTCAAACCGTTCATTTCACTTGACACGAATCTCAAAGAAGACTCCCTACAGTCTCAACAAGTAGCTTTCGAGTATATAGATATACTCTCATTCCTTAAAGGTTGCTTAATGTAAGGCAATGATGTGTCAAGAATGATCATTGATTGCGGATGTTAAATTAATGTTTATAGAACTTTAGTGTGTTTTTTATTAGTTTTTGTTGTTGCTTGCAGCTGTTTGTGCTAAACTTTACAAATAAGTAGTTTTATAGAAAATCATTCTTAATTTTATGTTCCTTATGTTCTATTTCAATTTTTATGTGCCCTTTTGATCTCAGATGTATTGTGATATATCACTTACAATGTTGGGTAGTAGATGATGAAATTTGGCATATTTGTATACAAATTTCAGTGGTTTAGAGTTATCTCATAACGATTTTAAGTAATTCTAAAAAAGTAGCAAAAGTTTTACTAAAAAATATTAATTTTGGTCTCCAAACGCATTTTAATATGAAGAATATGTTGAACTTTTCAAATCAAATATTTGAACTTTAAAAATAAAAATATAAACAAAAAATAAAATGAGCTGTTATTACTTCCCAAAGCATAATAGCTCAATTCATATTTTTTTTTTATTTTATATGTACCAAATTAAAATATAGCTTATGGTACAGCAATAAATATTTGGAAACAAATCTGCTGTTATTCCAATGGAATAACATGAACCTGTTATTTCAATCCCAATAGTTAATTTTTATTGAGATTAGCACATAAAAAAAGTCACTTCATTCAGATTCGTGCAAGGAAAATTTTGAACGGTCGGGATTGGGTTCCTGTTATTCCATTTGAATATCAGCAGATTTATTTCCTAAATCTTTACGTGTTGATACTTGACATATCTTTCTGTAGATTTAAATAGAAATCGAAATATAAGAACTGATTTTAGTGAAGACTAACAAAGAGGCTTGTACACTTTCTCGTTTACACCTCTTCAAACGGCCCATTATAATAAATCTAGATCAAGCCCACAAAACCAAATTCGGCCCAAATTTCTTCATAGTTTAGTGAAATATAAGAACTGATTTTAGTGAAGACTAACGAAGAGGCTTGCACACTTTCTCGTTTACATCTCTTCAAACAGCCCATTATAATAAATCTAGATCAAGTCCACAAAACCAAACTCGGCCCAAATTTCTTCATAGTTTAGTGAAACTGGGACAGGTATCCTCTCCATTACAGTAAAAGATTCTCTTCATTTTACTATTTGAGATTAACTTCCAGCTGTTTTGGAATTCGGGATTGCACAAAGAGCAGTATTATTGAACTTTGAGATTCGTGCCAAGTTAAAAAGAACGGCCCAGATCTAATAATTATAAAAGATTCCCTATTACGGTACCGGACAGGATTAGAATTCGTGAAACTGAATCCAAAACCTCGGAGGTAACAGAATATTTCTGTTTAGATCCGGACCGTCCAATCACAATCCAGACCGATCCAATCTAAGATAGAATCCAGAGGCTAAAATATTAAACTATGATCGGACGATCCGGAAATAAACAGAATATATAAATATTAATATGAAGTCAATGAAACTTCAACTACATATAGCTACAGATATGCACCCGACACATATCCGATACAATTGGTGTTGAACTTAATATCCGGAATTGATATTAATTGTGAGACAATAATGTAGACTGATAGAATTTGTAATTATAGGATGGTAAAATATTTTCATTAATTTTAAAGAACATTGTTTACATATATTGTTGTTTTTAATTAAATATTTTTTTTTAAATGTTGCTGATATAGTTCAATTTTTCTTGAGGATTTTCTATGATAAAAGTTGAGACGCCCGTTACTTATTTATACACAATGTTTATGAAATATAAATCTCTAATTATAATATTATAATTACGTCGGTTACTTAAATGTCTAGCATTCGATTTCTCTTCATGACTTCCCAGACTCTGCAAAGATTTTTTAAAATAAAAAAAGCTCTGTAATTATGTAAACAAGGATTCAAATGCCTCTATTGTTTGTATCTCCATTGTATTATTTTTTTTAAATGTTAATAACTCAAAATTTCAAACATAAATATCAAAATAAAAATATTAGATGTGATCTATTTTATTTTCTCTTTGTGCTCATAAAAAATTATTACATTTAAATTTTATTTTTATGTAAATTCACAAGTTAAAAAATCAATATCTAGAAATTATTTACATTATTACAGTTTTAAAAACTCTTGATAACAACTAAAATAAGTTGAAATACAATAATTTTTATAAATAAAATGATATAAATCATATCCAACAGTTTTATTTTAACTTTTTAAATTTTACATTTTGAATTATAAGTTTCAGAAGCAAAAGCACGAAGAACATACAAAAATTGAAACATTTAAACCCTCATCGACAATAGCTAAAGGATGATTAAATGAATGTACCAAAGCAATTGCGACATTGATATCCCTTGATTCCCTTTCAATTAGATGACTTGTCACTTGTGGACCCCACCAACAAGTGAACAGATAAAAGCAGATTCGGTGAATAGTGAAATATCAAATATCCTCGTCGGCATCTTGTGCCTTGAGATTTGTGACACAGATGGTAACAAAATTTTCTACTGAATTTTGAGCTGGTCAAAAGGTCACGGTCAGAGAATACTTGGAGTGCGTATCCTCTGAGGTATCTCAACTTTTGCGTGACCGACGTGTCCGGTGCCTATTCGGGGGTGATGTAGGGGGTCAGTATTATGTGTGCTTAGAGATTCGTGCAGAACGTATTTAAACGGTTGGAATTTTCTATAAAGTCACGCAAAGTTTGAGATATCGCAGAGGATAGAATTCGAATACTTGGTGGGCTATGGAATCTTCATGCTACAGAAGCTAGACTTAACACTTGGCATAATTCCTCTGGATTATTACAGATGCACTGTATTATCTATAGTGAGATGATCTGGACCGTTCTTTTAACTTTGCACGAATCTCAAAGTACTAATAATATTAGCCCCTACGCTATTCAGATTTCAGAATTGACATCGTTTATGAGTTAATCTGAAACTGTAAAGTAGTGGATCCCACCGTACAGTACTACAGAGGATACGCCTCTCACTTGAAAATTAGTAAAACTGAGATAGTTAAAAGAACTTTATCCATAGTTGTTTTTACGATGATGGTTAAAAATGTCTTTATTTTTTTATCTTTATTGTACTTCTATTTTTTCTATTTTTTAAAGTTAGTGATTTAAAATTCAAAATCCAAGTATAAAAATAAAGAGATTAGGTTTTGTCCAAAGGACTTTGGACAAAGTCTTATCCAGAGTCAAAATTAAACATTTGATTTGCATTGAGATTCGTACAAACATATTTAAATCTTAATAAATTTGAATAGCTTCTTGAATCTAAATATTTATACAAATTTGATGCAAATTGAACGGTTTAGATCATGCTTTAAATGAGACTTTGTCCAAAGCCTTTTGGACAAAACCGAATCCCTAAAATAAAAAAACATGAGATTTATCTATATTAAGAGCTTATAAAAATATATGATATTGATTTTTTAACTTACTGATTCAAATACAACAATTTTATTTTAAAATTTGAGTTTTAAAATTTAAGTTAATAATGTTTAAAAATTAGAGGTACAATGGAGGCGCACAAAATACGAAACTATTTTTTGCAGTCATATTGATAACTTTGATTATTTTGACGGTGATTTCATTATCATAACTACATTGGATGTCGTCATCTCCACCGTCCAATTAATAAATAGATAGATACTCGTAACTTTTAAAATAATAATTCAGTTGACTTATGAAATTAAGAATGTGAAATCATGTGTCTCTCATTTTTTCCCTTTTCATTTTCTATAATAGCAGTTTATTAATTGTACCAGGTATACCTTTCTCAGTTTCTCTTCACCTGTTATATCACACGTGGTACTGATGCATCTTAATTAATTCATATCCTGTTTTGCCTTTTTTTTTTTAAACAGGACATGCCTTTGACACGTGTGTAGCTTTAATTGTCTTGGTGGATTTCTTTGTCAATGTGTCTACCAGTCTGGATCTAATTTGACACATAAATTGGGAGATTTTTTATTGATAGTAATTAATAGAAAAGAAGAGAGAAATAAAAAAAGTGCAGCTATTTTTATATGGGTAATAAGATCGGTATTGTTTATACCGATTCTAACTTTTTTTTCCTTTTTTTTTTAAGTTGCAAAAAAAAAAGTTTAGATCGGTATAAACAGTACCGATCTTACTACCTATAAAAAAACAGCTATACTGTTTCTCTCTTTTTTTTCTATTAATTACTATCAATAAAAAAATTCTCCATAAATAGAGAAGACTAAGAAAGGACTATTTTGGAATAATGGAACTGTAAAGCCCTTTTATATCTGTGGCACTTAAAAACAAAAAGTTAAATTAAAATTGTGGCAACAAATTAGAAAAAATTTCATTTTGTGTTGGCGTTGTTGTGAGAAGATGTCATTATCAATTTATGATAATATATTTATTTTGTTATTTTGTAAATTAAATTATATAAGTTATTAATTGTTTTTAAAATTGCTTGGTAGTGGCTACCAAATTTATAAGTTATTAATTTATTCGATAAAAATAAGAGAAAAAATAACGAATTCATATTCACCCGGTATCGGATAAGAATTTTTTCAGAATTATTAGATTCGGACCGTCCTTTTAACTTTGCTTGAATCTCGAAGCACCAAATAATACCGACCCCCTGCACTATCTCCGAATAGGCAGCGGATTGAGTTAATATGGACCGTAAGGGTCTGTTCGGCCGAATCACTATTCACGTGGGAAAAAAAATATTCAGTTCAACTGAATTTTTTTTTTCTCACGAGAACAGTGTTTTTCATTTCAAATTCCGTGCCTGCGCCCATTCCCATTTGTCGGCCGAACAAGCCCTAAAAGTGTAGACTTGGGATCAGGGGCGAAAGTATAAAATTTCTAAAACAGTTTGAAAGAACTATATCCATAGTTGTTTTTAGGATGATGGGTAAAAATGTCCTTATTTTATTTTCATTGTGCTTCTATTTTTTTTAATTTTAGTAATTTAAAATTCAAGTATTAAAATAAAAATATGAGATTTATCTATATTAAGAGCTTATTAAAATGTATGATATGGATAAATTATAGATGCTGATTTTTCAACTTATTGATTCTTATAAAAAATAAAACTAGAGTAATATTTTTTTATTATATGTAGATCAAATAATGTAGATCAAATATAACGGTATTATTTTAATATTTGAGTTTTAAAATTTAAGTTAATAGTGTTTAAACATTAGAGATATGACGGAGGCGCACAAAATACAGAACTACTTTTTACAGTCATATTGATAAGTTTGATTATTTTGACGGTAATTTCATTATCATAACTACATTGGATGTCGTCATCTCCACCGTCTAATTAATAAATAGATAGATACTTGTAACTTGTAAGATAATAATTCAGTTGACTTATGAAATCAAGAATGTGAAATCATGTCTCTCTCATATTTTCCCTTTTCATTTTCTATAATAGCAGTTAATTAATTGGACCAGGTATACCTTTCTCAGTTTCTCTTCACCTGCTATATCACACATGATACTGATACATCTTAATTAATTCATATCCTGTTTTGCCTCTTTTTTTAAAACAGGATATGCCTTTTGACATATGCTGTAGCTTTAATTGTCTCAGTGGATTTCTTTGTCAGTGTGTCTACCAGTCTAGATATAATATTGACACATAAACAGAGAAGACTAAGAAAAGACTATTTTGGAATAATGGAGCTGTAAAGCCCTTTTTTTTATCAGTGGCATTTAAAAAGAAAAGGTTAAATTAAAATTGTGGCAACAAATTAGAAAAATTTTCACTTTGTGTCGGCGTTGTGAGAAGATGTCATTATCAATTTATGATAATATGTACATGATGTGTAATATATTTATTTATTTGTTATTTTTTAAATTAAAGTATATAAGTTATTAACTTATTTGATAATTACTAATTATTTGTTTATTTATATGCTATTCAAAATTAATGAATTCATATCTAGGGGTGGCAACGAGCTGGCTCGGTCTGAGCTAGGCTCTAGCTCAGTTTGTTAATTCTGGACCGAGCTACAGCAAGCGAGCTGGATCTAGAGCATCCGAACTAAAATCTCAGCTTGAACTTTTGACAAGCCAGTCCGAACTAGCTCGCGAGCTAACAAGCTGGCTTGCTGTGGCTAATTGGATATTGTTTTAAGAAGAAAATAAATTCTACAAACTTTTTAGATCGAGCTAAATCGAGCTGGACAGAGTTAGATAGTATAAAATACACACAAATTCATACAAATTTACAACTTAATGCCTAACCGAGCTAGCGCACGAGTTGACGAGCAAATTAGATCCCAACTTGAACTCGTTAATTCCAAAATTATTGAATCCGGACCATCCTTTCAACTTTGCTTGAATCTCAAAGCACCAAATAATACTGGCCCCCTACACTATCTCCAAATAATCTGGACCGTTAGATCCGAAACCCCCACCGTCGAATATCTGAGAGAATACTTGTCCAATAAATATGGAATATAATAAGATTAATTTTATACGAATATGGATATAAAAATACTTTCACCACCATATCTATTAACACTCCTAATATAATTTTTTTTATTTGAATTTGTTTCTAACATTTTCGGCTGTATGTAAGCTAATTGTCAAATTACTTTTTCCGTAATGATATAGTTTCAATTAGGATTTGAGAATTGAAATTACAAAATTAAAAGAATACAAAGTCCGATCTCAATTATCCGATCGCACTTTCAAAGTGTATCTGTAATTTTACGGACTATATGTTCATTTTAAATTTGCATTGATACTCAAATTTTGATTTTAATTGTTGAATACTAATTATGATTTTATTTTATTTCAATCAATACAATTTCAGTCAGGCTAGGAACTGTGAAATTATTGGTGACGGAACTGAAATCAGTTCTTATGATTTTGTAAAAAAAAAAAAAAAGTAATTATATTGGTTTTATATAAAATACTATTTTTAATTATGATTTATAAAAATAAAGCAGCTAACAGTCCTCCAACTCCAGTCTCTCAAAAATTTCCGGATATTTTCAACTAATTCTGTAAACATCAATACTAAATCCTGTAAACTAATTTAACAAATCCTGTCAACATAAAAATGCGTGAAAGTTGTTAAAAACGCGTGAAAGCTGTTGAAAACACGTGATAACTGTTAAAAACGCGTGACAACTGTTGGGAATCACCTTCTGTGAATATACACATAGTATCTTGTAAACATACATATATTATCCTATAAACATATACATATTATTATATAAATATACACATATTATCATGTAAATATACATATTGTACTTAAAATTATAGCAGTTGTGGCTGTTGAAGCGCGTCGGAACTAAGCTAAAATAAAAAACCTTTATACGCAGAGATTTTCGAAAAACTGTAGTCCCGAACGTTTCCTTTTCTCTTATAAAAAAAATTCTTCCTTCAAGTCCACATTCATCTTTTTTGTCATCTTCACCGTATACTGAATAGATAGAGATATTTAGTTTTGAAAATTATAACAAAGGACAGTGGTTGTGTTATTGTTACTAAAAATATATGAAAGAAAGAATGTGAAGTCATGTCTTTCTCATTTTTGTTCACTTTTCTTTTTCAAAATAGCAATTAATTGTACCTGCTGTTACCTTTCCTCGCCACCTGCTATCGTAACATGGTATACATCTTAATCGATATCCTGTTTCGCCTTCTTTTTTCTCTTTTCTTACAGGATATGCTTTTGACCTTGTTTTATAGCTTTAATTGCATCGGTAGATTTGCTGTGGATGCGTCTATAGGTCATGTTTGGATGCAGCGAGAATAGTGCTATTTCAATTCATTCAAATATACTCAAGAACAACGAGAATAGTATTGTTCTCACTATTTCTATAAAAAGTTGGAATAGCAAACATATTCTCTCAAATGTTTAATCGTTGTTTTTGCTATTCTAAATGTTCAATCCAAACAACATTCCGAATAGCTCCGAATAGCGCTATTCTTAAATAGTAGCTATTCTAGCTATTATTAACCTACTATTCTCAACAGTAGCTATTCTAGCTGGTGTCAAGATTTACAAGATAGTTGAAATTTATACACATATAAGTTTGTTTGCACGGAATTTGATGTATATCAGGCAATTTAAAATCAACCATCAGACTAATTTCAGATTGATACCTGTTGAAAACCCTATTCTCCCTTACATATTGGAGAGAGAGCATGTCTGATGGACAATTGATCAAATTCAATCTAATGTCTGATTTGAACCGTCCAATTCTTATTAAGATCGTATGCACTTGATCTGCACGAATTTTAAAAAATATTTACGCAAATTTTAACATAAATCGAACTATTCTAACCTAACATCGAACCGAATATGATCTGATACCCACTGGACAACCTCTGATTCTCTAATCTTAACACACACATAAATGGAGAAGTCCAACAAAATATATAAAGAATGACGGAATAGTATTCTCTGCGGAGTCATTCCATGCAGAGCTGTGCGAAGCTTTTAATCTAATCCGTTCATTTCGGATCGGACAAAAGAGATCATATCTTGCCCGAATTGAAAACAACAAATTATCAAAATTTGCGGAGCTTTTAATCTGATTTATCCAATTCGAAACAAACAAATCAAATTAAAAACTCCGTACGGAACGACTCCGCAGAGGATACACTTCCAAAGAATGACGGGGATGTAAAGCTCTTTCCATGAATAAAAAAAGAAAAAATTCAGATTGGGGCCTACATAACATGTTTCCCTTAAATGTACACTGAAAATGTTTGGGTGCCCCTCTCTTTTTAATTAGCGCATATGATGCTGCCTCCTACAGTCCTACCACAAAAAAAGCTTTAAATATGACTGGACACATTCAATGTGCTATAAAATTATATATCTACCTAAATATTGCACCATTTTGATTTGCAAACTCATGCTGGTCAAAAATATTAATTAATGACAAATTAAAGATGTAATTGAAAATACATTTAATGTGGGACCGTTTGTAATAGATCTTATCTAAGAGGTTGGATGAAGCGTTATTATTATTTTTTTTAGAACAATACAAAAGCTCAAACATATTAAAAAAATGGAGATAAATTTGACAACTATAAGAATTAATAAAAAAATGATTAAAATAAAAGAACTAAAATACAAGTATATATTTTTTTTCAAATAGATAGTTTATATAGAGTAGAACTAGGGTGTTCTTAAGTTCACCAAATTTCTTGGTAAACTCAAGTCTAAAATCCGTCAATCGGTTATAAATGAGAATCTGAACCGTTGAAAAATAGAAGGTTAATAAATTAATTTTAATGCATTCATTTAAAAAAAAAAATTTGATTGCTTGACTTTATACTAAATTAATTTGAATGTTTAAAATTTTCACATGTAGACGCATCACTTGTAAGGTGGGCAGGCTTCAACGTTCGAATTCGTCATTTAAAACAAATTTAATGAGTTTAAGACTTGAGTTCACCAAAAAACTTGGTGAACTTAAGAACACCCTAGTTCTGCTCGTTTATATATCAAATTAATGATTTAATAATTGATTGATCAATGATCACCCATAAATATTTGAAGAACTTGTTTCTTATCACCAGTTCACCACTTTGATCAACGACTAAATAATTCTCAAATTGTGCCAAATTTATCCGAAACTTATTCAAGATGTAACAAATTACATCTTCAAATTTTTTTTATTCTTATAATCATTTTGTCATTTAAAAAAATAGGTCCAAGTAAATGTTGTTTTCTGCAGGATTGTTGAAATTTTTTTTTTTTGGACATTAATGGAAATTTATGCCCAAATAACACGAGAATAAACTTTACTGAATGGTACATAGAAATATTTTTTTTAAATAATATGAGAACAGAGACATCAAACATGCCAAACAATGCTTGAGATTATATTTTCATTGGAATGAAATTCTCACGTAATTCATAGTAATTGCTGGAGGAGCAAATGGTAGTGAGAGGAAAAGGGATTAAAGCTCCTCCTATAAATTGAAAATTTGTAAATTTGTTTATTAATTTTTGTATTTTTTATATGAATCAATATTTTTCAATTCTTTTTAGAAAATCAAACTCACATTATACGATGTTTTTTAGTCTTCCTAATCTCAATCTGCCACGTATTATATATCAAATTTAGTGATTTAAAAATTGATTGATCATCATTAAAAAGTTTTGAAAGAATTGTTGTTGTTTTTTTTTTTTATCATTACTTCGATCAACGACTAAATAATTCTCAAATTGTGTCAATTTATGCAAAATTTATTCAAGATATAACAAAATATATATCTTGAATAATAAGAGAACAGAAACATATCAAACAGTGTTTGGATATTCTTTTTCATTACAGTGAAATTCCCATGTAATTTTATAAAAAAAAAAAATGAGCAAAGTTGAGGGTCAAGTAGGGGTGCAAATGGATCAGGTATATGTAGATATATACATAATTTTTTTTCATAATATATATTAAATTATATAGTATATATTTACTATTCAGATACAAATAATTAAAACTTAAAACCATATATGTATATATATCTGCACGAATATTCAAATATCGAACATTTATGTCTAATTTTCAGATACATATACGGATACAGTTAGATAATATACAATCCGTTCGCACCAGCGAAGCCACCTTTTTTAATATTGATAATTTCATAGAAGGCACACAAGCCAATCACACCGTAGAAAGTTTCAATCCGCCACAGAGGATCAGTGCTAAAGGGACGGTGGGGACAGGTATGGTTGTTGTATCTTGGAGTGGGTGTGGCCGTGTGGGACCAGGTGGGACCGGGACGGTGGTGGTGATTCAGTTGATGATGCAACTGCATTTGCTGTAAGTGGAAGCAACGCAATCAAATTATCAGAATCTCTTTTCCTCTTTTGAAAATCCTACTTGTACTGAACACTACAATACAATGTGTAGTGTAGCTTGCTTTTGTGCAAGTTTATAGCCCATGTTTATAATTTGATCAATTGATGTTTATTTTTTTAATCATTGAACTTTATGTTGGTCTAAATTAGATCTCTAAAATGAGGTGAGGATTTTATTTCAATTTCAGAGATGTATTATAGTTTATTATTTAGAGACAATTCATCAATTTTTTTTATTAAGAAACTGTTTTTAATAGCTATACTGGCCAAGTGATTTGTTCAGATTTTTTTCTAATCGCCATGCGGTCTAATTAGAAACTCTAAAATTAATTTTAAGACTGTGAAGGTTTAAAATTTTAGAAGATTTAACTTTTAAACAATGATTGACAGTTTTTAAAAATTCATTCCAATTGATGGGATGGAGATGCTCTCGCATAAAAAAAATAAAATTAAAGATTACACATTTATTTATATAGTATATTCAGTAAAAATATATAAAAATAGACTTAAGATACAAAAATTATAAATCCATGTCTAATTCTAAATTTTTTTTCTCCAAAATATACGTTTATTTCTATACTTTTCTCAGAAAAAAAAAATGTATGTGCTTTTAAAATTATTATACCATTAACATTTGTTGGTCTAAATTAGATCCTCACCAGCAGCGGAGCCACATAATTTTTATTATATATTTAAAAATATATATACAAAAAATAAGCTACGGAAAACTTAAAAATTTATTCCTCATCCTAATTTTTTTCCCAAATAATTTTTATTTTTTAAAATTATAAAAATACACTTAATATTATATTAATTATAAAATTATATTGTATAGCTGAAAGCGACTCCGCTGGGGATCGAACCCAGAATCTCTGGTTCCGTAGACCAGCGCCTTATCCATTGGGCCACGGAGTCCAACTTGTACGTCATTTTTAATTTTACCTATTTATCCTATACAATTATATTCGTAATAAATATTGCGGATCTTTTGACATCAATAATCTTTAATTTTGACATGAATGATCCGAATAGGAAAAAAAAACCTTTTATTTTGATCAAAATAACAAGACCAAAAAAAGTTGATGTCGGAGCATTGAACGGAAATAATGGGCTAAACAAAAGATATACTCTATGATAAGAAATTAAGATATAAGATAATTACATTCATTGTACTGGGTCCGACTAGTATGATATCGATATCGTATGACACTAATATCAAAATTTATTGTATAAATTTTAAATGAATAATCTAAACTGTTCAAACCGATTTATTGTTTACATGTATTTTTTTTTTTGAATTATTTTAGTATTAAGTCTAGCAGTAAAAAAATATCAAAATATAAATGCATTAAAATTAATTTAAAAATTTTACATTTGACCACTTAATTTAATACTAAATAAATTTGAAAAATTATAAATTTTACATGTAAACGCACAACTAATAAAGTAAATTAATTTGTACAATTTGAACTCATCTTTTAATTCAATTCCATAAATTTTGAAGTTACTCCATTATACTTGTAAATACTTGGTGACGTGTAAGTGGCGTGCACTGAATGTTTGTAAACTGTTGAATTTAATTCGCCAATTATTATATTTAATGACATGGATGGATATACCGCAATAATTACAGATAACCTACAAATCTACAATTGGGACCAAAGCCAAGTCGGCCAATTGTTTACAGGTTCTTTGACCTTCAACTATGCAATCCTCTCCAGTTTAATCTAACTAGAGCCACCGTGAGTTATAGCCATCACATTTTCTTTTGTTGTTACACACTAAGTTAAATTATATATAGTTAGTTTATTCCGTATGATGCAGAATAATCAATCTATATTTAAAATATAATGTTAGAAATGAGGGAATTTTGTAATAATTTGGAGAAAATTTTATCATTACTTTGAAGAATTGTTATTTATGTGTGTTTTATATAATACTTGGAGTCTGTATATAGTAGTTTGAGTTTATTATTTCAATGATTAGTTTGTAGTTTTCAAGAATAATTTGTTTAATTTTAATAAAAACATACAATATTAATATTAATGTCGATGATAAAAAATTAACAAAATATCAATATATAGTTTTCACGGTAACAGTTATTTTTTAGTGGTCTTAAATTGTCTAAAAACAACAGTTTTGTAAAAATATTTAATAAATAATAAAAAATTCAAAAAAAATATAAAATTTAATATCAAAGCATATTTTAATATACATATTATGTTGAATGGTTTTGATTGACTGTTTAGACTTTAAAATCACAAAATTAAATTGTTATGAAATGTTATAACTTTTAAATGTTATAAGTGGATCCCTCTTCATACTAAATATATAAAAATAAATATAGCTTTCATAGATTTTTTTAGTAACTGATATAGTATGTTTGTTCAATGAGGAGAGATCAAGTTACAACAACTATTTTATACATTTTTAAAGTTCAAATCGTCAATTCAAACCGTTCAACATGATCTCCACAATAAAATGTATTTGGAGACCAAATTTTACATTTTTTGAATTTTTTTTACTGTTTATTAAAATAGATATAAAATTTAATGGTCTGAATTTGACTAGTTTTTGTACCCATCTTAATAAATAGTAAAAAAATTTCAAAAAATGTAAAATTTGGTCTCCAAACATATTTTATCACAGAGATCACATCTAATGATTTGGATCGATAATTTAGACTTTAAAAAATATAAAAAATAATTGTTGTAACTTGTTGTAACTCAAAAATTATTGTAACTTGATTCATCCTCTTATTCAATATTAGATATATTATTTTTCAACAACTCTGAGTCTCTGACTCTTAACTGTTAATATTCTCAAGTTTGTATGAATATCACAAAACAAATGT
Source organism: Carex pumila (assembly GCA_033356055.1). Lineage (NCBI taxonomy): Eukaryota > Viridiplantae > Streptophyta > Magnoliopsida > Poales > Cyperaceae > Carex > Carex pumila. The sequence continues at coordinate 119,515 of JARJHM010000098.1, forward strand.
ATCCCAAATAACACCTAAATGGACATCTCCAGTTTCTGACAATGGAGAGATATGAAACACAGTTATCACCGTGCTGTGACTGCTGTCACTCCTCACCTTCTTCCCTTACCTTTTTCAATGTACCCCTTTAGTAATCGTTAAATTCTCTCCCTCCATCTCTTTTGAAATTCTTCTTACACCTTATACCCCCTCATCCCATCTCTCTCTTCTCTTCTCTTCTCTTCATTCTCTTCTCTTTTCAGATTAACTCGAGTAGTTGCAACTCCAGTTACTGCAACAACTTCTCTTGTACACGTCAAATCTTGAATATTCTTCAGATCAAAGCTTAAAAGAAGATTCAATTTGAAACTGAGATAGGAATATGGGGCAAGATCTGGTGGAAATAGAGCCGCGTGAACTCAAGTTTCCCTGTAAGTTGCAACAGTTCCACTTACTGCTTTCAGGCATGATGCACCATTCTTACTAGATCTCTGATTTTCGATTTGGTTTTTTTATTGAAAAAATCGATACCGTTCCATTTGGGAAATTGTAGTTGTTCTGTACTACGATATCGATCGATCGGCGTTTTGCACAATTTCTTATCGGTTAGAGTAGTTCACCGTACATAGAAATATGAATTTCGGATTGGGGTTTACCGGATTGACTCTAGTGATAATGGCTATGATAGTACTGTAAGCATATGTTTTATGGTTCCTTAGATTATATTTAGTTAAGTTTTTCTTTCGTACTTTAATTTGAGTATGTAAAAGTTGAGTTGCTCTATAGAGAGAACAACTTTATATGGAGAAACTTGTTTAAGCTGTTTTGCTATTTATGTCAGGACTTGAATTTTCTGTCAGCACACTAACAAATTTGCCTAATCTTTCTTTCTTTTTTGAAATTTGAACAGTTGAGTTGAAGAAGCAAAGCTCATGCTTGATCGATCTTGTTAATAAATCAAATGACTATGTTGCTTTCAAGGTCTCTCTCTCTCTCTCTGAACGTCCTTGTGTGCGTGTGGGCATGCACAATCTAAATTTTGAAACACACATTCAAACACACGAGAAATAGTGCTAACCCTGGATGGCTGGCTATTCCGAACTCTAATCTGTGTTTGGATGGGTGAGTAGCTGTTTGGGATAGTCGCTAACCCCTGCTATTCCGCTATCCCAATGAAAGGTTGGGTTAGGGGCTGTTCCAAAATCTTGAGTCAGCTGCTAACCTCGCTAACCTCACACCCAATCCAAACACACGTATCAGTAATGCCACTTTACCAGTACAGCCATCCTAGAATCAGGTAGCACCGCATGTAACAATAATTTGAAATTTTGTCACCGATGAATGTATGCTCTGCATGTCTTCGTTTACAAATATTATTGGGTGCATGATCAACCCTTATCTGTGTTATACAGTGTACACATCTTGTATTATTTTTTAATGTCATTAATTATGGTGTGTTGTAACAGGTCAAAACAACATCCCCAAAACGATATTGTGTTAGACCAAACATAGGTGTTATTCTACCAATGTCTTCATCTGCTTTTACAGGTTTGCAGCTTGCTATGCTTGATTTTTACATCATATAACATCTATGAAGATTTCAAGCATGTAGGTTCTTAATAACATTTGCCATTTTTGTATGTCTTAAATTAATTTTTTTATATCTGTTTAATTTTTTGTTTTTTTGATGCAGTTACAATGCAAGGACAGAAGACAGCTCCACCCGACATGCAATTGAAAGATAAATTTCTGGTTCAGGTCACTGTTGTACCATCTGGTACCACTGAAGAAGATATCATACCTGAGTTTGTAAGCATAATATTACCTATGCAATGTTGATACCTTTGTAGGGTCTCTTGATTAGTTCTCTATTGATTTTGGTTATTGAATATAACAACAAATATTTTGTCTTGTTTGCAAATAACTCAAATTTCTCACATTGGCAACGAATAAAACAAACTTTATAGATTTTGGAAATTACACCCTGATTTTAGACTTATTTGATTCTTCAGGTGGATTGGGTTAAATAATTGCTGTCGTACCTTTAACTGTAGAAGCTCACTATGTTTCCTAAGCACCTATTGAACTAGATAGAAAAGCATTTTCTTGAGTAAATGTGAAAATGTTATGTGCAATTAAGCAAAGGCTTGACTAAACTTTGTTTTCTGGTCCTGCTTATTGACATGTAACTTATGAATGTCGGGGTGTTATTAGCAACTATCATTAAAAGTTTGCACAGCGGTTTCTTGCTCGCATGCCTGACTTTATTTCCTTTGCTTTTCTTAACTGTGCTTGCATCATGACTTGACAGTTCTCCAAAGAAAGTGGGAGATACATAGAAGAGAGGAAACTGCGGGTGGTTCTTATTAGCCCCCTGAACTCTCCCGAACACCCGCTCCATCATGCCTCCAATGGTAACAGGTCTCCCAACCCGGTTAGCCCAAGACCTAAATATGAGGAAGTACCTTTGCCAAAGGACAATCCAACTGTGCTCAGACAAGAATCTCCTGGTTATACACAGGAGTCTATTAGTTTTGCAAAGGAATCTCCTGGTTTTACAAAGGAGTCTTCTATTTTTGCAAAGGAATCTCCTGTATTTTTCAAGGAATCCCCTCCTGTCTCAAAGGAATCTCGTGCTTTACTGGGCGATACTCCTCATCTAGCTGTGAAGGATTCTCAAGTTGGGTTTGTCAGACCTGAGAATTCACAATTTTCTCATGTAAGCCTTTGAGATAGTTGGTAGATGTTCTTTTTGTTTTAGGGTGATTGCTATTTACTTTTGTTTTATATTCCTATTGACTTTTGTTTGCCTCAATTTAGGTTAGTGAGGATGTTGAGAATTTGAAATTGAAGGTCAATATTCTGGAATCGAAATTACACGAGGTCAGTTTAATTTTTGCACAACAAACTAAGGATATCACACCACCAGGTTAATGATGGTTCAGAGTTGGCCAGTACAGTTAAAAAATAATATAACAAAATTCCAAGCTGTTGTAACATTCTGGTATATATTGGTATGTACTGGTTTTGGTTGTGCATGAATGCTATGGTATATGATATGATAATGGTACTACCAAAGTTATCTTATGGGGCCTGAAAATTTAGTACTAAACATGCTCATTGCTATTTTACTAGCAGTTTTTCTTTGTTTTTTCTCCCTCAGTCTATTATGCATTGTACTTCTTTGATCATATATTCTTAACATTTTGATAAAAATTTCTATTGGCAGGCTGAGAAAATGATTGTTCGGATGAGAGATGAGGGCACAGTAACCGTACAAGAACGTGACACTTTACAAAAGGAGATGGTTAGTGTATTTTTAAATTAATTTTGTGATCATAGCTATGTTATGTCTTTCTTTTATAGAAATTGATTGGTACTCTGTTCAGTTTAGTCCCTGAATTGTTTAGCCTGCTCAGTGTGGGTCCCGGTGAGAGGGCTCAAATTCTAATCCGTGTTTGCACTTAAAAACATTTTTTACCTTTTTAACTTCTGTGTACAAAAAAAATTAGATGGTGTTGTCTTGTTAGTTGTAGCTGTGGGGATGAATTTCATAGAAAATTATCTTATGCTATAATTCATTTTGGAATTTAATTTATTTATAATAATAATGTTAATTTTATATTTTCTGAAGGTATTGCTACGAAAGAAGACAGGAGGCAGGACCCAAATTGGGTTTCCCTTTCTGTTTGTTGTTTACATGGCACTTGTTGGTATGGCACTTGGATACTTCGTGCATCCTTGATTTTTATACTGGCCTTGTTAGCTTATTCATATCAAATAATATCTTCTTTTTTTCTGGAGAGAGGTATTATTGCTTCAAGATTAGCTCTAATACTATTTGGGTAATCAAGTATGCTTGTAAAGTACTCTTTACTTTTTGTATAGAGTAATAACAACTCATTAACAAAATATCATGCTTTGAGTATAGTTTACTTTTCTTGTGGTACTTGTGTTTCCCAAGTTTGTTTGTGACTGTTCTTTGGTAGTATGAAATTATCATCATTTATGAGTTACTAGAATTGAGGTTGGTGGTTGTGTATGGATTCTCATCATCTTATATTTAGGCGTGTGAATTAATCTTTACCTTTTTCTTTATAAGAAAGAAAAGAAGAAGAAGAAAATCTTATAAAATTGAAAAAATTAGATTGCAAGTAATCTCAGCAGATGTAGAGAAAAGAAAAGAAAAATAATAGGCTGTTGTTGTTGTAATATCCTCTTTTAGGTGCTGTTTAGTTTCTGCTCAGTTCGAAACCTCTATGTTTTTGGGCCCCACTTTTGGGTAAAGGCTTTAACATGACGGTTTTGGTTTTCATGCAGTGTGCGAATCATATGCAATATTTTTTTGTAATTCTATAGTCCTGTAGTGTGCAGCAGTACCCAAATCATATGTAATATGTTTTTTTATTCTATAGTTTGTGCGGTGTATGTAGATACAACCTCTCTGTTAAAATCTTTATCCCTAAGTTTACCCGTTCAGTTTAAAATTATCATGCTTTTCTTTCTTTTTTATTTATTATATATTTATTGCAAAAGCTTATGCCTCGAAAAAAATAATAATGAAAAGATATTACTCAGGGTCAACAGCAGGCATAGTAACACAATTCACGTGTTATTTGCGTTTAATTTTCAATTAATTTGATTTTCTGAATGTTTCCCAACGGACATCGAATAAATTGTAAAAAAAAAAAAGCGCATAATACGTTTTATTTGCGAATAAAATACAAATTACAAATTATTTAAGAATAAAATGTGAAAAGAATGCGAAATTTCTTTTTTAACATTTTTTTGGGTGTTTTTTAAGTTTTTTTTTTTTGCTTTCTTATAGTATCGAATAAATCTTGAATTATATCCAAATTATTTCGAAATTATGAATTTTTTATCACGTTGAAGAACTATTCATTTGTCACTATATTAGCAAGCTGATCAAATGGAATAATGTCAGCAAATTCAAAGGCTAGGTGGCATTTTCTGCCGTTCGATTAAAATTAAACGGTTATTATCTGCTTGAGACCATCCAAGAGAGAATAAACCTCATCGCTTAGTCAATTTTTCTGAAGAAGTCTCCTAAAGTAACTCAAAATTTCATTTTGAATCTAGACCGTCCGATCGGAATTTCCACGAATATTGTAGATGTCCTGTAAAAGTGGATTGGTCCGGATCTAAGCTCAAAATTTGGAGTTACTTCAGGGGATCCGGATCCATCATACCTCTCCTGACGAATTAGCATCCTCTGAGATATCTCAAATTTTGAGTGACTTTTTGAAAAATCTCAACTGTTCAAATACTTATGCTCGAATCTCAAAGCTCAAATAATGCTGGCCCCCGCGCTATCCCCGAATAGACAGCGGACACGTCGGTCATGCAAAATATGAGATATCTCAGAGAAGACGCACTCTCTCCTCACTCGGCCCTTCAACCGAAGAGAGGGAATTCAATTCACTGCTCGTTTGAACTTGAAACGGGTCTCTCGCCCAATCTCTAGCTAACCTCTCATGGCGAAAAAGCGTGGCGTAAAATCCAAAAATGCAGCCACCGTTACTCCTCTCCGCAAGTCACCACGATTCAAAACCCAAAACCCTAACCAGTCCATTTCAAGTTCTCATCGCGAACCCCTAGCCTCACACCAATCCGATCTCAAATCCGGGAAGAAAACCAAGATTGGAGGTAAGAAAAACTGCGCGTCAAGTGTTTCTGAAAATGTCGTGGAGAAAAACACGGTCTTAGGTTCTGGCAGTGCCCAAAGGCTGTCTTCTAGATTGGCTAAAACTGGTACAAATAGCACGGCACAAGATGGGGTTTGTGCCTTGAAGAAAAGGTATTGCATGGTAACCAAGCTTGAAGTTGAGAAAACGTGCTCACAAACCTGTGTGACAATTGTTTCTGAAAATGTTGCGGAGACAGACAAGGTCTTAGGTTCTGGCAGTGCCCGAAGGAGGTCTTCTAGATTGGCTAAAACTGGTACAAATAGCATGGCACAGGATGGGGTTTGTGCCCTGGAGAAAAGGGATTGCATGGTAACCAAGCTTGAAATTGGGGAAACGTGCTCGCAAAGTCTTTGTGATATTGCCTCTGACAAAGTTGCTGTCTCAGGCTCCGTTAATAACCGAAAGAAGTTACTTAAACCGGCAAAAGTTTGTACGGCCAGCATGAAACAAAAGTCCCCTAGATTAGCTTCATCTGACATGACAAGCAATAATTTCAATTTTGAAATTACAAAGAAGTCTACAAGGTCAAGCAAGAGAGATAAACATATTCAACCGGCAAAAGTTTGTACAGCCAGCATGGCACGAAGGTCCCCTAGGTTAGCTTCATCTGACACAACAAGCAATAATCTCAAATTTGAAATTACAGAAGAGTCTACAAGGTCAAGCAAGAGCAATAAACACATTCAACCAGCATGCCCACCTGTTCGAAATAATTCCACTAAAAATAATTGCATAAAGGAAACCAGTAATAATTCTTCTAAAGGAAGAAGGTCCCATAGATTGGCCGTGCTATCAGATAAATTGGAGTCAAATCGTTCAGAGGGAGAAATTGACCATGTTTCCCTGCAATTCCCACCAAGTAATCGTAAAAATGCTTCAAAGAAAGTTGCAACGTTGGCATCTAAACCCCCATTGCCTCCAAACCAGAGAAGGTCCAAACGAATTGAAAATCAATCAGATGAAATTACAAGTAAAGACATAAAGTCTAAGTATGTGGAAGAATCTGATTCAGATTATAAATCTGAGGATACCCCGTTAGGGAAGAAGAGGAAGAGGAAGAGGAAGAGGAAGAGGAAAGAAAGTGCAGAAACTGAGGCTCCAGTTGAGTTTAGAAATGTAGAACTAGGGGATGGTTTGGATGGATGGACAGGAGAACAAGAGATAGCCTTGCGTAATGCTTTCTTTTTGGCTCGGCCTTCACCTCATTTCTGGAAGAAAGTGTCCAAAATGGTAATTTGACATTCTTTCATACATAGATATCAGCCTTATTAGTTTTTGTAGTCATATTAATCTGTAATTTTTAAAATCATGTGCAAACGATTCTTGCATCATTTGTACACACACTCTATACCTAGTTGTAGTCCTGACCTAAAGATGAATTTCACATGACCGTAGTAAACTTTACCTCAGTTGGGTTGCAAATTAAAACCCTATCATCATTCTAATCTGTTATGATGCACATTCATGTTATTTACAAGAGTGGATATAAAAAATTTTAGTTGATATTTGACTTGAACACTTAGATGTCAATTTGAGCAGGTACCTGGGAAAAATGCTCAAGAATGTTTCAATAAAATCCACTCAAACTTTGCAACGCCTCCTTCGATCCCTTGCAAAACTAGACTGAACATAGGAAGCCAAATGGACTCTCCACTTAAAAAATTCAACTTGTTGGAGCCAAACTCCCCAAAAACACGCAAGGTTTCCAAGCAGAAGAAAACACGAGATGCTCGAAGAACCGTGCGGCACCTATTAAAGAAGCAACAGCTCGTGGACCAGGTCCAGGATGCTGACTACTTCGCCCAATTTGAGGGCTCACCAGTGAACCTTCCCTCCGATGTGAAACTCCCTAGAGATTTCTCTTACAAAGATAGATTGAATTCAGAACCTGAAATTAAGCTGAAGCCTGGTTCAAGTCAGAACCAACCTGACCCGAGCCCAGCAGTGTTAAAAAAGGTCAAGAACATGGAGCTGCATGAAAAATACATCGATCATCTCCATTGTGTTGACGCGAGGAGAAAGGCCTGTGTCAGGGCCTGTGGTAATAAGGGAAAGGAGATTGATTTGGGGACAAAAGCTGGAGAATTGAAGGATGCCAAAACTGCACTAGTGTCAGAGGCACAGGATTTCATTGGGTGTTTTAAAAAGTTGCAAGCGGACCCATTTGGAGATTGTGCTCTGTCTGAGGAAGATGACGAAGATGACCAGTTGACGCAGGAGGCAGATTAACAACAAAAATTGACAGCAAGGATAGATATGACAGTACTGTTTTATGTTTTGTGGTATGCTGATAGGCACTAGTATGCTAGCGTGTTTTATGTTTTTTGTTAAAGCAGTAGGATGCTATCTGCTTATCTTAGGATTAAGGAATACTTTTAGATATGAGAGAACTTTGTTTTACTCTCACATCCTTCCCCCGCTGTGTAAGTTAACTGTGTTTCTTAAAGAAACTGGGCTCTGGCCTTTTTTTAAAAAAAAAAAAAAAAGATGTCTTGTGATGTAGATGTATTATAGTAAAACATTTTTTTTTACCTTAATATTTGTTTTCTGTAATTTGCTTACTATTATTATTTTCATTATTTATTTATCTTTTTTTCTGAAACTTGCAGATTCTCGTTTTGAACTGGAATTATATAGTTTGTCAAAGGCTAGAATAGTAAACATATTGGGGCAGATGAGCAGATTTGTACCGAAACTGCTGGTAAACAACCATTCCAGTAAGGAGGTGCTTACTAAAAGCAATGTACCTTGTTATTGGAGGCTTGGAGCTTGATGTTTAGGTTCAAATTTAGCATAAAGACTAAAGGCTCAATTGTACATAAATTCAGAAGAGAAGAATGACTTGTCAGAGTTACTTGTAATATTAATTACTGTTGATTAATATTGCATCGTGTAACCTTTTAGAAGATAATCTGGTTAGAATTCAACAAAATTTGTTTCAGGGGTATTTTTGCAAATTCTCTAAAAGCAGTAGGCTCTAATAAAATAGCCTTATCCTCCTTTTGGTGCAAAATAATAAATGATGTTTCTTTCTTTAAGCTCACTTTAATTTTACCATGTGATGTTATTATGTTAAGAACGTACTGGATTAGGTACCGGCTGGTACGGGAGGGGAGGTAGAGTAGGGGATGTTGATGGATGAAGTGCAGGTACTCAGGCTTGAGGCTGTACCGGATTCAACTGAGAGAAAGAGCATACATTGGCTTCATAAGAACATTTTTCTGTTCTATTTTGAAATCATATTGTATCAAGGGTTAATGTTATGTCTGTTTAACCTTTTTGTATTCAAGCAGCAGTTTGTATAGATAAGAACTTTAGTTAATTGGTACCAACCGTTTGGTACTCATCTCAGAATTCTTTGATTTCAATAAATCAGGGGGCTAGCTGATAGCTTCCACCATTGAAACTAATTTAATTTTAAGTTTGGTAACTTGTCATGCTTGCTGTAAGTGTTTAGTTATTTGGTTGGCAAATATGACAGCTGTTTTCCAAAAATAGTAGTATTACTTTCCTCCGGAACAAGATATAAACAAGAAGCAGCAAATGTGACGCATCAGATGATTTCTTTTCTTTTATTTTCTTTCTTATTTATTTTTTTTTTAAGAAAAAAGGAGCTCTGATACAAGAGCTGTGTTAAAAGAAAAGGAAAGAGTTCACCTCTACCAGTATCACCATTCACCACCAATAAAAAATCAAACTTTGCATATATGATCGCACTCTGCAAAAACCACAAAGACCAAGTGCTAAGCATTACAAGAACCACACCAATACCATGGAAACTTATAAAATAAATCTCCACATGAATATTTATTTTAATACATTAGGATAGAGAACATAAAGATTAAAATGGTGGGCCCGGGGGGCCCGGTGGACCGGGAGGTGGTCCTCCGAAAAGGGGTCCACAACACTCCTGCAGCAAGCAGCAGCAACAAAGGAAGTAGAGGCTGCAATGACATAGTAAACAAACAATTAGTTGATATTGTTAATCATTCAATTTCTGAATTAATGGAGGTGCAAATTTCAATTGTACCAACAAACTTACAATCTTCAAATGACATACACAGATATCACAGAGAAACAATAATATTTATATGTAATCAAAGTATGATATTAATCAGTCAAATGTTTGTACCAGTAATATAAAAAATGTTATAAAAAGCTTAACTAAAGTTCTCTACACACTCACCATGAACCAAAAAAATTACCAAAAAAGCTAGGGCCCCAGAAGGGTCCACCGGGTTGAGGTGGCCCTGGTGGGCCCCAGCCTGGCGGGCCTCCAGGGAGGGGTGCCCATCCTGGTCCAGGACCTCCGGGTGGACCTGGTCCCCCAGGTCCACCTGGTCCGCCAGGTCCCATGTGTCACTTAACCAACGAACACAGCCCAATTGAAATACGAAGATATGCTTAGCAAGTAACAAACAATTGTGGCAAATGCTATGGCTTTCAAGGGGAAAGAATATATAGAAGCAGGAGGGAAAGAGAGAGAAAGTAATATGTGCCATGTACCAACCTAATAATCAGAAAGCCAAAGTGACAGAAGAAAAGACTTGAAGTTACATTCAACTGTTCAAGTATAACTACCATTCTATAAGTTTTTCTGGTGTGACTGTTAGTTGCTCCTCTAGAACTGTTTCCAAGGTCTTTTCAAATAATTTCTCAATGCTTTCTGCACAAAGTAATAACAAACTTCCTAAATATATATATATTTTTTTGTACGGAGTAAACTATGAAGTTATTTTGGTGGCATAATTTTTTTTGAAACAATTTATCTAAGCAAGATATATGCGATAGGAAAACAATTTTTTCCATTTTATTTTAGGGTGGATTTATTTTTTACCAAACCTTCCATTATCATAAGAGAAATAAAGCTCATTTAACATGGATCAGAACAAGGATGGGCTATTGTTGTAAATAGTTGAAGATACATAGCAATCCTTACATTGTAGGAGATGTATCAATGGGTGGTACTTAGCAAAACAGCGCATGAAAAATTCTTACATTGCTTCTCTTTCTCCTTTTACTGCAATTTCAAAACGATAAAAAATAGGAAAAGGCACCAATTCTTCATTCCACTTTTAGGTTTAATTGTAACAGCTAGTACACCATGTGTAAGTTATAAATAGAACTGAGAATGTATTGTAAGAATATGAACATTTATTTAATAAAGATAAAAATTGATTAAATTTAATCAAATTAATAGCTGTCCTATGTGAGATACAACAAATGAGGGGTACTCTACCATAGAGCATGAAGCATCAGCCTGTACCGAGGTGCTTATATAACTTCTTATTCTTCTTTAGTCAACTATTTGGAGAACTCTATGATGTTACCTGTCTGAAATTCATCATAACAAGCATGATGGGATGCTTGATATAAAATATTCATTTATATATAGGATAAAAAATGAGGGGCTGTTAGACCAGATACAAGTCCCAGAAAACAATCTGTCAGCACCACATTATATATATTCCTCCACAGCCCAGTTGGTATAAAATTTAGAAACAGTTGAAATAAACCCCATATAATACACTAGCTAGTAACCATTAACCACATATGAGAAGTTCTATGTCACATATCCAGATAACTTTTTATTTATCAAAAAAGGTGACTGCTTTTGTACTTTGATTGAAATTGGGTTAACTCTTTACGTGTATTGAAATATAGAAAGCATTCTATCATTGGAGATGAAAGTAGGAGAAGTACTCCTTAACATCAGTGATATCAGATAACAGTAGCATTCTGCAAACATAAAATTATCAATCAATTTTAGCTTAATCATCATAGTATTGGAGTCAAATGCTTCCCTCAAAAACAATTGAACATCAGTGAAATTGGGGCAATAATACTGAAATATTAATTTTAATCTACCAATAGTTTACAGCAGAATAAATTATTTAGTACCTAAAACACATATACAAAACATTCTAATTCCCAGGGAGGGCTACAAGTGGTGTTGAGATGAACCTAATCAAGATAATTGCAACATGACCCTGTTATTAAACATAAATTGGAAAACAAGGCTAAATTTTTTATGCAAAAACCCCAGTCCCAATTATTTATACATAAATTTGAAAACAAGCATTTTCCAGTTTGCTGAATCAGCAAGAAATAAAAGCACCTCATGAAAGACCACAGAAGTCGAAACTGAAAGACATTTTATAGAATTTTCACCAAATCCAAGTTCAAAGTTTAAAGAGCAACTCCTTTGATTTGGTAAATTCACCCTTCTTGCTCAAACTGTCCATAAAGAATAGTATACGTCACAACATTGGGCTCATATCCATTGGAAATCATTTCACGCAGCAGCTCCTTTGCCTTTGTAATTTCACCATGCTTACACAACCAATCAATAAGAACATTATAAGTTATGACATCAGGCTTGTACCCTTTGGAAATCATTTCATAGAACAACTCCTTTGCTTTTGTAATTTCACCTTTCTTGCCCAGCCCATCTATAAGAGTGTTGTAAGTCACGACATTGGGCTCGCACCCTTTGGAAATCATTTCATGCATCAACTCCTTTGCCTTCATAACTTCACCTTTCTTGCACAGCCGATCTATAAGAGTGGTATAAGTCATGACATTGGGCTCACATCCTTTGGAAGTCATTTCATGCATCAACTCCTTTGCCTTCATATCTTCACCATTCTTGCACAACCCATCTATAAGAGTGGTATAAGTCACGACATCAGCCTCGCACCCATTGGAAATCATTTCACGCAACAACTCCTTTGCCTTCGTAATTTCACCGTGCTTACACAACCCATTCATAAGAACATTATAAGTCACGACATCAGGCTTGTACCCTTTGGAAATCATTTCATATATCAACTCCTTTGCCTTTGTAATTTCACCTTTCTTGCCCAGCCCATCTATAAGAGTGGTATAAGTCACGACATTGGGTTTGTACCCTTCGGAAATCATTTCATGTATCAACTCCTTTGCCTTTGTGACTTCACCATTCTTGCATAACCCATCTATAAGAGTGTTATAAGTCACAACATTGGGCCCGTACCCTTTGGAAGTCATTTCATGCATCACCTCCTCTGCCATTGTAACTTCACCTTTCTTGCACAGCCCATCTATAAGAATAGTATAAGTGACGACATCAGGCTTACACCCTTTGGAAGTCATTTCATGCATCAACTCCTTTGCCTTCATAACTTCACCTTTCTTGCACAACCAATCTATAAGCGTGTTAAAAGTCACGACATTGGGTTTGTACCCTTCGGAAATCATGTCATGCATCACCTCCTCTGCCGTTGTAACTTCACCTTTCTTGCACAGCCCATCTATAAGAGTGGTATAAGTCACGACACCAGGCTTGTACCCTTTGAAAATCATTTCATGCATCAACTCCTCTGCCTTCGTGACTTCACCATTCTTGCACAGCCCATTTATAAGAGTGCTATAAGTCACGACATCGGGCTCGTACCCTTTGGAAATCATTTCATGTATCAACTCCTTTGCCTTCATGACTTCACCATTCTTGCATAACCCATCTATAAGAGTGTTATAAGTGACGACATTGGGCTTGCACCCTTTGGAAGTCATTTCATGCATCAACTCCTTTGCCTTCATAACTTCACCTTTCTTGCACAACCCATCTATAAGAGTGTTAAAAGTCACAACATCGGGCTTGTACCCTTTGGAAATCATTTCATACATCAACTCCTTTGCCTTCCTAATTTCACCATTCTTGCACAGCCCATTAATCAATGAGGTGTATGTCTTAATATCAGGTATAACCCCGGCCGGATGCATCTGTCTATACAAACCAAATGCCTTAGAAATTTGACCCACCTTACAGAGCCCATCTATAACCGTGTTGTACGTGATAACATTGGGTTCATACCCACTGCCATGTTTAACCATTCTAAAAAATAACTGAAGGGAAAAACCAATGGCGCCCTTGGAGCAAAGCCCTTTGATAAGAATGCTATATGATATCACATGGGGTATACATCCCAGCTGAGGCATTTTGTAAAGCACAATGGCTGCAGCCTCACTGGTCCTATTCTCAGCACAAAGCCCCTTGATTATTGGACCGAATATCGCAGCTTTAGCTGTGTGACCCTCTTTGAGAAGTGTTCCAAGAAAACAAAAGGCTAGATCGAGACGATTAGTTTGGGCACAATACTTCATCATGAGACCATAGGTATAATCATTAGGAATTATTCCCTTAGTTCTGGGTATACATTCGAAGAGTGTAAAAACCTCAGGGTCAGAGTTGCGGATCAAGGCCGAGAGCATAGCATTGAATTGACGGATCGTGGTCGGAGGGTAAAGGTTAACTGACTCTTTTTGCTGCGGCCTCCTCCTCGGAATCCTGACAGGTGTGTTGTCAAAATCGGTGTCGTTAGGTAAATTAGTTTTAGAACGTGGTGGTGGTGGTAATTTTGGTTTTTTGTTGATTCGGTGGGGTTGAAATTTGGAATTGGGGATGGCATAACAGAGAAGATGGAGGCCACAACGAGAAGCTGATGGAGATGAGGATGGGGATTGGAATTGGGAAATTGAAGGTGAAAGAGAACAGAAAGGGGCGAGAGACAGCACAGGCATCGTCTCTTCTTCTTCTTCTTCTTCTTCTTCTTCTTCTTCTTTTTGTTTGAGCGTTTGTTCTTTATCTAGAGATAGAGATAGAGATTGAGATAAGGAAACGAGGATGAAATCCGTTGAGCTAGGGTTCAGCTTTAGCCTGGTCCAGATCCCCTATAGTAACTCAATTTTTTAGTTTAGATCCAGACCATCCGATTCGATTCCAGGTCAATCCGGCCCGAGGTGAATCGCACGGGGTTGCGGACCGATTCGAATTTGACGGTTCAGATTTAGGAGATCTGAACTCGCTTGAGTCGAAGAAGATAAGAGAAGTGAATAAAGAAAATCAAAGCGTAGTTCTCTATTGGCAAATTATTTGCCCCTCTTTCGGCACAACTTTTTTTTTTTTTTTTTCATTATTATTATTATTTTTTAAAATCTGGCAGCCAAAGGAATATGTGTTAATATTAAAAATAGAAGTTTACAGTTACGCACTTGAGGTCCCACGCAATGCTCCTCTTTTTCTTTTCTTTTTCTAAAACATCATGAGTTGGTATTTGCTCTTCAGTGTAAGAAATGTGAATAGAGGAGGATTCAAATGCCTTCATTTTTGTGTTTTCATTATGCCTCTATTTTTAAAACTTTCATAATTTAAAATTTAAAACTTAAAAATCAAAATAAAACTGTTGGATATGATCTACATTATTTTATCTATGCACATGTAAAAAATTATGACATTTCAATTTTATTTTGATTGTCATCAAGATCTTATAAAAAATGCACTAATTTGGATGATTTCTAGATATTGATTTTTGAACTTATTGATTTACATAAAAATAAAATTGAAATGTGATAATTTTTTATGAGCACATAGAGAAAACAACATAGATCATATCTAACGGTTTTATTTTGACTTTTAAGTTTTAAATCTTGAGTTATTAAAGTTTAAAAAAATAGAAGCATTTGAACCCTCCTCATGTGAATATCTTTACCGTCGGAGGAATTGTGTATTTCCATGCACTACAACAGAACAACGTAATTTTAAACAACATAAAACAACATGTTATACATGTAATTTAAAAAAACACAAAAGACTGCTATATGCATACATGTTATAATTTCACCATGTTATTTTAAACAACATAAAACAAAGAATAATTAAATTATTTTTCAAGTTTTTTATTATTCCGTGTTGAAAAACAAGAAACTAACTAAGAATGAAAGTAATCAACAGAAACATAAAAAGCCCAACATGCTCAAGCTAAAAATAGCAACATAACCCATACACAACAAATTCATAGCATCTAGATCTCACAAACATTTAATGGCCTAGATTTATTTTTATTGAAGCAAAATTTTCTGGAATTTTAGTTTGGTGTCAAAAGTTGAGTGAGTCTATGGTAATATACATATTACGGGTTGTTACTGTGCTAAGGCTCTATATTTGAGTTTTCAAATTCTAACGGTCGATCTGAACTGTTCATCTTGTTCTCCATATTAATGTGTTTGGAGACCAAATTTTATATTTTTTGAAACTTTTTTACTAATTTTTTAGATATTTAGAAAATCACTTGATCTAAAAATTTTGAACCCTCCAAAAACAGTGATTTTCAATAATTCTAAAAAAATAGTAAAAAACTTTCAAAAAATGTAAAATTTGGTCTCCAAACACATTAATATGGAGAATAAGATGAACGGTTCGCATCAACCGTTAGAATTTGAAAACTCAAATATAAAACCGTAGTACGGTGCCAAATTGTAATATGCATAGTACCATAGACTCACTCTCAAAAGTTTCCCACAAGACAGTTTTAAGTTTATAGCTGTATATCCTTGAAATTGGATCATAATAATAACATAATCAGTTTGATCTTATGGTATGCAGAAGTATCGATTTAATTGTACTGTCAATATAAAATGTTTTGCAGAAAGTGCAGTGTACTGTATTCTATTCTTTGTACTAAAAAAAATAGTTTCTTTTTTTCTTTCCTTTCAATTCAACTGATCTTATATTCTTTTTGGTTGCTGCATATTCCTTAAAATTATTTACTTGTTTCTTTTGATGGTGTTCACTATCACAATTGACTATTCATATTTATTAGTTTTAGCGAAATTGATTGAATAAAGATTTCATTGATTTATCTCACAATTACAATCTACAATTTGTTCAATATATAGATTACATGGCTCCAGGTGCCATTGGAATTGATACGGTTAGTGGCCAAAAAAAAAAGAAGAAGAGAAAAATAAGGCACAGGAAAAGTCACAATAATTTTTGCAAAAGTGTCAAATATTGAGATGACCGTCAATTTGAAATCAGAACAAAAACAAAGAACTCTAATTTGATTGAATTCGGTAAATTGATACAAAAGAACGAGCAAGTCAAATGTAAGAGACTGTAAATATCAATTATGAGATTTCATAATCAGAACATCTAAACTAATTCACTGTATATAAGCGAAGTCTATAATACAACGATTTCGTATCCTCTGCATTAACTCGGGAATCTTTTGAGGGTAATCAATCTCAACCGTTCAATATGTTTTAAAATTCATGCAGACTAGATCTGCACTAATATTGAAGAATCCCTTATGTTATAAGCAGGTGGTGGATATTGATTATGTTTAAAATCAGACGGTTGATATTCATTAACTCAAAAGATTTCCTTTTTGAGTTAATGCAGAGGATACGCATTCATAATACAACTGGAATCAATCTGATCCATTGGCTAGATTTCTCAAACGCATCTCGGCTTGCCAACTCAGCTTCTACATCAGCTCTTATTGCTGATATGGCCCAACAGATCCTTCTCTCTTCATTCCAGTCTCGCCTCCAGTACGATCACTGCAGTAGCCTCCATGTCTACTGCCTGGGTCCCTCTCTTCAGCCTCAGAATGATTCAACACAGATCCTTCTCTCTTTATTTCAGGCTCGCCTCCGGTGCAATCTCTGCAGTAGTCTCCATTTCTACTGCCTGGGTCCCTCTCGTCAGCCTCAGAATGCTTAACGGCTCCAGTTTCCTTTTACTTCCCAGACGCCACTTGTCAGTGTAAAAATTATTAATAAAATGTCTGACCGACACTCTTTCTACACTGACCGTCCAGACCGATCCTTCGTCTCCTCCTAAGTGACGCTCACACGGGTCTAAATTGACCCGTTCACACCAGGGACGTGACAAACATGGGTATGCTAAATGCAACCAAGTTTTTAATCTCCCGTTAGAGATACAAATCAAATCATAAAATAGGAGATGTATAATATTCATCTTTGAACTGGTTAGACTAAAGTCAAAGGCAGTTAGATAAATTGTAAGGATTATATATATATACCAGTAATTATGTCTGTGCACAGTAATGGGAACAAATTATGTAGTAGAAAACATTAAGCTCCTTAATGAGGAGGAGAGATAATTTAAATTAAATTTGTAGAGAAAAATAGTTAAATATTATATTTATCTACAAAATAACACATGCGAACTGTAGTGTAGTGATAAGAATTTTGGCACCAATAAAACCCAACTGGGTTCGAATCCCGCTTTCAGGAGAAAAAAAGAAAAAGGGTGCGCGGTGCACAGGCTCGGTCCGCAGGTGCCGTGCGTGGTTCAGAGGCGCAGTCCACGGGTGCGGCGCACGGTCTACAGGCATTGGGATCATATGCAGCGCGACCAATGCATACTTAAGTGTTGGAACTCATAATTTGAAAAATTCATCCATGTGCATTCTGGATATATATATATGATTTGGCTAATATGCTATGGGTAATTAAGAGGCCTCCCGTGCTACGGCTCAATATTTGACTTTTCAAAATCCTAACGGTCGATCTGAACCGTTCATCTTGTTCTCCATATTAATATGTGTTTGGACACCAAATTTTACATTTTTTGGAAAATTTTTACTATTTTTTTAGATTTATTGAATATCGCTGTTTTTTATGGTCCAGATTTGTCTGAAAAACAGTGATTTTCAATAAATCTAAAAAAATAGTAAAAAATTTCCAAAAAATGTAAAATTTTGTCTCCAAGCACATATTAATATGGAGAACAAGATGAACGGTTCGGATCAACCGTTAGAATTTTGAAAAGCCAAACATTGAGCCGTAGCACGGGAGGCCTCTTAGCTATCCATAGCGTAGCCAAGTCCTATATATATATATATATATATATATATATATATATATAAGCGGAGGTATTGCTGGGGCTATATTTAGCCGTGTGATGTTCAAACAATAAATCCAAACCATTAGATGTTTAATCTCTATTAAAATCTACTTGGAGACAAAAATTTACATTTGTTGGAATTTTTTTACTATTTATGAAGCTGTTTTCAGTAAATTTCTGCAGTATTGAAAACAGTAGTTTTCAAACTAGTTTAATAAATAGTAAAAAAATTTCAAAAAATGTAAAATTTGGTCTCCAAGTAAATTTTAATATAGATTAAACATTTACGAGTTTGAAATTGTTGTTTGAATATCACAAGGTAAAATTAATTGATTAATTCCTCTA
Source organism: Carex pumila (assembly GCA_033356055.1). Taxonomy (NCBI): domain Eukaryota; kingdom Viridiplantae; phylum Streptophyta; class Magnoliopsida; order Poales; family Cyperaceae; genus Carex; species Carex pumila. Next base: position 138,241 of record JARJHM010000098.1, read on the forward strand.
TTATATATATATATATATATATATATATATTTTACTTATTTTAAATTAATTTATTAATTCCTCAATTATTTAAATACCATATATTTTTCTTACTTACTGATGTAATTTTTTCAATTAGTATAGAATCTTAATATATTAAATTAAGTTGTTATTACAAACTAAATTTAGTAATTTTATATTGAAACGTTTCATGTCTTTCGAATAAAATATTATTAGTATTTGAAAATGCTTAATTCTCGAACTTATTTTTTCATTAAATAAATTATTACTTACATGTAAAGTGCATATGTATTGTTAAGCGTAGTGTCATGTTATAATAATAGAACTAAGTTAAATTAAGTTTATTTGATAAGTTTGATGAGTAAAATAAATTATAAATATATACACATGATTGTAATAAAAATATAAAATTGTCCGCATAATTCTGATTAATCACTTGATGATATACCGTTCGTTTGACAAGCGCATACCGTTATTTACAATATTGATATATACAATTTTTTTATTGATATGCCAATAGATCATACCTATTTATAGAAAAGTTTGGATAATTTATATATTCAAAATTTGAGCTCTAATATTTTATTTATTTTTAATATATACAATTTTTTTTTTATATATGCAAAATATTTATTTTTGGGTCCCTTGAATTTTGGAGCCCGAAGCGGTCGTCCTGACTGCCTAGGATTAGGGCCAACCCTGGAGGTGGCCCTGGTGGTCCCCAGCCTGGAGGGCCTCCTGGAAGAGGTGCTCATCCTGGCCCAGGACCTCTAGGTGGACCTGGTCTGTCGGGTCCCATGTGTCACTTAACCAATGGACACTGCCTAATTGAAATATGCAGATATGCTTACAAGTACCAAACAATTGCGGCAAATGCTATGGCTTTGAAAGGGATGAATATATAGAGGTAGGAGCGAAAGAGAGAGAGAGTAATAGGTGCCAACCTAATGATCAGAAAGCCAAGGTGAGAAAAAAAGACTTGAAGTTGCATTCAAGTACCAACTACCATTCTACAAGTTTTTTCTGGTGTGACTGTTTGTTGCCCTTCTAGAACTGTTTCCAAGGTGTTTTAAAATAATTTCTCAATGCTTTCTGCACAAAGTAATAACAAACTTGCTAAATATTGCTTACACTATGAAGTTATTTTGGTGGCATAATTTTATTTGAAAAAATTAATCTAAGCAAAATATATGTTAGAGGAAAACATTTTTCCCATGTTATTTTGGGCAGATTTTTTGCCAAACCTTGCATTATCATCAGAGAAATAAAGCCCATTTAACATCGATCAGAACAAGCATGGGTTATTGTTGTAAATAGTTGAAGATACATAGCAATTCCTACATTGTGGGAGATGCATCAATGGGTGGTACATAGCAAAGGAGCACATGGAAAATTTGCTCATACAACCTTGCTTCTCTTTCTCCTCAATTCACTGCAATTTTAAAAACAACAAAAAATAGGAAAAGGCACCAATACTTCATTCCATTTTTAGGTTTAATTGTAACACCTAGTAAACCCCTTGTAAATTATATATAGAATTAATTTAATCAAATTAATAGTTGTTCTATGTGAGATAGAACAAAATAGAGGTACTCTACCATACAGCCATGAAGCATCAGCCTGTACCAAGGTGCTTGTATAATTTCTTATTCTTCTTTAGTCAACTATTTGGAGAGCTCTATGATGTTACCTGTCTGAAATTCATCATCACAAGCAAGATGCGATGCTTGATATAAAATATTCATTTATATATAATATATAGGATAATAAATGAGGGGCCGTTAGACCAGATACAAGTCCCAGAAAACAATCTGTCAGCACCACATTATATATATTCCTCCACAGACCAGTTGGTATAAAATTTACAAACAGTTGAAATAAAGCCCATATAATACACTAGCTAGTAACCATTAACCACATGTGAGAAATTCTATATCACATATCCAGATAACTTTTTATTTATCAAAAAAGGTAACTGCTTTTGTACTTTGATTGAAATTGGGTTAACTCTTTACATGTATTGAAATATAGAAAGTGTTCTATCATTGGAGAGGAAAGTAGGAGAAGTACTCCTTAACATCAGTGATATCAGATAACAGTAGCATTCTGCAAACATAAAATTATCAATCAATTTTAGCTTAATCATCATAGTATTGGAGTCAAATGCTTCCCTCGAAAACAATTGAACATCAGTGAAATTGGGGCAATAATACTGAAATATTAATTTTAATCTACCAATATTTTACAGCAGAATAAATTATTTAGTACCTAAAACACATATACAAAACATTCTAATTCCCAGGGAGGGCTACAAGTGGTGTTGATATGAACCTAATCAAGATAATTGCAACATGACCCTGTTATTAAACATAAATTGGAAAACAAGGCTAAATTTTTTATGCAAAAACCCCAGTTCCAATTATTTATACATAAATTTGAAAACAATCATTTTCCAGTTTGCTGAATAAGCAAGAAATAAAAGCACCTCATGAAAGACCGCAGAATTCGAAACCGAAAGACATTTTATAGATTTCACCAAATCCAAGTTCAAAGTTTAAAGAGCAACTCCTTTGATTTGGTAATTTCACCCTTCTTCCTCAGACTGTCCATAAAGAATAGTATATGTCACAGCATTGGGCTCATACCCATTGGAAATCATTTCACACAACAACTCCTTTGCCTTTGTAATTTCACCTTGCTTACACAACCCATCGATAAGAGCATTATAAGTCACGACATCAGGCTTGCACCCTTTGGAAATCATTTCATAGAACAACTCCTTTGCCTTCATAACTTCACCGTTCTTGCACAGCCCATCTATAAGAGTGTTAAAAGTCACGACATCGGGCTCATACCGTTTGGAAATCATTTCATTCAGCAACTCCTCTGCCTTCGTGACTTCACCATTCTTGCACAGCCCATTTATAAGAGTGGTATAAGTCACGACATTGGGCTCGTACCCTTTGGAAATCATTTCATGAATCAACTCCTTTGCCTTCGTGACTTCACCTTTCTTGCACAACCCATCGATAAGTGTGTTATAAGTCACGACATCGGGCTTGGATCCTTTGGAAACCATTTCATGCATCAACTCCTTTGCCTTCGTGACTTCACCATTCTTGCACAACCCACCTATAAGAGTGTTATAAGTCACGACATCGGGCTCGTACAGTTTGGAAATCATTTCATTCAACAACTCCTTTGCCTTCGTGACTTCACCATTCTTGCACAGCCCATCTATAAGAGTGCTATAAGTCACGACGTTGGGCTCGTACCCTTTGGAAATCATTTCATGCATCAACTCCTTTGCCTTCGTGACTTCACCTTTCTTGCACAGCCCATCGATAAGAGTGTTATAAGTCACGACATTGGGCTTGGATCCTTCGGAAATCATTTCATGTATTAACTCCTTTGCCTTCGTGACTTCACCATTCTTGCACAGCCCACCTATAAGAGTGTTAAAAGTCACGACATTGGGCTCGTACTGTTTGGAAATCATTTCATGCATCAACTCCTTTGCCTTCATGACTTCACCTTTCTTGCACAGCCCATCGATAAGAGTGTTATAAGTCACGACATTGGGCTCGGATCCTTTGGAAATCATTTCATGTATTAACTCCTTTGCCTTCGTGACTTCACCATTCTTGCACAGCCCACCTATAAGAGTGTTATAAGTCACGACATTGGGCACGCACCCTTTGGAAGTCATTTCATGCATCAAGTCCTTTGCCTTCATAACTTCACCTTTCTTGCACAACCAATCTATAATAGTGTTAAAAGTCACAACATTGGGTTCGTACCCTTTGGAAATCATGTCATGCATCACCTCCTCTGCCTTTGTGACTTCACCTTTCTTGCACAGCCCATCTATAAGAGTGGTATAAGTCACGACATCGGGCTCATACCCTTTGGAAATCATGTCATGCATCAACTCCTTTGCCTTCGTCACTTCACCGTTCTTGCACAGCCCATCTATAAGAGTGTTAAAAGTCACGACATTGGGCTCGTACCGTTTGGAAATCATTTCATTCAGCAACTCCTTTGCCTTTGTGACTTCACCATTCTTGCACAGCCCATCTATAAGAGTGGTATAAGTCATGACATTGGGCTTGCACCCTTTGGAAATCATTTCAAACAACAACTCCTTTGCCATGGTGACTTCACCATTCTTGCATAAACCATCTATAAGAATGGTATAAGTCACGACATTGGGCTTGTACCCTTTGGAAACCATTTCATGCATCAACTCCATTGCCTTCATAACTTCACCTTTCTTGCACAACCCATTAATCAACGAGTTGTATGTCTCAGTATTAGGTATAACCCCGGCCGGACGCATCTGTCTATACAAACCAAATGCCTTAGAAATTTGACCCGCCTTACAGAGCCCATCTATAACCGTGCTGTACGTGATAACATTGGGTTCGTACTTACCGCCATGTTTAACCATTCTAAAAAATAACTGAAGGGAAAAACCAATATTGCCCTTGGAGCAAAGCCCTTTGATAAGAATGCTATATGATATCACATCGGGCACACATCCCAGCTGAGGCATTTTGTAAAGCACAATGGCTGCAGCCTCACTGGTCCTATTCTTAGAACAAAGCCTCTTGATTATTGGACTGAATATCGCAGCCTTAGCTGTTTGACCCTCTTTTAGAAGTGTTCCGAGAAAACAAAAGGCTAGGTCGAGATGATTCGTTTGGGCACAATACTTTATCATGAGACCATAGGTATAATCATTAGGAATTATTCCAACAGTTCTGGGTATACATTCGAAGAGTGTAAAAACCTCAGGGTCAGAGTTGCGGATCAAGGTGGCCAGGATATAATTATAGTGGCGGATTGTGGTCGGAGGGTTTTGGAAAGGCAACATAAGTGACTCTTTTTGCTGCTGCCTCCTCCTCGGAATCCTCACAGGAGTGTTGTCAAAATTGGTGTCGTTAGGTAAATTAGTTTTAGAAGGTGGTGGTGGTAATTTTGGTTTTTTGTTGATTCGGTGGAGTTGAAATTTGGAATTGGGGATGGCATAACAGAGAAGATGGAGGTCATGACGAGAAGCTGATGGAGATGTGGATTGGGAGAGGGAGAGGGAAATTGAAGGGGAAAGAGAACAGAAAGGGGGGAGAGACAGCACGGGCATCATCTTCTTCGTTTTTGGTTTGAGTGTTTGTGACAGCGCGCTCGGAGAGATAGAGATGAGGAATGAGGAAGAGATAGAATAAGGTGAGCAGCGGCAGTTGGTAGAAGAGAGAGAAATGAAAGAAAGAAGATCAATGCCCCGGATAAGTTATTTTTACTGATGGAACCATTAGTACATGAAATCTTATCTGTTAAAGATTGATACTTTCTTTCTGAAGGGTAACATGGTAATTTTATAGATCAACCCTGTTATTCCTATCTCAGCCGTACAAAATTTTGAATGTGCAAATGTCAATGCATAAAAAGTTTTATCCGAATCTCAATAAAAGTCAATAGTTGAGATAGGATCTCAATGCAAATGTCAATGCGTAAGAGGGAATCGTTTAGAACCAGTGGATCCGGACTGTTCTTTTAAGTTTGCACGAATTTTAGAACTCAAATAATACTGTCCCTGTCTTAGTCCGAATCTCAAAGCAACTGAGAATAAATCTCAAACCGTAAAATAAAGGAAATCTTTCACACATATTAGAGAGGATACTCTTCTTGCCAATGTAGGAGGAATTACTGGAGAGCGAGAGACGACAAATAGAGGAGATACGACAGCTTGACATGGAAGCAGTGTTATAAATAACGGTATGCGGTTATCGGACGGGTATGATATCGTCAAACGATTAGTCGGAAATAATTAGAAATAATCTGTTATAATTGACCAATTAATTAAAAAAATTAATAACGGTTTGATTGCTGCCAACGGCTAATTAATCGATTAATCAAGCTAAACGGTTTGACCAATTCTGCTATTTCTGACAACGACATCGCTAGGTTAGGATTTCAATGCATTCCTTTTTCCCATGTATACATTTTGTAACAAATAGAGTAATTAGAAGTTTCTTGGTCCATACATCTGTTTTATTATTCTATATGGAGCATTTTATGTTGAATTTCAATTGTTTCATTAAATTCATTATTCTAACTGGTATTAGCGTATGTTAATAATAACAGCTATTCATGGAATGTCACATTTATGTTGAACAAGGTAACTCCTACGAGCCATCCTTACTCAATTGCAAGTGCACCAAAGCAGATGTCACGCACAAGAAAAAAAAATCAAAACCAGGTATGTTGCCTTCTTTCAACATCGCTCCATTTGATTTTGCTTTTATCTCGATACTCGATAGTAGGGATGATTAATGAGCGAGCACGAACAAGTTAGGACATGTTCATGCTCGCTCATTAAGTAAATGAGCGAGTTTAAATGAGCGGATAAATGAGCGAGTTATGAGCAGTTCACGAGTTATGAATTATAACTCATAACAAAATTATATAGTGTGCTCACGCATAACAAAATTTGTTAAAAGTCATCATAACAAAATCCAACAAATTATCATAATTCATTTAAATGAGCGAGTTGTTATGACTATTACTTGTTTTGGGCTTTAGGTGGAGGTTTTGATTCTGCCGATTTACAAAAAAAAAAAATATATGAAACTATGAATATTAATATATTACACAGAATTAAATGTTACATTGTGCTCACTATATTACACAGGATTAAATATGAAACTATGCTCACTATCTATCAATCTTAATGAGGCAATGTTGATGTTACACATAATTACTTATGATTAAAAGTAGCAGAGATTAGATATAGCAAATTCTTAATAAGCGAGTTATAAGCGAGTTGGGTTATGTTCATACTCGCTCATTAAGTAAATGAGCGAGTTGTTAATGAACGAGTTTAAATGAGCAGATAAATGAGCGAGTTTAGACGAGCTTTTAATGAGCGAGTTATGAGTAGCTCACGAGTTATGAGCGATTTACTCACCTCTGCTCGATAGTGAGCTACCGAGTGAATATGGATGCTAACGCGAGAGAGGACACAAGGAGGACAAAATGAGGAGATGTTCTATTTGATGTAATGTACGGCGAATTTGTCCATCGAATTCAAAATTGACAAAAACAATGTGGAGACTTAAGACTTGCAAGTAGCATGAAATGTATGCTTTTATTGCTTAGCGAGCCCGATACAAAAAATGTTCATATGATTGAAATTATTTCCTAATTAAAATTTACTGGTTATTTATGTCTGAACTATGATCGGATTCAATCAAATAGTTTGGTTCGTCTCATTATAACACACTCTAGCGACCAAAAATAATGGTCCTTTTCCTTAATTTTTTTTTTGGTATACAGTACTTGTAAACAAAGGATTTATTACCAACCTTGTTAAATTTAATGTCAATATTGAGCATATATATAATTTAATTATGAATTATTTAATGTCATATATAGTTGTCAATTAAAGTGATCAATTAATGTAATAGACAATTAATATATTTATTAGAATATGATTCATAAATGTGTATAACAATTTAGGTAAAGATCAAATCATTGATGAACTAATTTAGAAATTTGTAATTCAGAAATCTGCCTTTATGGAGAGTTGAGTTGTGTTGTCCACACGAATCTGCCTTTCAGTTATTAAGTTGGTTAAAATTTGCTAGAAGATTTTCATTTGAAAGCACAAAATTTTAATCAAATCGGTTCTAGCAGATTTTGTACAACCCTCTGTGTGGACACACAGAGGCTATGCAAAATTCCACATAGCCTTTATTGACAATTTTTAATAGGCAGTTATGGATTTTCTTTTAGTTTTTGGTGAATTTTATTTTTGATAAATTTTCTAACACAGAATATACAGATTTTTCTAAATTTCAAAAGTTATTTAAGGTGCTTTCAAAATTATGAAATCTCTCTAGATCATGGATCAATTTTAGCATAATAAATGCAGTTTTACATCTCCTCAGAAAACAGATTTGGCCACACGAATTTTGATGTGACAGCACGGTTTTTAATGCAAACGCACAAAATACATTTTTCAAATTGGCAAATTGCACTAAAATTCGTGGAGACCACAGAGCTCTTTGGAAAATTATAAAATATTTTTTGAGATTAAAATTACAATTATTATGATGCAATTATATTTATTTATTTAAGAGGAGAGATCAAGTTACAATATTTTGAGTTACAACAAGTTATAACAAGCATTTTCTTCATTTTGAAAGTCCAAATCATCGATCCAAACCGTTAAATGTGATCTCTACAATAAAATATTCTCGGAGACCAAATTTTACATTTTTTGAAATTTTTTTACTATTTATTAAGATGGGTACAAAATTTAATGTTATGAAGTTTACTAGTTTTTGTACCCATCTTAATAAATAGTAAAAAAATTTCAAAAAATATAAAATTTGGTCTCCAAGCATGTTTTATTGTAGAAATCACATCTAACGGTTTGGATCGACGATTTGGACTTTCAAAATGAAGAAAATGCTTGTTGTAACTCGTTGTAACTCAAAAAATGTTGTAACTTGATCCCTCCTCTTTATTTAATTACACTTTTGTTTTATGGCTAAGATATAAATTATAATTCTTATAAAGGTATTAAAGTTGTATGTATTTTGAATTGAATTAATTGAGTCCTAATTGTATTGAAAGGTACATCTTTTGACAATATTAATTTAAATTCATTAAAGTTAAGGTGCAATTAATGGATGTAATCATTATCGGCCCAAAGGAAGGTAATGGTTACAAAAATTATTTGTGTGAGTGATAATAAAGTATAGTGATGACCAAAAATTTTATACATATGTCAACATTGTCGGTTCAAAGGAAGGCATGTTGTTCAGTATGTTCTAGGCTATCAGTACTTTATTATTGCGCCAAAGTATGACGAGAAGCTGATGGAGATGAGGATTGGGATTGGGATTGAGAAATTGAAGGGGATGACCATTCACTGTAACTTTAATCTCGTACTATGATCAAGTTAATTTTTTATTTGATATGTCGTGCCGTGACCGAAATATTAAGGGATGATCACGGCACTCGAATGGTCACACCATGTTAGTCGTGTTGTGCCCAAACATGTCTCGCGTGACTTGCGTGACCATTTGATCATAATTTAAGTTAGTTTATTTAATATTCACCATTTGATTAATATATAATAGTCCTAATTACACCTAATTACGTGTCGTGCCGTGCCATGACTAGATTTTTCACATGACGTGTCGTGTCGTGTCGTACCAAAGTTTCAAAATATGATCATGACACGGAACACGCGAAACATGGTACATGCCATGCCATTCTGTAACAAAGCCAGATCTATCGTGCCATTTTTTCACCCTAAACATGGTACAGTGAAATAGTTGAGAAGAAGACTCTTCGTAGTTGAGCAATTAATCCCAATTCTTCATAGTTGAGCAATTAAATTCAATTGAATTTCCAGTTTTTCCCATTATTAATCTGCCTCCCAAAAGGCAAAAATTCCATTTTTTTTTTTTTAGCAATGAATGATTATTAATCCCAATGCCAGCTTGGGTTTTTTTCCAGTGAATGAATGTGAATCGTGAGGGTCGGATCATTCAAATTAAATTTGGGGAATGCGGAAAGATTTAACTTTTAATTTATTTAAACTATTAACAATTCAATTTTTAAAAATCACACAATATTTTTTTAAAAGAAAAATAATAACAAAGGCCTGCTAATATTATGCATATACCTGTTATAATTAATTTCACAACATTATTTTAATAAAACAACGGGAACAAAAAAAAAAAAACAAAGTAATAAAATTACATTATATTTCAAAATAGCCTTCTTATTTTTTTAAGTTTTTCCTCGAAAAAACAAGAAACAACCTAAGAATGGTAATATTCAACAGAAACAGAAAGACCAACAAGCTCAAGCTAAATATAGCAACACAACCTATATCATAACAAATTCATTGGATCTTGATCTCACAAACATGTAATATCTCACATTCTTGTTGAGGTTTCTAGTTCTCTCTCAACACCCTCATAACAAATTTGAATCCCTCATGTACATGACACAATCAGGTTATGCCTCGCACTAATCTTAAAGTGGTTCCGTGAATCTAAACAAGTCTGAATTCTTATCGGGCTCGATCGGGAGCTAATCTAACCGCGTAAGCCGTAAGGTATTGCAGAGGATGAATGCTACTAATAACAGGCTAACAGCCTAATACAATTCTTAATTATTATAAATCCCTCTCAAACCAAGTTGTCATATACCTATTTAAAGTCATCTCAACCTAAACCCTAATTTCTATCCTTGCATTTTCCCCCTCCTTCCATCTGCCTCATCCAATCAATCCTTCATACCACCTATCTATCTACCTTCTCTCTCTAGATTTCTGTTTTCTCTGCCTAAACAATGGGTTGCGGTGGCTCGAAAGAGGATGTGGCCACTGCCAACACCGTGAAGAAGCAACGCTCATTTTTCAGAAGGAAATCAAGCAATTCCACTAGCAAATCATCTGAGGCGATCGCCATAGGGAATCAAAAGAACACAAAAATTGTAAACAAAGGAAAGACCGAGGAGAAAACTGAGTCTCCGAAAAAAAGTGAGGAGGTAAAAACTGAAGCCTTACAAAATTCCGGAGATAAAATCGTGATCTCCGAGAAGTCGATCGAGGAGAAAACCGAAACTGTTGAAAAGGTTGAAGAGAAAAATGAGGCCAAGGAAAAGCCTGAATTAGAAACGGTGGTACAACTCAAGAGCAAGGATGAGGCAGCAATCGTGAAAACAAACGATGAGACGCTACCAGAATCTACAAAAGTTGAATCGTTATATGAAGGAGGGGAAAACAAGGTGGTCAAGCTCGATGAAGCATCGGTTATTGATACTTCAACTACCAGTATTGTTGATCAAGAACAACTAGTACATGCTGACAATGCAAAGGAAGAGATCAAGGATTCTATGGTGATTGCCGAAGCATCCGAGAAGAAAGAAGAGATCACATCTAAGGAGGTTGATGGTAAGATCTAATTTTGGATATGAAATTTTTCCATTTTACAGAAGTACTTAACTTAAATTTCATGCACTATTGTAAATATATTTTCAAAATTAGCTTATTCCTTTATAAATGCATCTTTCAGATTCTTTTTTGTTATTTACTAGTTGTAGTGGAATCAAGCGGAGAAAATTCTTCGGAGTTGAAAGAGACGGCATCAAATGAAAAAGCGAATGTAGAGTTGAAAGAGACGGTATCAACCGAAGAAGCAAGCGCAGAGTTGAAAGAGACGGTATCAACCAAAAAAGCAAGCACAGAGTTGAAAGAGACCGCATCAACCGAGGAACCAAAAACAGAGTTGAAAGAGACGTCATCAACCGAGGAAGGAAACACAGAATTGAAAGAGACAGCATCAACTGAGGAAGCGAACGCAGAGTTGAAAGAGGCGACATCAACCGAGGAAGCAAAAACTGTGGTAGCTATTATAGAAGAAAAAACCTTAGAAGAGAATCCAGCTACCAAAGAATCTGACAAGTGAAGATTGTTAAAAATTAAACCTTGAAATTCAAAGATTGAGCATCTAGATTTTAAAGTTACAATATTGCTTTATGTCTCCTTTTCTTTAAGATCTATCCTTTTTGTGTAACATATGATGTTGTATCCGTTTCTTCATCGATGATTAAACCTTGTCATTTGTTGTTGCATTTTTATTTGTTTTCTTCTCCAAATAAATAAGAAACGTGCCTGAAATTTATTTTAACAATGAGAAAAAAATTAGACGAGAGAATATATGGTCCAAATTAAGGCCATAAAATATTGAAAATACGAGGAAAATAAAACTAGCTCAAGGTCCCAAGTCCCAAATGGGGTCAAAAACAAACGAATGGTTGTAACCGTTTCCAATTATTTTTATAATGTTATAAGACAGAAATTTAGGAAATTAATATCCTATTTATATATTATATACATCCATATATACATGAGCCAAGTCAAGATTTTTAGTATATAGAATGGAACAAATTAATAGAATGAGACATAATTTCATAATTATTTTGAATATTAAGTCTATTTTTATATAAAAAAAAATCAAGAAAAGCATAGGATTATAAGCATATTTTGATTAAAAATTTTAGGGAGCCATAAAATTATAATTTTTTGTGAAAAAAGTATAAAAACAAAAACATGTTTTTAAAACTTTTTTGAGTCGGTGGAAAGTGCCTAGCTCTTTGAATTTATGTAGCTCACGCATTACATAACAATTATATATAATTGTATTTTCAAATGAATAATAACACCATTATAATTAACTACTGCAAAATTAAGAATTGTCTAAACTTGAGAATTTCGTTTGATGAATATATTCTTTATAAATAAATATGAAATTACAATTATTATTAATCTCCAACATCATGGTAGAAATTGGAAAAAAAAAAAGTAGTAACATAGCTAATATTTACAAAAACAACAAGACTAAATACATCTTTTTTTCTTCTTCTTAGGAATAGCATACAAGTAAAACACTTGTAGTTAGCAATTATTTTGATCTGAATAGATCCTTCGATTGAAATAAAAATTAAAAAGCACATCATTTTTTCTATTCACCCCTATAAATATAAAAATGAAAGTAAAGTTTTCTTATATATGACATGCAAGGGAAAATATATTTTATTTACATTCTTAGGAAGCAAAATAATCATAAAGAGATGACACTAAAAATTTCCTTTAGTAATCACTAATCACTAATGGATTTATATTATTTTTTTGCCTACAAATTTCGTGGCCGTCTGATCAAAATCACATGGTTGATGCGTGTTAATCAATGTTCGGTACGTTGACAACACACAAGGCAATACGGCCCAAACCACATAGTAGGTCCTGCCCTATCTGATCTCCCTTGATTTTCTATGGAAATCGGAATATAACAAATAGTCGGAGGTTGTTATGTCGAATTGTCTAGCAAGATTGTGCTGTAAAAGAGGACTGCTTCACGATATATCACACAGACGCAGCAGCATAAATCTCTCATATGATAAAAGAAGCAGCTTACGCAGGCGGGACGGATCGAACGGTAGAAAAATGAATTCCGCATCCTCTGAGATATCTCATATTTTGCGTGACTTTTTGGAAAATTTCAACCGTTGCAATTAGGGCTGGGCAAAAAAGCTCGAACTCGTAACTCGCTCATTTAACTCGGCTTATTTACAACTCGAGTTGACCAACTCGTTTAATAAATGAGCTGAATTCGAGTTGGCCCCAACTCTCTTATTTATAACTCAAGTTACACAGTATTGGTCACAATAAATTTCAAAATAATTAAATCTGAATCTCTAGATTATTATTTGTACTTTGAGATTCTTGTAAAATATGTTTGAAATTGTGTTGTAACACTATTACTGGTTAAACGAGTTGTGAGCCAACTCGAGTTGATAACAAGCTGAGTTTGAACTTGTGTTGTAACTATCACTGGTTAAACGAGTTGTGAGCTAACTCGAATTGATAACGAGCTGAGTTCGAGTTGGCTCTACAACTCATTATTATCATCTCAACTCGAGTTGGCTCGCTCGTTTATTAAACGAGCTGAGTTCGAATTGGAGGTAACTCGCTCAAACTCAGCTCATTTACAGTCCTAGTTGCAATACGTTTTGCGTGAATCTCAAAGCTTAAATAATACTGGCCCCCTACACTGAAAAAAAATATAAATTTAATACGAAGACTTAGTTTTGCAGCCCGGCTAAGGAAACTCAGAAATCAGAGTTCTTGGTGAGTATATAAAATAGTTCCAGTGAGGCGATCGCAATTGAAATATTGTAATCCGAGTAAAACTAGGGTGTTCTTAAGCTCAGTAAGGGATTTGGTGAGCTTAAATCCAAAACCTGTTATATCAGTTTTAAACAACAAATTTAAACTGTTAAAATTTATCTATTTTACAAATGATGAAGTTACATTCCAAGATTTTAAGTTTTCGAATTATTTTAATATAAAGTCAAGCGGTCAAAATTAGAAGGTTTATAATTTAATTTTAGTGCATTTATTTTTTTTTTAACTTTTTGACCACTTAGACTTTATACAATATTAATTTGAAATTCTAAAATCTTTACATGTAAAAGTAAATAGGTTTCAAAGATTTAGATTTATTGTTAAAAACTAATTTAATAGATTTTGGAGTTGAGCTCACCGAACACCTTTGTGAGTTTAACAACTAATCCATTGCACTTCTAATGCAAATCTCAGAAATGAAGTTCAAGACATAGTAATTTAAATTTGATAGTTCTTTGTAAATAAGTTATATATTGATCAAAATTTCATCATACTTAATAAAATCCTCACAATGTCCTCACTTATCAACTAACTAGCGCTACATAGTGTATTTATACTCGGGCGGGTACGGGTACCCCGGGTATACCCGGGACAGGTACGGGTATACTCGGGTACAAGGGTATACGAGTACGGGTATGGCGGATATAATTTTCAAAAACCATACTCTACCCGTCCTATACCTTTACCTGTGTACTCTTGACGGGTAAGGCGGGTACGGGTATTTTTTTTTTTTTTGCTGTTTTTTTTTCTGGTTTTTTTCTGGTTTTTTTTGTTGGTTTTTTTTTTCTGGTTTTTTCTGATTTTTTTCTGATATTTTTGAGGGGAAAAAATACAAATTTTGAATTTTGAAATGGCATGAACAGTGGTCGGGTATACGGGTACGGATACTCGGGTAGTCGGGTACGGGTTTCGTCGGGTAAGGGTATAGTCGGGTAGGGTATGGTCGGGTATCGATCAAAAAAACTGGATCCGGTCCGGTTTTTGTCCTTACCCGCGTACCCGAGTACCCGACCCATACCCGGGCTCGGGCACGGGTACCCCGGGTGACAGGCACGGACGGGTAGGGTAGGGTACACCCGTTAAGGGTATTGTTAATACTCTAGTGCTGCATTACTTTTTGAAGAATGAAGAGTAATGGATTTGTAGGAGCTGGGGATTGAAGGTTGAGGGAGTTATTAATTAAACATCTGGCAAGGAAACTAATGTTCTCTGTTGTAAGTTAAGATATGTTCAAACTATACACTCACAAATAATACTAAAAAGTTATTTCTCCGTAAATTTTAAGAACTGAAAAATTAATTTTACTGCCAGACATTTCAAGAAATTTTCCTTAAAATTAAAGAAGGAAATAATTGATAACGCTTGATCTTGTGCTTTTCAATGCTTTATTAAAAGTGCGTGCATAATTGATCTCAAATAACTTATATAACCTAGACAATTATCATGATTATAGCCATTAATAACCAGATTCAATTTTTTCGGCTAACAGGTTTTAATTCATTTAAAATTCAGAACCAACACCTACGGAAATCTAATCAATTTTATATGCAGACATAAATATCGAAAATATATGAAATAATAATAATATGCAGAAGTGAAATAGCTAAAAAATTCTAATCATGGTTTGGGATACATTCACAATGAAATTAATTCGAGAATATTTATAACTGAGTAATAAATTTTAAATTGAAAACTTGATGTTTGAGTAGAGGGAGATACCCACAAGGCCACAACGCATCTTACAAACAATGAATTCAATTTATTTTGCAGATGACAATTGTGCTTTTTGAGCAAAATACAGAGGCAATGCTTTTAAAAAAAGCATCTTATTACAAAAGTCTCTCTGGTGTACAACCTCCAAACTAAGAATAATACAGAAGCAAAACCACAATGCGCCTCAAAATTCAGTCCCCAAATACAAAAGCTTCGTACTTGCATAAATAACATCATGAATGAATATAAATCTCAAGCCTAAATATATATAACGGAGAAACAAGAAGAGGTCGAATTTATTATATTTTATTTAAAATAGACGCTTCTCACAAAACTCTGGAATAGCAATGATACCATGATACAAATGTTTGTGGATTAATTAATGAGCAGCATCTCGGCTATAGTAAAGGTCTAGGGTTTTGGCAGGGATACGATGGAGTAACTCACGCGGGAAGATACGCAGTAGTGTCCACGCCAAATCGAGCGACTGGAAAATGTTACGGGTGTCATATGCACTTTGCGACACAAATTTCCTCTCAAACTTGTCGAGGAACTCTAGATAGAGCTGTATGTATCGAAAGTACAAGAGGTTAATGAGGAAAGAATGTTAGAATGACAAAATGATTACTAATGCACATATTTGCCAATTCTCTGTACTCTAATGGAGGGTGGTATTGTTTGAAAAATAAAACAAGGTAAAGGTGATGGCTTTCGTGTCTTACGATCTACGCGAGATATTATCATTTCAACTGTATACATGATATCTTTAGATTTCACAGAGGCATAAACAAAACCTCCACAAATTTAATATTTAGTAAATAACAGCTAGGGCACCTAAATTTGGTCCCATTGAAGTATTGCACAGGACTTTGTATGTTTTGCTCCAACACCACTATTGTTGGTTAAGACTGCTAGTTGACTTCCTTGCCTTATTGGGTAACACTAATGCACCTTTAATGTGTGTGTGTGTGTGTGTGGGTGTGTTAGAGAGAGAGAGAGAGAGAGAGAGACCAGATCTTCAGATGAGAGAGCCTCCTCTCCTACCACAGCTTTCATGGCCTGAACATCCTTTCCAATAGCATAATTGGCATACAACTGCGTAGTTGAATCACCAAATGAATAAAATCAGTTTTATAAAAGCATCATGAATTTAATAATAAAAAAAGAGTAAATAATTAATCAGTCAATTAGTAAGACCTGATTGGACACATCAGAATGGTCACGACGAGTCATGCCCTCACCAATAGCACTCTACAAACAAGAAACAAAATGTGTTGTTCAATTAAATGCAATTCATTCTTGAGTCCATATAAAACATACAAAAAAATTGAAAATATCATCTTTCCGAAATTAATCTCACCTTCATCAACCTGGAGAGAGATGGAAGGACATTGATAGGCGGGTAAATCTGAATTTATTACCATAATTATACATTAGTCACTACAAAGAGATATAAGAAAAAGAACCTTACAAAATTCTGATGAAGTATGACAAATTAAGAGTACACAATGAGGTGAGAACCTGTCTGTTATGAAGCTGCCTATCAATGTAAATTTGTCCTTCAGTAATGTAACCAGTCAAATCAGGAGTTGGATGTGTAATATCTGTTCAAGTAAAATTGCTGTTAGTATACACCTAGTTTTTTTGTGAGATTATAAAACAGCTCATTTGATACAAATCTAGTAATTTAAAATCAAACAGCGAAACCTCCTGTATTCTGTCTGTTTGAGGATGGGATATTTGTGTCCAATAACAATAGACATGTTTAAATTGAAGGTAAATTTCAATAATTTCCAACAATGACTAATAAATACTAATTGAGGAAGCCTTTCATGAGTAAAAAAAACTGTTTCCTGTAAATACGATGTGTTTTCCAAAAATATGGATAAACGAAAGGGTTTCCTGCAAACTTTTGTCACTTTGTCGTTCATCCTGCTTTGAACTAAGGAAATCTAAAATACATACGATACATAGCAACTCATGCTTAATACTTCACTTGCCACTAGGCATGGCAAGCTTGGTTTTCAATATATCATTAAGATAACTCATTTTTTAGGACTACTTCTATAGGAAACAAAACCAAGGAAAGATATACATCTTATCCAAGCAATGCAGCACACTGCTAATGGATAGTGTTTCTCATGATATAGAAAAACAGAGTCTAATCAAATAACACTACAGAAAATCGAGTGGCAACCAATCTGAACCTTCCTTTCCCGACTTTCATATCTAAGAAATAGGAAGGATATACTGAAATGTTTTTGTTATTAAAAAGGTTGCATCATCCTGCCTCATCAGAAGAAACAGAAAGAATTGTACCGTCATTAGGCATTGTAAGGATGGGGATCTGAGTAATGGAGCCGCTTCTTCCCTCAATACGACCAGCTCTCTCATATATGGTAGCAAGATCAGTGTACATGTACCCAGGATATCCACGTCTACCTGGCACTTCTTCTCTTGCAGCAGAGACCTATATATAAAATTTCAGATAAACATGCATCAGGTATAAAGGAAATCTGGTCTGGTTAAGCAACTAAAAGAGTGTAAATATACCAATAGGAAATCATTGTGATAACAGAAGCTTTCTTTTACTTGTGATGTTCCTTCTACTTATATTGATATTATTATCATTCTTATTAATATTGATTTAATGCTGCACAAAGTAGTCAACAATACATATTGGCTGCCCCTTAGTTTAATAAATTGATCAGGTCTTAATTAAGGTAACAGGAGTTTAGTTAGAGACTAAGAAATGAACTCTCAATAAAAACAATGTTGATAGAATCAGTACCATACTGGATACAAATAGTACAAGTTTGGTCTAGTATCAGTATCTGTAAGCTGGTATAGAAATGTGGTAGTATGGATCCTTTGGAACTCAAAATATTTCTATATTTATAAGGCAAGAACTTGTGCATGTGTGCATGCAGATCATTCGCCCATGTATGCATGCACATCCATGGGGGTTTGTGACAAGAATTATATGGCTAGTTGCACACAAGTAGATATACAAGGAGTAATTGAATAGATAATTAAAAGAAAACCATCTTAACAAGTATAGTACCTCACGAAGAGCATCAGCATAGGAGCTCATGTCAGTCAAGATCACAAGAACATGCTTCCCGCATTCATATGCGAGATACTCAGCCGTAGTCAGAGCAATACGAGGTGTGATGATACGCTCAATGGTAGGATCATTAGCCTAGAAATAATGCATTAAGACTTATCTTTCAAACCTTCTGCAATTTTGATCTTCTTTTCAGGGTGATAATTAATATAAGCAGTTAGCTTCGGTAGGAACATTGAGCTATAGTTAGTAACTCCATTCAGAATACAACTGGGCCCACTAACAGTCATCATACCTATTTTTGGTACATACAACATCTGACCTGACTGGTAAACATCGGTTTCATAGAGACCTAAAGCTCCAATTTTACTTCTTGAGAAAACACATGTTTCTATACTTCTTCTCGCCTCTTTTTTGCAACCTCAAAATGTAAACTCAATTTCCACCAAATTCAAATCAAACCAACAGAAACATCTAAAAAGACTCAAAAAAGGATAACAAATGGCACCATACTGGTGTAACACCTGACTGGTACAAAGTCAGTATCAGGCATGCAAATTGTTGGTTGTTTATAAAAAATGGATTACCAGATTCAAGAATAGTGTGACTCTCTCCATGGATCCATTCTCCTCAAAGTCTCGCTTGAAGAATTGAGCAGTTTCCATGTTAACTCCCATAGCTGCAAACACGATAGCAAAGTTGTCGTCCTCTCCCGTCTGTTTATCCAAAACAAAAGCACAAAAAAATTAACAAATGAAGAAGAGTGAGGTAAGGTACTATACATAGCGCAGATTGGTCCATACTATGGACCAATATCTTTGTTTTTAAAGTCCAAACAATCAATCTGAACCGTTCAACATAATCTCCACTATGAAAATGTATTTGCGGGTTAAATTTTATAGATTTTTTTTACTATTTTTTAGATAGGTAAGAAAATCAGTACTTTTGAATGATCTAGAATTTTTAGATCAAGTGATTTTCTACCTATCTTAAAGAGTAGTAAAAAAAATTGTAAAATTTGATCTACAAGTACATTTTCAAATCAAAATTATGTTGAATGTTTCAAATCGATTGTTTGAACTTTGAAAAGAGAGATATTGATCCATAGTACGGACCAATATGCGCTATGCATAGTCCCATAGCCTCACTCAAAGAAGAAAGCACAAAGAAGCTTCTTGTAAAGAGCCCTTGGGTGTTGTCTGCAAGGTGCCAAGTTCTGAAGATACCGAAATTAATTAAAATAATGAGAATTTGGGTGGTACTTGGTAATTTACCTCAGAGCTCTTGACAAGGCCAGCTTGACGGCAAATCTGAGCTGCAATATCATTGTGGGGAAGCCCGGATGCAGAGAAGAGAGGAATCTTCTGGCCTCTAGCAATGGAGTTCATCACATCTATGGTTGAAATTCCTGTCTGGATCATTTCTTCTGGGTAAGTTCTCTCACTTGGGTTGATTGAACTCCCTGTAATAAAAAATATAACTAGGTGATCAGATTGTCTCTTATACAAAAGATAAAAACAATGCTTGCAACTTGTCATAACTTCTTTTAATACAACAATTATTCAAAAGCAAAGGATTAATTGATTTGATTTCCCTTTAAACAACCAGCACATATATGTTCCATATGCAGTTTGCATATTCAGAATTTTTACAGTAAAAAGTAGAGTCCGGTCCACTTCTAATAACCGTGCTGGATCTGTAAGGATACCATTGATCTCAGCATCAGTTGCCCAAAAAAATTACCAGAAATATCCAAGTAAGCCTCGGGTAGAATTGGGGGACCGTTATCAATAGGTTTTCCAGATCCATTGAAAATGCGGCCAAGCATGTCAAGGGAGACAGGTGTTTTCAACACCTAAATGATAAAAAAGGTAAATTACAAATGTCAATTCCAAATAAAGCATAGCTTTTATAAACTAATTACTCATATTCATGACAAAAGAAAAGACAGATAACCTCGCCGGTGAATTGAACAGTAGTAAACTTGTTGTCAATTCCAGAAGTACCCTCGAACACCTGTAAGCATGACAACAGGTCAATAAGTATAATACTACATGCATATATGAAATTAAACCTCAGGAAATAAACACATTTTTCTTAAATAGCAGAAAGAGAGAAACCTGAACAACCGCTTTTTCTCCATCTACTTCCAGGACTTGACCACGTCTGGTGGTGCCATCACCGAGCCTGATATTTACAATTTCCTGATATTTTGGGCCCTGAAACAAGAATTCTACGTTAAAAATATTATACGAGACGGCAGTTTATGCATTTTTTTTCTGCACTAAAGTGGTAACTATCCTGCAATCAATATATTTTCTTAAATAAGCATGGTCAGATTGTTATGTACCTTGACTTTCTCCAAAATAACTAGAGGCCCGGCAACACCAGAAACAGTCCTGTACTCTAAACCAAAAAAAGAAAAACAATAAGACAAATTTAGCATAAGGTATCTCCTAAAGCCAAAAGGGAACGTTAATTACAAGATCAAAAGTAGTCAAACAAAATTCAGAACTTACCCATGCCAATTTCCAAGGTTTTTTCCTCCATGTCAACACCGGGTTTGGGCAGACCCATCTTTCAACAATAACCTAGTATATAATTTAACCACTTTGCATTATAACTTAGACTTGGGAGCTGATTAAAATTCAGCTGATTAAACAAGTTTGTCAATCAGAATTAATTAACATAGACTTGGGAGCAACAAGTTCTCCAAACTTCATATCAATTGGGAGCAACATAGACTTAAGAACGATATTTTTTGCATAAATCAGAATGACTTCAATATTCAATTGAGCATTAATTTAAGTGAATTCTACCTTAATTCGTCTGCTATCATCCAATTATATCTCAACTAAGAGTTGGTTTAACAATCCAAACTGGTACAGCTAAAAACCAAATATATCAACAAAAAGAAATAGGGTTGAACCCATAATATTGGCAACATAACAGGAACATGACAGTACCATATAGAATCTAAATGTGAAAATGGCTCGCCTTTTGAGTCATTGAAAGCAGTTCAAGTCACAAATATTCATGGAAGCATTGTGGCCTATCAGATTTCAAGACCCAATAAAAATACATTTTCTCAAAAGATAGTATTCCATAATTATGTCGGTCTCTCCAAATATACAACAAATTGAAAAACAGTAATTGGACCAACAAAAGACAAAAGGATTGAGTGTTACCCAAACAAAATATCGACACCTTATAAACTTTCATGCCATGATATCTTAATTAGAAAACTGAACTCATTGCATGATTAAAAGAGAGTTCAACTAGGTCCCTGCCTTGTTGGCGCAAACATTTGCAATTCAACTGTGATGCTATGATACCAGCCCCCCAACCTCCAACCAAAGTCAACAGAATAGTTGCAACAAAATGGGAGGCACAGAACAACCCGAAATCACTGAGGAATTTGCTCTTGGCTCAAATCAAACAAATTTGAAAATATAACCATAAATTACTTTGAGATCAATTATTGATCTGTGATTCTTCAAAACATCTAAAACAATCCTAAAATAGTTGATACATTGGTAGATCGCCTATCCTCAGCCAGCCATTAAATCCATTTCTCACTTAAAACCGTCGAAATCATCCCTAGATCTAGACCCAAACTGTATCTGATCCATATATGTAAACCACAGATCCACTGTCAAACCCAACCAAGTCAAATCGAAACAAGAAATCCGCCTGAAGTTTCTAAAATCTAAAGCATTTCGAGAAATCCATGCCCGATCAAAGGTAGAGAGCTGTACCTCAGATTCAAGACTGACAGCAACCAGGAGACGCGAGCGAGGAGATAGTGGACGACGATAATTAATATTTACAATTCCAGAAATAAATGTTCAGAAAAATGAGAAATAGAAATTCGAAAAAGAATACGTGGGCACGGCTCCATTTTATGCAAGTCGTACACCGATGGCACCAGGAATTCAAATCCCTAAAGTAACACAAATTTTGAGTTGATATCTGGACCGTCAATCTCGGTCGGATTTGTGCGGATTCTGATCGTACGATCAGAGATTAAAACTCAAAAATTGGGTTATTTTAGGGAATTCTGACCCGAGCACCGGAGGAACTAGACAAAAAAAAAATAATGCCCACGTATATTACAATACGTATATCACTACAATCGGGGCCCACATCAACAGAAATAAATGTGATGTGACGGAGTACGAATACCACGTCTTGACAAACAATTAACCAATCCCTGGCTTGGATCCAGGACCATTGGATCTAACGAACGGTGGTGATTGAGGAGATTTCTGGACAGATATCGTGGGGCACATGGACTGATGGACAGCTGTTATAGGGGACTATTATTGAAATAATTAAATGTAAATATGAAATTCTTTTGTTAATAAGTCTTCCAATGCGTGATCTATCAAACAAAAGTCGTCTGGTTGAGATATTTATGAATTTAAATAGAATGGAAATTTTGATATCTTTTAGAAAGGAAATATAAATTTATAGAATGGAAATTTTGATATCTTTAGAAATATTTATGAATATTTTCTAATTATAAAACAAAAGAGATATTTGTTAACAGATGCATTAAATATGTTAAAAGAAATTATAAATTTAGAAATGTTATTGTACTTGTTAGATTGAAATGGAAGAATATTTACAAAAATCAAAGACTAGAATTAAAAATAGAGAGTAGAATTAGGGTGTTCTTAAGTTCACCAACTCTTTCGGTGAACTTAAGTCTAAAACTCATCGAATTGGCTTTAAACGATTAATCTGAACAATTGAAATTTGTCTACTTTACGAGTGATGCGTCAACATTAAAAAACAAAAATTAACTTTGCATAGTCAAGTGATCAAAATACATTCAATTTCAAAAAAATTAATTTATTAACCTTCTAATTTTGACTGCTTAACTTTAAACTAAATTAATTCAAATGTAGACTCATTACTCGTAAAGTAGATTAATTTTAACAGTCCGAAATCATCATTTAAAACTAATTTAACAAATTTTAAATTTGAATTTACTAAGAAGCTTGGTGAACTTAAGAACACCCTAATTTTACTATGAAAATATATGCATAATTATGACAAAAGTAGATAATTGTAACGAGTACAGGATATTTCTTATAAGAAATTGTACATCTATAAAATTTTATATCAAAGTTTGTCTTTGTACAATCCTACTAGAGATTATGTACAAAACTAGTGACGGTAAATTGAAATTTTATATCTTATTAAAAAATAGATAAATTAGAATAATTTTGACACAACCAAGAAGCTGCGCAACATAAAAATATAAATAATTGTTGACACGTAAAATATACGATTTAAAGAGAACATACAATTATTATAAGTTATAACGATATTTTACTTGTTAAATTGAACTCAAAAAATATTTACAAAACAAACAAATATTACAGATTAAAAGAGGTGTCTAACTATTTAAAAAAAAAAAGATAATTGTTGGCAAATCAAACACTTCAAACTGAGATTATGTGCGTCATTATAAAAATAAATATCTGTGTTGACATGTGAAAGAAATTCTTTTAAAGGGAATTGTACATTTATAAATGAAATAAGTGTTTAATTATATATAAAAAAAGAATAGATAATTGTTGACATATACAAGTTACTTTTTAAAAGAATTGTACAATTAGAAAGAGAAAAAAGAGGGAGAGAGGGTTAGAGACCGAGCATAACATTCAGTTATTTTTTTGGTGTTTTGTTAATTAAGACGTTATTTGCAGGGGCGAATTTAGGATTTTTATCGGATAAAAAAATATTAAATCAGATTTAAACTCATTAATTAATTGGGTATTCGATAAAAAAAAAAACAATGTTTTTGGCTTATATTTTTCAAAGCTCTGACTTATAATTTCTTATGTTTTAATTTATAATTCTAATTACCAATCATAATTCAAGAAATTTATTTTGATTTTAATACTAA
Source organism: Carex pumila (assembly GCA_033356055.1). Classification (NCBI taxonomy): domain Eukaryota; kingdom Viridiplantae; phylum Streptophyta; class Magnoliopsida; order Poales; family Cyperaceae; genus Carex; species Carex pumila. The sequence goes on from JARJHM010000098.1 coordinate 162,712, forward strand.
ATTTAATCCGAATTACAAATTAAACATTCCAAGGAGAGCAAAAAAAAATTTAAGGGATAAAGTTGATCAATACTGATAGATCACCACAACCGCCCCCCTCCTGCTACATGTTGGGTCCGCTCCTGATTATCAGATTATTATGATTAATAATGTCTAATGGATGTTATGAATCATACTTGGATTCAATTTTTCACATAAACAAATATTTATTGTTGATATTTATTTTTTATTCCTAATGAAAATTTCCGGTTCTAGAGACCATCTAAATCTTGTAATAGCACATAAGCTAGTTAAGCATGGAAGATTGTTTGGGTGGAACAATTAGGATAGCCTCTAGCAAAGAATTATAATTCTTTTTGAGCTGGAAGAATTTCTGTAGGCCTACAGACCATGTAAAAGAAATGTGAGGCCCAAATTTACTTTCAGTTGATATTTAGATTGTAAGAGTTTTCTTTAAAATTCGTGTCAACTTAAAAGAATAGTACGGATTCACTGATTCTAATAAACAGTGAATTTACGCTACTGGAGGTGACCCAAATCTGCACTTATGACATGCAAACACCTTACGAACTAATTTTTTCCATTTGGTCTAAAATCCCATCAGTCCCGCGCGCGGCAAAAAATAAAATAAAATCCGAACACTTCCGTATCGGGCTTCCAAGTGAAGCTTTAAATATCCAATAAAGAAAACATGTTAACCGCAGTATTGTTAATAACATCTCTTTAGACTGATTAATTGACCAATTAATTGTTGGTGGTAATCAAATCGTCATAAATTTTTCCAATTAGTCAGAAAATTATGACCGATTACTCGCTTAATGGTACTTATAACCGGTGGTGTAGCCAGGATTTGAGTCAGGGGTGGGCAGAAATCGGGTTCGAATATTTTTTTAAAAATATTATAACTGATTAATCGCTTAATGATAATCAAATCGTCATAAATTTTTTCAATTAATCATACAATTATAACTGATTAATCGCTTAATGATAATGTATCTGTCTAATAACTGCATATCGTTATTTACAACACTGGTTTACCACCGCTCTCATTCCTTTCCCAAAAACACTGAAAATGCTTTATTGTGTTTTACTATAAATTTTTGTCCTGTCATGTTGTTGTTCACCGTTTAGTCTACCGATGTCGATTTTTATATTCTTTTTGTTTGTTTGGAAAAAAAAAAAAAAAAAAACATGATTTATCAAGACGTTAAATAGCTTATTTTGGGAGGTAAATAAACTTGGTCCAGTTTGAATGTATTATTATCATATTATTCTGGCTTTTGGATGCATCATTATTACCTTTGCTGTATTATTCACCTCAATCATTAACATGCCCTTTATTGCAATTGTTATTACAAAGATAGCACAATTAGAGCCTGTTCGGTTGTCACAAGATTGAATCGTATAGAATTTGACGGGTTCAAGAACCTACTAATTAATTTGTGAGAACACATATTCATGGATATGCATGAGATTGATTATGAAATTATGCTAAACGAGTATTTGGTTGTATCGTGGAATTAGTTGTAAATTTTTTTGATTTAATTTGAAGTTATGTATATCTATTGAAATATTATCATCTATTTAAAAAAAATAACTTGTTGATCTGTCTGCTTAGTTCGTATTAAAATCAAATAATGTGCGATACTCCTCTAATTTTATTTTATTTAATTAATGAAAAATAATCAAATAGTATTTTATTTATAACGATAGTGTTTATTACTAACCTACATTATTTGTCAAATAGTAATAAATGTTAACTACAAATAAATTACAAGTAACAAGAAATAATGCACCTGGATCAGTACCATAGTAATGCTACAGTTAACAAGCAAAGAAATTAATACAAATTAGAATAATATGAGGTTTGGATTTGTATCTGACAAATTCGCAAACCCATATAATAAACAATGTGTATTCTCGCTATTAACCACTAATTAATTCAATTATTAAAAATATAATATTACACATGCAACCGTATATATCTTCAATTACTAGAAATAACTACAAATTAATGGTATCCAAGATAAGCAATGTCTCCTGGCAGTAGAAAATAAATATCATGTACATATATTAATAGCCAACACACACACACATAGAGAGAGATGAGCTACGGTGAGCCATGGAGTAAAACACATTTGTACTCCACGCCATATTTTTATTTTGAAAGTCCAAACGACCGATCCAAACCGTTAGGTGTGATCTCCATAATGAAATGTGCTTGGAGACCAAATTTTATATTTTTTGGAATTTTTTTTATTATTTATTAAGCAATTTTTAAAATTGCTGTTTTGCTGTGAACGGTAAAAAACATAAAAAATTTATGGATCATCGGATCAACGATTTTCAAAATTGCTTAATAAATAGTAAAAAAAATTCAAAAAAATATAAAATTTGGTCTCCAAGCAAATTTCAAAATAAAAATATAGTGTCATGGAGCACCAACTCATTTTACTCCATGGCTCACCATAGCCCATCTCTCTCTCTCTCTCTATATATATATATATATGAGGAGGGATCCAATTACACCATTTTATGGTGACACATCTTGACACCATATTTGTATAAGTCATTTTTGTGATTTTAAAATTCAAATAGACGATTTGAACCGTTCAATATGATCTCCATATTAAAATGTGTTTGGAGACCAAATTTTACATTTTTTGAAATTTTTTTAGTATTTATCTAGATGTGTACAAAATTATTGTTTTCAGACAATTTTGAACCATTTAAAAACAACAATTTAAAAAAATTATAAATAAATAGTAATAAATTTCCAAAAAGTATAAAATTTGATGTCCAAGTACATTTTAATATGGATATCACATTGAACGGTACGGATCGACTATTTAAATTTGAAATTGTAAAAATGACTTATAAAAATATGGTATCAAGATGTGTCACCATAAATTGATATAATTGGATCCTTCCTCTCTCTCTCTCTCTCTCTCTATATATATATATATATATATATATATATAGATAGATAGATAGATATATATATATATATATATATATATATATATATATATATATATATATATATATAGATAGATAGATAGATAGATAGATAGATAGATAGATAGATAGATAGATAGAGAGAGAGAGAGAGAGAGAGTTATATATATTTTTTGAGGAGAAATAGCCAGCATATATAAAGTAACCAAATTAAGTTGCATCCTATATATCCTGAGATTTTGATCCTTGGTTATGGTAAGGAGATGCAGAATTAAAAAGTACAAGGATAGTTACCTATGCAAAAGTGCCCTACAAAATGAGGATTTTGGTATTTTTTTTTACTAGAAAGTAAGTCGAAAAAAAAAAAAAGTTACAGAAGAAATGAACCTATAAGCACCAAATTAATCTCATAAACAACAAAATAGTTAAGAACCAAATATGCATGGATGAAAATTATGTGATTCTGGGAGTCGGAAATCCGCATCACCTCAGGTACCTGAGGTGCAAGTGCTGAATCTGGACCATTCATTTCACTTGATACAAATCTTAAAGCAGACCCCCTACAGTTTCAACATGCATCGGATTGAGTTTGATATGAATTAAATTGATCTGGGCCATTCGTTGTTTTCAATTACACCTCCGATACTTGGGGGGATTCGGACTCGGGGCCGGTGTGCCGGTGTCAATATTGAAATGGTACAAAAACGCAAGATATTATCTCGTAGGAAAGCTCTTGGGTCATGTTCGGCAACGAAGATTAGAGTGTTGCAGCTTAAGAGTTTAAGCTGTGCTAAGGAGGAGATGTTCGGCTAACAAAGGCTTAGAGTAATGAAGCTTAAGTGTATAAAGATGCTAAAGAAAGGCTCTAAGGAGGCACTTTTTCTTAAACCTATGTTTTTTTTGGCTTAAGAATTTGCTTTAAGGAAGCTTAAGAAAGGTGTTCTAAGCTTGCCTAAGGAAATGTTGTTCAGCTAGCTTAAGCAACTAAGAAAACTAAAGCCACTCTAAGGAGGCTAAAGCCTTGTTGCCGAACATGACCTTGGGGACACAATAAGAGCATATCCACTGTATTTTCTTTCTTCTTTTTTCCAAATAGTGAGCTCATAATATTTGATGACTCCGCTCAATTTAATTATTCCAATCCATGTAATTCAAATTGTAGTACTGAATACTGACTACTACATAGTTTTCTAAAATTATTTATTGTGTGTATGTATAAATTATGGAAAACACATAAGATTTATATAAATATAAATTAAGAAAAAAATTAGTACAATAACGATAGTCCCATCATCATGTACATACTCATTTCTAATTATAGTAAACTTATACGGTTGGAGTTTAGTTGAGCAATTAATTGTACTTGAATATCAAAAGCAATTGTATAATAATAATAAGTCAATAACAGAAATAACAATAACATCAATGACAACACTAGCAACTATGTCAACAAAACAACAATGAAATCAACTTCTTTGAACAACAACAATAAGTTAATGGCAATTGCAAGCATCCATAATTAGTAACTTTAAATAACAGAAGTATGAGTTTGAACATATCTTTTTTGAAGGGCAGCTGGACAATAGCTGGCTGACAATAAAAAAGAATATCACCAATTATTTGCACAAAATATGGGTTTTTTTTGCCTTGCAACAACCTAAAATTGTTTTTTCTTCCCTACAAATAGGGAACTTCTCAAACGAACACTGTCATATATAAATATTCATACAACATTTAATTACTGCAGCAATTGATTGTACAAACACAGAACCAACTCATTACAAGAGAGATATGTCTCCTTCCTATACAGTTTTTCTATTGACTTTCTTTGCCTCTCTCTCTTGCCATGCAATCGCATTTGACCCAAGTCCGCTGCAAGACTTTTGTGTTGCTGACAAGCGCTCTCAAGGTACACATTTTTACCACACATTCTTCTTTATAGTATAAATTTAGATCAAATAATTTAATTTACTCTATTGATTGTTTCAATTTTTAAACCGCTGTGTTGGTGTTTCAATAAAATAGAGCTTTGATAAATAATATGACATCTATCTAAATAACATTTTACCATTAAAACACCAATTAGATTATTTATTTAATTATATTTCTTTGTGAGCATGCAGTGCTTGTGAATGGTTTTGCCTGCAAAAATCCAGATGATGTGAATCCAGAAGACTTTCTATTCTCTGGTCTTGACAAACCTGGCTACATTAGTCCAGATCTCGGGTCAAATGTGACTCTAGTTGATGTTCATAAGCTTGTTGGTCTTAACACACTTGGCATCTCAGTTGCTCGTCTTGACCTGGCACCCAATGGTGGCCTTGTGCCACCGCACATTCACCCTAGAGCAACCGAAGTGCTTACTGTTTTGCAGGGTACCCTCTATGTTGGATTTGTAACGTCAGCCCCTAATTTCAAGCTCATTGCTAAGGTGCTGAATAAGGGTGATGTATTTGTTTTTCCTATTGGACTTGTGCACTTCCAATATAACATTGGTCGAGTCCCGGTTGTTGCGTTTGCGGGACTAAGCAGCCAAAATCCTGGTGTAATTCCTGTGGCGAAGGCTATTTTTGGTTCAAACCCTCCTATTTCAGATGATGCTCTAGCTAAAACATTTAAGCTCGATAAAGACACCGTTGACAAGCTTCAGTCTGAATTTTGGACAGCAACTAATTGATAATTTAGTTTTGCTATATATGCACATGTATTTATTATCAGATGATTAATTGTTGTCAACAAGCAAGTAAATATTTATGTGCTGATACAACTAAATTGGGCCCTTGGGATTCAAAGTACTGACTTACATCCTGCGTTTATGATCAGGTTGCAAGGAGCAAAATAAAAGATCCAACAAATTTTAATGAAAAAAAATGTGATATATATGCTCAAATTTTCTTAATTAGTTTGAGATAATTTTGACGTAGATTCATTTTTTATGATACATACTGAACATACCATGCACCATGATACAGCACGTGACTTAATATCAAAGGTTAAATCCAAAAGTTAACCTCATTCAATATGCTAAATTATTCGTAAATGAGAATCCATATTTTACCAAGTAAAATTCTCAGTACATTCCTTTTCCATTTTGATAAAAAAGATAAAAAACTATGAAAATTTTGATAATATTCGTTGATTTTATTTTATTTTTTCTATTAAATTCAAAAGTTATACAGAGTTGCAGTTAAACACTTGTAAAAAAAGTCATAAATATATAACTAAAATAGAGACGATAATGACAAGTAAGTAAAAATTGAGACAGTAAATGCAAAGGCAACGTACTGCAAAAAATCTTCAATTTTTAAAAATATAAAAAAATGACATGTGAGAAAATTGATTTGCATCGTCTGATTGCATTTGGATCCCTTCAAATAGAGCAGCGTCTAGTCTTAATTGAGTCCATCGACGGATTCAAAAGTAGCTCGAGAATTCTGCATGAATGACCTAAGTTATGGCGCCAAAATCTAATCATCACTGTTATATTTTTGGGATAAACTAACTATTTTTCAGTCAATTTCTCTCATTTATCCTCCAGTCAATAATTACTTATGGAGAGTAGAGACCATTAACTAACTGAACTTCATTAATTACTTTGGACCACCTAATATTTAATATATTTTATAACTGATGCATGCAAATATGGATACCTATGCACACAAGTGTTAATATATTATATATCAAGTATTCATACCTAAGATACCAAGTATTCCGAAAAAAAACTAAACACATCACATACACATCTTTTACACGTTTTTAGAGTTTTTTTTTTCTCCGTTCAATTTCATCAATATTTATGACGATTTATGAGAAAATTTGTAAATCTAAAACCATAGACGTCTTCTACGTAATTTACTCTTTCAAATAAGATCTATGATGACATACTTTCGGATTGTCCGTCATGCAAGTATTCATATATACATTGTCGTGTAAGTATTCATATCTTGTTGAGCAAGTATTTATACCTCGTAATGCATTACCTGTGGGGACTGCTAATTAAGTGGGAGATCACTAACTACTTAGGTAATGGCCTAATATTTAATAGATTTTAGAACTGTCACGTGTAAATACGGATGCATATGCTCACAGGTGTTAATATATAATATATCAAGTATGAATACTTGCGCGGTGAACAATTCAAAAGTACTTTATTATGAATTTCATTTGAAAGAGAAAATTACGTAGAAAACGTCTGTGATTTTAGATTCGCAAAAAAATTCACAAATTGTTATAAATATGGGCGACATTGAAATAAGAAAAAAAAACCATAAATATGTAAAAAAAATGAGTATCTGATCAAAAAGATTATTTAAAGAAATACTTGATATCTTAAATATGAATACTTACTATATTATATGTTAATACTTGTGTGTAAGTATACATATTTATGCATATCAGTTGTAAAGTTTTTCAATTATAAGTGGTCCCCCAGTTAATTAGCGGTCCCCCCACATTATTAATGACTAATACATGTTTTTTTTTTGTCTTTTTGTACTGAAAGTTATGGTTCCTTCATATAATTAATGATTGGGGGATGGATGGGGGAAATAAATCTCTATTATATATTTTTTATTCAAGTGCTTAAAATATTTTGCACTGTTCATTTTATCGTAAATGGGAAGCATGACATGTCATTCACCTCCCAGTGCTGTTACGCAAGAGAAGTGTGGGACCGTGTTTCATGTGCTACGGGATGCCGTCTCATGGTACAGGGAGAAGATGTGGCCACCATCTGGCAAACGTCGGCGGATCAAGTAAAATTGCTAGGTGGTCGGAAAAAGCGGCAATGCGCGGTCAAATTCGTATGCTCCTGTTGTCATATTTGGAAGCACCGGAATAATATATATTCTTCAGAGATGAGCATACACCACCGCATGTGCTTGCTGGAAGAATAATAGAAGACAGTAACTTGTGGTTAAAATTCTGTTAACGGGCACGATCCAATATATTAAAGATCCAAACCATTAATGTCAGTGTGCCAGTAGATGAAGGGAGATAGGTACTGGAAGTGGTACCAACGGGCAAAATTATAATCTAGAGCTTATATGCTGCAGCTTTTTTTCTTGTTTTTTCTTGTTTGTTTGATGTGTACAATACTTTGGACTAGCTGGATGAGGTTTTTGCATGTTTCTGTATTACTGCAGTACGCACCATCTTCTGGGACGTACCAGTATTTCATGTACCAGTTTCCATTTTAGTGTTAATAAAATCCTTGACTGCATCAGGCAAGTTATCGAAAAAAAGACATGTCGTTCACCTCCATTTATTTTTTATTTTTTGAAAGAAAGATGGAGTTCACGTCTCCAAATTCATTAATTAATAGAGATATCATAATTCATAAGTGTCAATTTTACAAAAGAAAAAAGTTTCAACAAAATAAATAGCTGCAATTGGAACTTTTAGCTATTTATCTAATAAGTTACTAGAGTGTGTATCCTCTGAGATATCTCAACTTTTGCGTGACCGATGTGTCCAGTGCCTATTCGGTAATGATGTAGGGGTCAGTATTATGATTGCTTTGAGATTCGTGTAGAACGTATTTAAACAATTGAGATTTTCCATAAAGTCACGCAAAGTTTGAGATATCTCAGAGGATACGAATTCTAAGTTACTAACGGCAAACCTCGCGTTGCTTCGGCAATGATTGTCAAGACAGGTAGAAAAGTCTCTTTAGATGCGCTGTTCCATTAAAAATAAATGCCAATAAGCTAATTTTGCAAGATCTCCACTCTTTAGATGCACTGTTCCATTAAAAAAAGATTCCAGCAAAAGAAATTAGAAATGGCTTTGCAGGAAGAAAATAATTATTTTATTTCAAATGTTCTGTGAAGTCCTATCTTTTGAAGTTCGCCTAGAAATGTAGTATGAATTCCAACCCAAAGGAGATGCAGAAACTTGGAAAATAAGCTAATATTTTGGAATCTGTTTAGGGGAGCTTCCAAGAAAAGTCTCTACTTACAATTTTCTTAAATTTAGTGTGGTTCTATGTATCTCTACACAAAAAGTGTTTCTTAAATTATTGTCCGACCATTGACATCCAAAAAATTATACCTTCAAAAATTATTGTCTGAGTATTGATTAGGAGAAACTGATGCATGTCTTTTTCCTTGATTATAGTATGTACATTATACTTTAATTATAATATGTACATTATAGAGAGCTCAGCTCCGCTGTTGGAAAAAAAAAAAACGAAGCTTTGAGTAGATTTTTTTTTTAGCTTTGATCTATTGTAAAGTAGGAAAGTTATCCACGTGGTTTTGAAAATAGAAATACGTACATAGTGAAACCTCCGAACACTTCATGGGAAGAAATAAAAATAGAAAAACATAGTGAAACCTCCGAACACTTCATGGGAAGAAATGAAAATAGAAATATATAGTGAAACCTCCCAACACTTCATGGGAAGAAATAAGGGAAATTAACAACACCTGCAGCCGAAGACCACCTGAGAGAATTAAGAAGCTAGCATATAAATTTACTATTGAGGAACATTATGGGTCTTGACTTGTGGTAATTTCCGTGCAATTAATTAAATTCAAGGGGACAGACTGGAAGTTTCTTCAAAATTTTCCTATATATATGCATATTTCGATGCTAGAGTGATTCACAATATATCACAAATTAAATTTGAGAAGAGACAGAGGGACTCAAGTAAAGAATCAGTATAACATCATACTTCTTAGATCGAAATGGTGAAAAAGGTAACATTTGTTCAAGTTGCAATGTTAGTTCTAGTGATCTCGTGCAGCTTGCTTATCTGCACGGCGCACCCTTTGAATGAGCAGAAGTGGGCTCAGGCACGCAACCTTCTTCCGGAGGTCCTCCAGAAAGAAAATATTCCGCCGCCTCATTCCAGTAACTGCACTCACTCCAAAACTAAAAGGGGTTGCTAGCCACCCGGAAAATGAAAAGGAAATATGGAGAGATGTATTCTGTGTTTAATTAGCATATACATACATATATAGAGTGAGTCTATGGTACTATGCATATCACCGGTTGGTCCGTGCTATGGCTCTATATTTGAGTTTTCAAAATTCTAACAGTCGATCCGAACCGTTCATCTTGTTCTCTATATTAATGTGTTTGGAGACCAAATTTTACATTTTTTGAAATTCTTTTACTATTTTTTTAGATATTTAGAAAATCACTTGATCTGAAAATTCTGGACCATCCAAAAACAGTGATTTTCAATAAATATAAAAAAATAGTAAAAAGATTTCAAAAAATGTAAAATTTGGTCTCCAAATACATATTAATATGGAGAACAAGATGAACGGTTTGGATCGACCGTTAGGATTTTGAAAAGTCAAATATTGAGTAGTATTACGGACCAAATCGTAATATGCATAGTACCATAGACTCACTCTACATATATATATATATATATATATATATATATATATATATATATATATAATTATTATATTCTTAGGAACTTAATAAAGATTTATTGTATAATTAGTTAATACTTGTACAGTAGGGCGAAATTATATTGTTATATGATTTTATTATAGCATACATAGAAAGGATACTTATATCATGCCCGTGCGTTACAACGGGATATATTATAAGATTGAATATAATATAAAAAAACCTTTGTTATTTATATTAATTTGTTTAACTAATACGGATCTGTTTCGTGATATTTGACCATAGCTTTCTTCAACATTGATGAATCAGATATAGAATAGTTTGGGAGGGTAAACTTGTTGTACACAATTAAATTCTTATATTTTATGTTTTTATTTGGGGAGTATAGCCTTGTATTCTGATGATTTGTTATTTTCAACTGCATATTTTTGTAATGATCTCTTTCTGTTGCATGTTGAAGCATATACATACACGTAATACGAAAAATTAAGAAATTTGGCAATACAACCACAAATTATCACGCAAATGAAAACTGAATTTTCATTATTTAGATCCTAATAGTCCAAATTACTTAAATATGATAAATCCTTAAAGATGTATTTTTTAAGAAGTCTTGGCCAACTTTGAACGTAAATAATTTTGTTGCATTGGCACAGGTTAACCTAAATAATTGTAAGGTCTATAAGAAATTAAAAATGGCTCGAAGAACATCAGACAAGTAAAGACGAAATTCAAAGAAAAAGGCTAACCACTGCCATAGAATTTGTAATCTTTTGTAGCTCTTCAGAAGAAAAAAATGTCATTTTTAGATGTCTCCATCCCACCACAATAATGTCATCTTCCCGATAAGCTAATTTTGCAAGATCTCCACTCTTTAGATGCACTGTTCCATTAAAAAAAGATTCCAGTAAAAGAAATTAGAAGTGGCTTTGCAGGAAGAAAATAATTATTTTATTTCAAATGTTCTGTGAAGTCCTATCTTTTGAAGTTCGCCTAGAAATGTAGTATGAATTCCAACCCAAAGGTGATGCAGAAGCTTGAAAAATAAGCCAATATTTTGGAGTCTGTTTAGGAGAGCTTCCAAGAAAAGTCTCTGCTTACAATTTTCTTAAATTTAGTGTGGTTCTATCTATCTCTACACAAAAAGTGTTTCAGCAGAAGCTCCGCTTGAGTTCTTTACTACAAGTTGGTCATCACCGACTTGAAAATAATAGATAATCAGAGAGTTCTGAGAAAGATTCCCCACATGTTTACAAAATAATAAAGTCATTATCTGAAAAAAAATATTAAAGAAATCCGCCAGGTGTATTGGAAAAAGAAATAATGTAGTCTCTGACGAGTAGCTTGCTAGTGCCAATCTTCTTTTTTAAAAAGAAAATAAAAGCTAGATACAGGATTTTAAATATTTATATATCCCTTGGATTATGCAATTTGTTACTATGCATCTTTTTACATAGAATTTCAGTGTGTTTATATTACAATGAACGAGTCTGTCTAAACAATCTCCGTAATGCTTCCCCTAATTCAATCCATGCTGATTCACTGACAAATAGCTGAACAAAGAATTAAACACATAATGGCTTTGTTTAATCCTTCCCAGATCGAGCCCCGTATGAAGTTTTGTAATTGTTAACCAAACACCCCAATAACTAGAAAAATAACTAGTGCAAAACAAGTAAAAACAAAATCAGCGCGCTAAGCAAAGAACTTAGCATGCTAGAATGGCCCCATCAAAATTAACAGTGAAACAAGGAATAAAGGCCTCCTCAGTTACTACAAATGAGTAATAGAGGCACAAATGCAGCCAATTAATCCAATGGGGGCATAGTCCTCAGTCAATTTAAAAGAAATAGTAAGATCAATTCGTTGTGATTACCTTCTTCAATCATGGTTTTTGGTCTTTTTAGCACAGCTACCTCCTTCCAGTTTCCTGTGCGCGCAGCTAGTTGTTTTCCACCAAAATCGAGATTGAGGAATAGAGATATAGGAGAGAGACAACGCGACTCCTTCCTGGGAAGAAATTTATTCACTCTGAGCTCGCGATTTTTTTCCTAACATTTTACACAGCGCAGGGATTCTTTTGGGGAGAAAACGTGGGGAAGAAGGGAAAGAAAAAAAAAACCTGCCGAACGGGTCCTCGGGATAAATTGATGGGTTCTCCCCAAAACTTATCAATTCCCACCAAATTAAAAGCATCTGAACAGGCCCTTATTACTGCAAATCCTAAAATAAACATACAATCAATTAAGTTTCTGAATCAATTACTACATACGCAGGGAGTACCAGTCGCACATATCCACAATATTTCAGAAACAGGAAAGGCTAAAGACCATGTATAGTACAACTAAGTACCTGAAGTTTTAATTTAATCGATCCTTGATGTCAAATAGGTTTTAAATTAATAAAATTTGATTGTTCGACTATTTATATGTCCAATTACATACAAATTTATTAATATTTTCTGGTTCAGAATAGTACTGGAATATAAAACAACCATTGTTTAGAGGAAGCATTACTTAGTCTCTGGCATCAATGAAAAAAAAAAATGAATGAACCCTAACCAACTCTCCAGCCAGTCATATTGTCTTAATTAGTTTATTGATTGATCATATAAAAAACACAAAATAGAAGAAAACCATGCTAGCCAAGAAGAACAACACACACCTGTCCTGATACAGTCACACAACTACCAGATTTTGCATACCAACACAGGAGTTGGTTGGTTGCTTAGCTAAGTTGGAAATAGAAGACAAATTATAGAGCAGCATAAAATGACAATTTATAAGGAAGACAGGTTAATTTTGCAAAGTAGAGAAGAAGTAAACATGTAGTCAGGTAAAGTTTGTATTATCTTAACACTGGTGATGAAGAACAAGATAGTCGCTTTAAGAATAAAATTCCATTCAATTTATTACAGATAACTCAACTCACTGCTCATATTAAGAGAAGAGGTGAGAGAAACTGTAAGAAAAGAACAGAAGAGAAGATAAGAACTACTTTTGAACAATGGCCTTGAGGTTGCGTAGCCAGGGCAGGTACTCGCGGCTGTCTTTGTTGATCATGTACTTATGAATGAAGTTGGTGTTGAGCGGCGTGATCCCTCTCAGCTCCAGGTACTTGTAGAAAGCCTTCTTCAGTCTCTCATCCAGGTAGCTACATTACATTACATTGACATCAATTCAATTCACCCATCACTTGAAATGGAACAAAATACAAAGAAAATAAAAAGAATGGGGCATTTGTTCTTACTTGAAATCAGGCCCTTTGTAGTTAAGTAGGTCCTCTTCTTCTTCTTCCCCTCCTTGGCTCTCTATCAGAGGCATGCTGTTGATAATGACCTCATCTGGATATGCCGCGCACCCAAACTTCAAGGCGGGCACCCGCTCGTCCTTAGACACCCTGACTATGAAGGGAATGCGCCACAAAGCCTGAGAGCAGATCCACAACCCCTTCTCATCCTTGTCCTCCTCTAACTTTGGTACCTTGACAAGGCTGGGCATGCCGACCACCACCTCGATCTTCTCCTTGCCCTGGTAGATCCGCTTGAGGCGTATGAATTTCATTCCCTTGTCCTCGATTTCGAAGGGGAACCCCTCAGGCACCTCATCCACGTGCTCGTGGTCATCGACCTCCTCCGCGCACTTGATCTCTGACTCTAGTACGCGCAAGAGGGAGGCATCAGCATTCATCGGGGCCTTCGCCATAGCGAAGGAAGAAGAGGAGGAAAAGGAGGAGGAGAAGGCCCACCGATGGCGGAGGATCATGGACTGGGCAGGGACGAGGGAGAGCGAGCGCTGACGCGAGGCGCATGTGGAGGCGGAGAAGGATCGTAGGAGGAGAGGGGCGGTGGAGGAGGCGACGCGTCGAAGGAATGTGGAGAAGGCCATGATCGGGCCTGAGGAGAGGTAAGGTTTTAGTGTGGACGAGGGTTTAATGAGAGAATGGGAGGGTTGGGGAGTCGTTCCGTGCGGAGATATCGAACGGATCAGATTAAAAGCTCCAGCTCCGCAAATTGTAAAAAAAAAAAAATTAATTCGGGTTAGATCTGATCTGTTCCGTCTGATTCGAAACGAACGGATCAGATTAAAAGCTCCGTACAGCTCCGCACTGAACGACTCCGCAGAGAATACTATTCCGGGGACTCGGGGGCTGGGCATTTGGATCCAGAAGGAAATAATAAGCAGCGCCTCTGATCATTTTTAAAAATATGCGAAATTTGTCAAGAAAGTCAAGTCTTTGGGAATTCAGATCCTCCCGGGTACAGTAAAACGAATCTTTTAGAATTAGTAGATCTGGACCGTCGTTTCTAACTTTTCACGGATCTTAAAGTCCAATAATATTGCCCGTGCGCTAGCCCGAAACTCAAAGTGTTTGGGCCGTCGACTAGGAATTATGTTGGGCCAGCCAGTTTAGTGTTACTAATTGGGCTGAATTCCATGATTTAACTAACTGGGCCATTACATGACCCCTAGAATTATAATTTATCATTAGCGGTTGGTTTGGTTTTAGTAGCTGCACAAGCACCCTACTTGATAAATGGCCTTTAATTCGTATCATTTGCGGTTGGTTTAGTTTATAGTTTATCACTTTTAATAATAAAAAAATAAAAAATGAAATTTATCCACAAAGAAATAAATAAATGCATGGCACGATTCAGGTGATCCATCCATCTGATGCAATCCAATCATAGATTTTTTTTTATATGTAGAAATTATTAAATTCAAACGTACAAAAATAGAAAGAGTATCTCGTTTTAGATAATATAGAAAGATTCGATTCATTGAGTCTGATCAAAAAATATAGATTAAACTCAATGATCCCAATCCATTGAAAAATGAGAAATATCAATAGATCGGACTCTATCAATCCGATTCAAACTCAATAAGTCAACTCTTTCTATATTTGTTGAAAACAAAACAATCTTTCTACTTCTGTACGTTTGAATTAATAATTTCTATAAACAATTTACGAAATCATACATATATTATACATACATAAATAACACAGCTAAATTCTATCTACAAATTAAAGCCCCACACTACAGACAACGTTGTGTTCATCACACAAGGCAACAAAAAAAAAACATGAGAGACCCCTAAACTTAATTCACACGGGACACTCACCTCTATCTAACAACCCCCTACTAAACAGATCTACAAGAATCAAAGACTTTTCGCGAGGATAAAAAGTGACTTTTTGCGATGGAGTACCGTCAAAAATGTGTTTTTTCTATTTGCGACGGTACTTTTTTGCAAGGGAGTACCATCATCATTGCACTTTTTCTCTCACGAAAAATACCTACTTTGTTGTTGTCTAGTACACACACGCTCACTCGCTCCCACATGACATACTAACAAAACTAAGGAACCAAACGAACATGATTACACTTTGCTAAGAGAATACAATAAAAAAGGAAATGTCTGAAAGGATCCAACATCACACCACATCACATGCCTATTTCGAGTTTGAGAATGCTCAACTTGATCTCCTTGTGTGGCAGCACCACCCCGCCACAATGAATCTATTTTTTTTAGATGGAATATCTTAGAATTGAATGTACTAGAAGGATCGCGATAATTTTTTTTATTTATTCAAAAGTAACTTCTGAACCGGAATTAATAACTCATATTCAAGACAATTTTATTATCATCCAGTAACACACTCAAAAATAATTTAACCTTTTTTATAGAAAGAAATATGTTTCATAATGCTTCTAGTATATCTAAATTATAAGATACTTTATCTATTTTGTTTGATATTCCTTCTAACATATTCAAATTATAAATTGTTCTTTCTATTTTTGAAAATTATTAAACAAGCAATTAAAATTCAATGTTGAATCTCGAACTTCTGATGTTTTTGGTTGTCCGTCATTTCAAATATTGGACACTAAAAATGTGTCTGCAATTCAATGTTACGGACGTGCTAAATTTTGAATTTCACAATTTAGTGGCTTTTTTATTTATCTTGTTTTTTTAACGATAGTATATTTCAATTTTTTGGGAGAAATGTCTCATGACAATAACAACAATATTAAATAAATAATAGGCTTAATTAGAAAAAAAAAATCCGCAGAACTGTGATCGTTGTGCAAATGTGATAAAATATTAAGAACTTTAATGTCATGTTTTGCAAAATAATTAAAATTAGGAGACATTATTGTGCCTATGCCGCAATTAATGCCCCAAATTGTGTGAGCATCAGAATTCTTGATAATGTGAGGGAAACACAAATTGTAAAGTAGTCATGATAGTATAATACACAATTTTTATAATTTATTACTATGTTGCTTCTGACCTCAAAACATACATTTCGTTGTTAATTAATTAAGCTACACAATTTTATTATAAAAATAATGTTCTAAATATTAAGGTTGGAATTTAATATTTTCACAAAAATCTTCAAACAATAATTTTTTTTAATATATTAATAAAATCAATTGAAAACATAATTATGTGTTTGAAATTTCAATTGATAACAAATTAAATAATCATGTGTCTTTTTTATTTAAATCACGAGACATGATATTCTTTGTTTTCTTCAATTAAATTCATCAATTAGTGTCGTTTTAACATGTTTAACAAGTTCAATGGATCAATTTACCTTGACTGTTTTCATTTAACCTATTTGGTTAATTCAATCTGACTTGGTCTTAGATCATCAATTTGAGTTTGTTTTTGTTGAGTTGAAGATGCTCATGACCATGTACATATGTTCTAGTATTTATTCCAAGCATTTCCATGATTTTTACAATTTTATTTATGTTTTTAACTAAGTGATTTGACCATGGGTTGACTTTATTAGGTTTTTAATAAGAGATTAGATTGATCTTCAATTCCACCTTGATATTTAACGGTGAGTGGAGCAATTCTTATAGACCATATTTTTTTGAAAAACTGATTACCAAAAATTAAATTTTTTGTTCATTTCATACACAACTTATCCATGAATATCACACATTTATTTCAACTTGTTGTACTTGCTTCTACTTTTGCTCATATTCAAAATAAGTTTTGCATGATTCAAATATATTTATATAAGAGGAGGGATCAAGTTACAATATTTTTTGAGTTACAACAAGTTACAACAAGCTTTTTTTTAAAATTTGAAAGTCCAAATCATCGATCCAAACCGTTAGATATGATCTCTACAATAAAATGTGCTTGGAGACCAAATTTTATATTTTTTGGAAATTTTTTACTATTTATTAAGATGGGTACAAAAACTAGTCAAATTTAAACCATTGAATTTTGTACCCATCTTAATAAATAGTAAAAAAATTCCAAAAAATATAAAATTTGGTCTCCAAGCACATTTTATTGTAGAGATCACATCTAACGGTTTGGATCGACGATTTGGACTTTCAAATTTAAAAAAAGCTTGTTGTAACTTGTTGTAACTCAAAAAATGTTGTAACTTGATCCCTCCTCTTTATATAATGAAGGTTTCAAATATCTCAAAATAAGTTCTACATAATTTCAATAAAAAAATTGAATAGTATCAATTAAAACTCCAGAAATTAATATAATATATCTCAAAAATGTGCAAAAAAAATAAATTAACAAAATACACAATAAAATGTTAGATATCAGAGAAAAATCAAAATATTAATTTTAATACTAATTTTAATATCTTTTAATTATATATTCTAAATACATCAGTGGTGTTAGATAGCTTATTTGGAGACGTGGACTAATTCACGACAGGTTGCTAAAATTAAATGATGATTATTAAGTCTTCACAAGTTTTTATATTTTATTGCTTTAATTTATATTCATCTGTTTTGCTATGATAAATTAATATTTCTAAAAAGAGTTCAAAAATGTGGAATTCAAACTATAATCAAATATTATTTCAATTCATATGAACTCAACAAAAAAGTTTGACATAATTCGGTTATTATTTAGATGAAATGTAGTAACTTTAAATTAAACATAACATATTCAACCAATCATTACAATATATCATTTCTCTCTAGTCTAAATCATATGTATCAAAATAACCAAGTTAGCAAATTTAATTGTGAAATTAATTTAGAAATTAAAAAATAATGAAAAAACTTATAAATTTTAATTATTAGCAATGCAGATATATGATTGATCTGTGATGGAATTAGATAAATACATCTGCAGCTTGTAATGGATATAGATAAGTACATCTGCAGTTGAGCTGGTGATGTGCTGCATTGAAGATTTCTTACAAACTAGTCAAGTGTCTGTGCGTTGCAACGAAAAACTAAATATTATTTAATCATTATTTTAAATGTGATTAATTTTTATTTAATTTTTTTTCATCATGTATTAATTACTAACAAGAGCAAACGATAACTTTAGAGCTTAATAATATATTATTTGTAGAGATACTTAATGATAAGATAAAAAAACTGGTCAATTTAAAAGAGAAACTTCCTTATTAATTAATTATGTATTGAAATTGAAACAATTATGTTTGTAAGAAGAAACATATTTTTGCATAGTGACCCCTACATATTTGCTTAACAACATTTGTCTCACTAATTTCAATTTGAAACCGCGGCTTAATGGATCAATATAAAATAGAGAATGGATATACATTTTGAATCTAATTGGTTTGATGCTCTAATTGTATAAACCTTTCAAATTTAGAAACCCAAATAACAATTCCCAGACATAATTCCTATAAAATGATAAAATGATTGCCCATTCCATTTCACAAGTAAAACTACCAAAAAAATAAAACAAACCCAATATAATATCCCCCTTGTAATAAATTGAGAAACTCGCTACTTGTTTTCAAATCTTTCAAACTATGATCAATAGAGGACCAAGGCAAATGCAGTCCTAATTTACAAATTCTTTAGATAATTTCACAAGTGATGAACTTGCCAAACAATATGACATCAAATATGTTAACAAAACTAAAATCGCACCTTTATTTGAACAAAAAAGAGCTACTAATTTAAAGGTTGGCAATAAAAGTGTCAGAAGCCGAGGGTGAATTGGAGGTGTTATCCGCCAATTTTAAATTCAATACCTGATAGAGTAACAATTCAAATTCTTTTTTTTTGAAAAAAAGGCTTGTGCCCAGCTTCATTAAGAAACTAAGTTAAATTACAGCCATCGAAGTTCAACCCCAACATTAGTATCCCTGATACCCACAGTAACCGAACTAACAACAAAAAAAAACAAGAATATACTACTAACCAAAAAGCCAAAATGTGCATAATAATAACTAGGATAATATCCCCCATAATGGATATGCTTGCAACTATTTTGCAATGAACTACTCTTATGCATCCATGTTTTGGGGTTCAGAACACAAAAAATCTGAAACTGGTAAAGAGTCTGAATGCTCTCTGTAGCAGATGACTCCTCTGATTGATCTATATGTTGATACACAATCAGCTGGTCATCTCCCGGCAGCCACACTCTAAGGGGAATCGCCGCCAGTGCCTCCTCATTCGGTATCTATTTGTGTGCTTGTTCTTTAGTCTACTCCTTGATTTTTTTGTTACCTAGCCAATAATGCACAAGAGAAATTGTGAGAAAGATAATATTCCTGCTAGATTTAGGTTGGGCATTTTGGAAACACAATTCATTTCTATATTTCCAAATCGTCCAACAAGTAGCACTAAAAATCATAAGAAAGCTTGTTGATCCGAATGTGATAGATTAAAGGAAAATTCGATAATATCTTCCATTCTGATCCATTGTGTAAAAAAGGATTGACTCTGCCCCATCCAGAACCACACTTGTTTAGCGACAGGACATGTGATGAATAAGTGGTCAGTCGATTTCAGGTTGTGGCAGAACATGCACAAAGGGGAACCTTGCCAACCTTTGGTTTGGAGAACATCTTTGGTGAGGATTCTGTGTTGGCTAGCTAATCACATAAAAATCTGTATTTTGTGTAATCGCTGTGCTATGACCGATTTTGATACTTCTTGAACTCTAAATTCGCCAGAAAATCCGAACCTAGACTATCAATTCGAAGTTATCGGACTGACGGTGGCTGAATGGCGAGCCAAGTAGCCGAGCGATTGGAACTTCAAGGGAAGAGCTGTGTTGCTGGAGAAACGCGATTTAGGGAGCTGCACACGAAGAGGTGAGATAGGCAGCGAGGGAGGGAGAGAGACGACCGAAGGGTTTCTTGGTGAGGGATGTTAGGGTTTCAAGAAAGAAAGAGAAAAAAGAAAGTGTGAAGGAGAATAGAGACAGAGAGAAGAGTCGGTGACATTGGGAAGAAACGACAAGCGTTTCGCGCAAGCGATTAGAGAAGAGAAGAGGTTTAGAATGATACGTGGCGAGTCGGCGTATAACTAAATTTTATCTTCTACATATTTGACAACATGAAAGAGATACATAAAATCTAAATTATTGATTAAAGGTGGAGATGTAAATATACTTTTGATGAGTGGCTGAGATCTTTTGAATGAACGGCTCAGATCTTATCTGGACAGATAGATGCTTGGATCCTAAAAATTTCAACATGGTATTATAGTAGTCCTAATTATAATATGTATGAACAACTTTATTTTTAAAACATAATAACCTTCTGTTTTAAAAAAAAGAAAAAGAAATAATGATAAGTCTAGGTCAAATGAGATTTGGGTCTGAAAAATTTTATGATGCAGAAATTGGAGGTAGTGTCGAAGATTAATAACAAAATACACATAATTAGATTTGGAAACATTTAGTGGACCCTAGTGCAACTTTTACCAAATACACAATACACTATTGTCAGTGAATATATATATTTTTTTGGTAATGGTGTATCGAACACCGAATTATTCGCTAAATTTTTAAAATTTTACGATTTTTTTTCTTCTGAATTTTACGAATCATTTGTGAATTTTACTTAAAACTTTTTTTTTCTTTTGTGGGACTGAAATCTCTAATTCAAACAATTTTAAATCAATCTTAAATTATATATAAATTATTTTCGAATTACAAACTTTTGATGCCACAAAATCAAACTCGAATAATGCACTTGTCATTATACTATACACTATGCAAACTTCCTTTCCTACTTCCAATACTTGCCAAAAATGAAAGAGATGGCCTCAACGGCTAGCATTATAGCAATATGATCAATCAACCAATAAAACTATTTTTCAATCTCAAAATTTAACAGTCATCAATTCGACCATGCTTACAGCTTACTAGCTATTTTCAGTTTTTTTTTCTCAAATAGAACATTAATGTTAGGTAAAGTTACGATTTTAGGTATTAATAAATAATATGTAAAAGAACTAAAGTTAATATTAATAAAATATTATAGACAAAATAAATATTAATATTAATAGTACAGTTTTATCATTATTTCAAAATACATCGTTGCTGGTTTCTCCCTTTTTTTCTGCTGATTATTCACCACCTAACATTTTAAAAGAAATGTTAAATAAGTCAAATTTTTAAAAAAGAATGAGGATCAAATTAAACTAATTGGGTAACGTTTTAACTTTTATGTCACTACGATACCTAATCTTTAAATTTCGATTCAACATTGAATAAAAAGCATTATGTATTTTTTAATAATTATGTCATGAAATTATATACAACTGTTAAGTTTTTTTTATTATGTGGTAATTGACGAATAAAGATGATTAACTGTAGTAGCTACGCTATGACCAAAAAAAAAAGTTTATATCTTGAAATAAACACTCTTGAAAATATTATTTATTGATAAAAATCATAACTTATCTAGTTATTAAAATTTATTAAAATCTATAAATAATTTTGAGTTGGGATGTTAATATATTTATGTCCGGACCATGAAATGATTTCTCCTTGTTATTTATTCACATTTTTTGTATGTCAATTGGTTCCGAAAATATGTGTCAATTCATGGATAGATCGGTAATTAAAAAATAAAGTACATTTCGTTGTGTATTAAGCTAAATTCATATTTATTCTAATAAATAAAAGGTGCATTATATTTTCATAATTTTATGAAAAATATATTTTATTTTTTAACAGGAAGGAAAAAGGTGAGAGGAATTAGGAATTTGAGTGTGGAAGATGCTGAATTGATTTTAATTTTTCTGTATGATGTCATTTTCATTTTCAATTTGAGTGAGAGAAGGATTTAATTTTTTGTGTGTAAGTGTTTAATTTTAGAGAGCTAAAATGAAAATAATACAAACCTGCACAAAATCAACAACATTGCAATTTGGATTGATTGTGGATAATTTGAAAGAATTTTTAAGAATTTAGACAGAGAGAAAAGGGTGGAAAGGTAGAAATAAGAACGAGATAAAAAATTCATTTAATTTGTTCAATTGTATAAATCCAACATTGCAGATTTACAGCTGACTTTTTGTACATAAATAAAGAGTTATAATTGTACTCAATTAAGTAAAAAAACATAGATTGAACTGTAATAATTAATTAAAGAAGACACGCTTCTTTTGTCGGATTTTTTGTTTTACATTTTATGTAGAAGAGTATACTGGATCATTTTCTACACTACAATTGGTCGGTGCCTTCATTCCGTGGCCTACCACACTAAATGCTACACTAGGTGATCACAAAAAGGTAGTGAAAACTCCCTGACATCACACCAACCCTTCTCATTTTATTATCGTTTTTCTGCAGCAACATCCATGAAGACAACTGTGTTACCTTCTCATTTTGGTCACTATTTGACCTGCTACACTTTAGACCGTAGAGTCTCGAAAGTCTAAGTTTCGGTATCGAAATATTAAAGGCGGGTCTTATCCGTCAAGGCGCCAAGCCCAAAACCGCTCACTTTTTGTCTTCTTTTATCTCCTCTCCTGTCCTGTATTTCTTGTTAACTTGAAACACCGAATGCTCACTCTTTCCATTAGAAAACCAACCTTTGGTAACAATCCTCTTCTCAAAGAAATCAAATTTGATCGAATTACCCTCTCTGGTTTTGTTTCAGAAGAATTTAAGATGTGCTCTGACCCGCTCCTTCGTGACGTAGCACTAACAATCATCTCTCTCCTTGAGGTACTTTTTTTCAAAAAAAAAAAAGAAAATATATCAGGATTTCATGTTGTATATTGAATTAGGAGGATTATTGGTTTATGGTAAATTTTATAAATTGTATTTTTGCTGAATTTAATGAATTTTATTATAGTTTTGAGACTTTTTATTTTTGGGAAGAAAAGGTAAGGGATGTGTGCTCGCTGGGTAGCTGTTGTTGTTTCTGGCGCGATTTGTGCTTCTCTAATAGTGTATGGGCCCACCTGTTCAGGCGCAGGTGGCCTCACGCTGACGTGGCTTCACTGAATGGCTCCACGTTTGCTGGTACCGAGCCTACTCAACTGCATCCTCCTGAGGTCAGTGAACTATAGATTGAGAATAATTTGATAATTCTTATAGCTAAGTTCAAATAAAGGTATCCCACTGTTCTTCAAAGGTTTATGCCAATTCTTATACCTATTAATTGCAGTTATATTTGGTTTCGTTCTTGTAATTTTTTTCTAGGTTTTTTCTTGGTGTTTGAATCAAATTTGGTTAAATCAGCAGTAAACAACGCACAATTGCAAAATTGAACTAGCTGAGCAAAATTAGTTTCTTGTCAATTTGGGGAATAAAATTTTTAACTAAAGGTTGAATTTAAATTGAACTGTAATTGGTTCCGTATCTCATGTTCTAAATTTTAGCCATTGCTTAATTGGATAGCTGAAGATTTATAGGAGTAAACAGGGATATGTCGGTGTTTTAATTTGGGTTCCGATACAATTGTGGAGGTTGTGCATTGACATTTATATCCTCAAATCAGGAAGTTTCATTAAAAAAAAAAGAAAAATATAATGCCTTGTTTGAAATCTCCGTTTATTTTTTGCAGGGTTGGAAGGCTCTGTACATAGAATCCCACAAAGCAGTAGCACATGAAACATCCTCTATCATATATGAAATCTATCAGCGGGCCCCACTCAGTTCCCTTGAAGTAACAAATTATTTAGGTGCAATAAAAAAGTTGATCGCTCTTCATCTTGAGTTTGAAGATGTGCGGCTATTTCTATTCAGACCAGAGCTCAGTGTTCTGGTAAATCTCATTGGATTGCACTACTCAATCTTGTACCTACATGTACCGGTAATATGATTTCACCACTTGTATTTTTTTTGGATAATTTTTGTTCAATTATGGTAAATTAAGCTCTTAAAAAGAAATCAAATTTAGCAGTATTCGGCCATATGCTGAAATATGTAGCATCTAATTGAGCATGCTAATAGCCCCAATAAGCCCTCATAATCAGCACCAGTTCAGGAAATATAAAAATGGCTCTATATTGTATTTTTACAATGTAAAATTCCAGACTCGATGTCCTTGCAATGTTGTTTTGAAGATACAATTTTGTTGTATCTGTTCTGACTGAATGTACCAGTACTGGTACCAATTTTGTTATTTTTATATATTGGAAGATATAAAAATATAGTGGGCTCTCAAGCAGCCTTGAGTTGCAATTATGCAACAAAGTAGTCTAGAAAGCTTAAATTGTGATATGCTTTCTCACTGAATATTTATATAATTAATGAAATTGTAGCCTGAAGAAGTATTGGAAGCACTCATGAAGTGCCAGGTGGCAAGCCGCCAAGTACGCCTGAATTGGTTAAAGGTGGGCCGGTGGATACAAGGGTTTCGTTTGCGGGATGAAAATTACACCCGAAAAGTCTCTCTGGCAGAGCTAACTACATCTAAGGAAGGGCCAATTCTGGCTATGCTTAACCGTGGTGCAGTTCATGAGGTAATTCGAATTCAAATCAGTTCAGCTGATCCAAGCATGGAATAGAAATATGTGTTTGGTACTGTTGGTTGTACATAATAAAAAAAAAGAAGTAAAAAAAACTAGCAAGTTTTTTAATTACTTTAGATTACGACATACATGATACATCTGATGTTGATCTGTTTTGTAATGTATATTGCTTTATATTTGTGAATGTTGAAAAAAAAAATGAGTAATACAATATTGTCTGGAGCTTTCTGGTGTATTTTATATTTCCAAGTTATGAGGGAAGAAATTTTATAATATGTCTGGAGCTTTGGAAGAAATTTTTTGGGGGACTATTTTGCCTAACAGAATCTATCTTTACCAGAATGATAAATACCAAATTGTTGTTTGAGACTAATTTGAGAGCTAATTTTTTTTAAGATTGAAGCATTCACCGTCTTTCTCTTACTTGGCCCAATTAGTAAACAATAATTGAACAGTGCAAAATTTATTGATATGGTAAGATGGCATCTTCATAAATTACCTTTCACTGTCAATCATCTTTTGCTATTAATTCTTTGTTTTTTGAGAAGTCATTTTCAATTTGACTGGCTGGGTTTCTTGTAGCCATACATATTACAATGAGTGTGCCACTTGACTCAGTTAAATGTTTTATCTAGAATTAGACCTTTTCACTTGAGAAATTATAATCCACATCATCCAGTGTTGGTAGCAACAGTAGAGTAACTAAAAAATTTGAGTTCATCTAAAATCGGGTCAGTTGTAAGAATTTTAGTTAATTTAAAAATTTATGGGGCAGATTAATAAAGAGGTGACAGCTTTGAAATTCGTAATGGACAATTCGAACTTCTTATGGACAAACGCAAAATTTGAGTTAAAAAATACAAGGGCAATTTTGTCCTTGACAACTAATACATTTTGTCATATATAAGAAAAAAGTTCATGTAATATGCACATAGCATGGAATAACTACATCACAGAAAGCCATATCTATCTAATATCTTAATTTTGGATGCTGGAATAAACAGTGTCGTCTACAGTGTGACAGACATATGGGTCCCGCATCTCAGCGAAATGTCTTTTTATTTTTATTTTTAAAATGTCTTTTTTTCCCTTATCCATTCCCACTCGCTCTCTCGGGCCTGTTTGGATTTCAAGGAATTATATGGGATGAGATTTGACCGGGATGGAAATCTATTTTTGAAAAAACGGGAACCCATGAGTACGGGAACGCACATTATTAATTATGAAAATATATTGAAATGG
The DNA here is from genome assembly GCA_033356055.1 of Carex pumila. Taxonomy (NCBI): domain Eukaryota; kingdom Viridiplantae; phylum Streptophyta; class Magnoliopsida; order Poales; family Cyperaceae; genus Carex; species Carex pumila. Next base: position 188,990 of record JARJHM010000098.1, read on the forward strand.
GTGTTCGGTTGTACCATAGAATTAATTGTGAGAGGTCTTATGTTATTTTTAAAATGTTTGATATTTTATAATTATTTTTGTTAATAACATTATTAGTAATGTAATTAAATAATATAGATTACAAATTAACATAACACTACTTATTACTTATTATTTTATAAAATATAAATATTTTTATAATTAAATAAAATAAGAATATAAGAAGACGGGTACAAATAAATTAAAAAAATATTTACAAACAAATAAAAAATAAGATATTAATAATTTTTAAACCTTACAATTACAATTATATCGTGGGAATAGTTATAAGAAATCTTATTTTCCAATATAATTATACTTATTAATAATTTTTAATATAATTAAATAATGACATAATAAATTTTTTGTTAATTATTATTTTTTAAATTAGAATTTTGTAACCAATTGTTCTTTTAAAATGCATTAAATGTTTTTAGAGTGTCTTGCATTTATGTTTATTTTTAATCTTATGTTTCAATTCTTATATTAATAATTTTAAACTATTAGTTTAATCACAACATGACAAATATAAAAAATATATATATTTTTTCTTTATATACCACGGACAAATCTAGCAGCATTTAAAATTTTCAACTATAAAGTTAAATTAAGTTTGATATTAATAATTATGATAAATTAGTTTAATTAATCAAGTTAAGATACAACAAAAATTATCGGTCAGCTTCATAGCAGCTGATTCATTTGAGTGAAAAAAAATGAGCTCCAACTTAATTTAATTTATCCCATTAAAATAGTGTTTTGGAAGAGAAAAAAGTAAAGTGCGTGGAAATTTAATAGAAATTAAATAAGAAAAATCCTTGACTGCCGAACAGGGCGGAACTCTCTCCAACCATCTTCAGTCTTCGTTTTTTATATTTGTCGCCAGTATCTTCTAAACTCAAAAGGGAATAATCGCACTTCACTTCACTTCTAAACCCAAAACCAAAAGAGATTCTTAAGCGAAAGTAGTTTGTTTGATAGAGGTGAGGTGACTGAGGTGAGCTTTTTAATTTGGAGTTTTCTCCCCTTCTACTTATTCTTATTCTTACGGTTTATAATAAGTACGATCTTTCTTTTTATGTATACTTTAATTAGCTTCTAATTGCTAAAGAAAATGAAAGTAGCGCGACTGTTAAATTAAATCTCACTTATTTCTTTTCATTTTAGTTCTCTTTCGGTGGCTGATCGATATTCTCTCCTTCGCTGGCTGGGATTTGGGATCATTTGCATTTCACAATCATCAGTGCAACTTTGTTGATTCATTTGACCATCAATCTTGTGTTAATTTGCTCCGGTTAGTTTAACAAAGGTTGGATCATTTGCTTTATCTATCTTTAATTTAAATATTGGAAGTAATAGCGACTGGTTGAAGCATGATCTACTAGATCTTTTACAAATTAGTTTGACTTAAATGTATTTATGAAATATAGATTTCAACATTACATCACGCCTCATTTCGAAACAAGAGATCAATCCACACAGATCCACCTCTTTTACCATGGTGAACACCTTCTCCTTCCAGACCATGCTACTTACCCTTGTCACCCTCCTCTTCATCAAAATTTTCATCTCCTATGTCAATAAAGATAACAGAAAACTAAAACTGCCACCTAGCCCAGTGGCACTGCCTATCATTGGCCACCTCCATCTCCTAAAACAACCGCTCCACCACTCGCTTAGCAGTATATCCAATCGTTACGGCCCAGCAACCTGGCTCCACTTCGGCTCCCGTCGAGCCCTCATCGTCTCTTCCCGAAACCTGGCTGAACAGTGCCTCACCACACATGATTTGGCATTTGCCAACCGAGCCCAACTTCCATCTATCATGTTGTCAGATTTGATTGGAACGGCCAATTACGGGCCTCACTGGCGCAATTGCCGTCAAATTGCAAAGGAAGAGCTTCTCTCGATCCGAAAGATCCAAGCTTCCTCAGATATACGGACCACAGAAGTCCGAGACATGGTGCACCGGCTATTCAAGTCTTACAAAATGGACCAAAAATTGAATGGATCAAACCACTATGTGGAACTGGATTTCAGAACCCTATTGTCTGAGTTGACGTTCAACATGATGATGATGATGATAGCAGGAAAGCGACTGTGTAGTGACAATATCGAGGACTTAGTGGATATGAAACAGTACAGAGAAGCCATAGAGGATTGGTTTGATCTGGCTGGAGCTGGTAAAGCAGAGGACTTTATCCCTCTGCTGAGGATGCTTGATTTGGGCGGAGTTATGAAGAAAATGAGGTGCGTATCCAATGTGAATGAAGCCATGGTGCATAAGTTGATTGAAGAGCACCGACAAGAGGGAGTGGGGAAGAGGAAGACTATGATCGGGCATATGCTAGGGTTGCAACAGGAGGATCCTGACAATTATAGTGATTTTGTGATCCGAAATATTTGTATGGTAAGTGTTTAGCAGCTGTACTTCGAAAACCATATTAGTCTTTTTGTGAATTTCAATGCTGTTTTCTTCCAAAAATCTTTCAATTTCCAATATATCTTCTTTATATTTTTGGAGGTTAGAATTTCACCAATAAGTTAGAAACCAGATATATATGGGTATTCATGCACTGAAAATCAGGAAAAGCGGAGTATACTGAAATACAGATAACACCCCAACCATAATTTGATAAACTTTGTATTTATCTTAGGCAGGTTTCACCAAAACCCAAATGAAAATTGAAATATACAACAGATTTTAATTAGCATCAGCCACTAGCCATGGATGCAATTGTTTACTCTTTTTGTTTTTTTAATCAACAGTACCTTATTTAATTGTTGTATACCTCTGGTGCAGAACTTAATGTTAGGAGGAGCTGATACTGTTAAAACTTCGTTGGAATGGACACTGGCTAATCTACTCAACAATCCAAGCATACTTACAAAGGCAGCAGCCGAGATTGATGCACATGTAGGAAACCAAAGACTGGTACAAGAGTCAGACATGGACAATCTTCCATTTCTCAAGTGTATACTCAAGGAGTCCCTCCGAATTCACCCCATCGCTCCTCTTCTCGATGCTCACATGTCACGTGAAGAAGTCACTGTTGGAGGTTACAACATCCCAAAAGGAACTATGCTCATAGTAAACATTTATCATATCCAACGGGATCCTAAAAATTGGGATGATCCTACACTGTTCAAGCCAGAGAGGTTTGAGAATGAAAATACAGAGGAAAAGTGGATGATACCTTTTGGCATGGGGAGAAGGAAGTGCCCGGGAGATGTGCTTGCGATGCGTGAAATGGGTCTCATACTGGGAACCCTGATTCAGTTCTTTGATTTGAAACGTGTTGGAGATGAACCTGTGAACATGGCTGAAGGCCACCTCGGATTGACCCTTCCTATGGCCGTTCCACTACACGTGTTGTATCGGCCGCGTTTAACTATGGTTGAAGTCCTTTCCAAACTTTAAGTAGATGTATATGATATATACAAATCCTTCCGTCTGTTTTATTTCTTTGTAAATATGTATGTCTTATTGACAAATTAGAGAAATATTGCATTATGGTATAGTTTGAAGTGTTGTGCCCTGTTGTATAATCTTATTGAAACCAAATAAACCAAGACAGAAGAAATCTTTTAATATTTTTTTAGTATTATATGTTGGAAGATGTAATTCTTACTATCTTGGGAATTTTAATTTTGAAAGGTAACACTTGTCCTAATATTTTTGTGTTATCCTAGTTTATATTTGAAGAACAATTGTATAATTCAAATCTGATACAACATGTGATGGAATAACTACATCACATGTCATTGATTCCACAAGAACAACAAATAATTTTGAGTACTAAGTACATATATCAAGTACAAAGATATTACAACCACTAAAGAGAATTCTTCAACACATAAATTCTTCTATTACAGCAATTCTGTTGCACAAAACAACGAATCAACTTGTTAATGATAATTCATTTCACTTAAACTTCTGTTTCAAATGAGCAAATAAAACTTCATATGATGTTAATGATGTTGAATATAAATTAGCCCAAAAGACTAGTATTTTTTTCTTTGGGTTTACAAGGCTGTTAAACGTTGATTAATTAACCCAAATTAGTTAGATTAATGAACTCCTATGAGAACAGTTTTGAGCATACATGATATTCAGAACCAAAACCAAAATCAGGTTAGACATAAAATATGATAAATTAGTAATACAATAACTGTATGAATTAATCCGACGGCGTAAGATCATGAACCACAGAAGGCCTGTGCTTTGTAAAACATGTTAGTCTATCTCAAAATTAACTTTTTTGGTTGATATATGTGTTTTTTAACTGCATTTATATTTGTTTTAATTCACAAACAAAGTAAAAACCTCCAATAACTGCAATGGTCCAAATTGTACAAGAGTTTGTTGTGTCCTTGTATCTGACATGCTGTAAAATTTTACATAAGGAGTCTAAAGCAGCAGATCAATTAATTCCCAATTATTTGGTTTTATCTATGCCTTCCTCTATAAATATCTCTCTTCCTTTAATTTTATTATGCTTATTTTCCTGTACATGGTTCTATTTTTTTTTTTTCTGGCATGCTCTGTTTGCCTTGTACGTAGTTCTTTCCACTTAATTCTCTGTGCTTTTCACAACAAGGTTACACCTTCTCCATTGATTTGACACCAGTCTCCCCCCTCCCTTTCTCTATTATTAAGATTTTAGATTTCTTTGTGCCAGCTTTCGTATGTTTCAGTCTATTTCTTTAGTTTTATTATGCTAATTTTCCTATACATAGTTTAAATTTTTAATTGGAAAAGCCATTATTTATTTCATAAGCCAGCTGAATGTTAGACTATCTTTCTTTACAGGAGCTCTGATTTATTTTGCATTTTGATGTCATATTAACAATTCAACAATAGGTTTAAAGAAACTTTTCGGTGCTTCTGTAAATAAAGATAGTCTACCACTTCAACTGGCTTGTGAAATAACTAATGGCTTTTCCAATTAAAAGTTTGAACTATGTACATGAAAACTAGCATAATAAAACTAAAGAAATAGACTGAAACATACGAAAGCTGGCACGAAGAAATCTAAAATCTTAATACCACCAATCACACCGACAGTTATGAACATGATGCAGAGGTCGACGGCAATGACAAGCTTGCACATTGAAGCCCAGCAACTATACGAGTCCTTTGTGTACGAGAGGTCATATATGCCACCTCAGCATGTTTTGTTGCTGCCTGTTTGGCTGGGTTGTGTAATATGTGGGATGGTTGCGGGTCAGCATCGATCGGGTCTATGTCGGTGTGTCTATGTCAGTGTTTACTATAATTACTTGGAAAGGGGAGGTTATTTAAGAGAGATTTGCCTTTCCTCTGGAAAGAGATGCATATAAGCATATTGTTATTGAAATAGTTATCAAGAATTAATTGAAGCAAGAAAACATTGGTACCATTGGTAACATTGGAATCATGTATCAAGGAATAGTATGTAAGAAAAAAAGAAAATATTTTAAAAGTGATTTTCTTTGTTGTATCTTATAGTAGGTTTGAAACATATTTACCGTTGGTAGTTTAAGTAGATGATACATAAGTATATAACTAATGATGTAATTTGGTACCATTAAATGAACATTTGCCCCCACTTTTATTACACAAAAAAGGAGGTCAAATGGTCAATGTGGGCCCCTTAAAGTTAGATACTGTTGATTCGTTCTGATATTGCAATCATTATAATAAGCACCACCATATCAAAAGTCAATGTGATTAAAAATATCACATTAATTTACTATTGATGTAGTCCAAATATCGAATCAATTAATGACATTATCTTCTTTTTAATTAAGATTAATCTGTAATTTAAACTCTACCAATTGAGAAATAGGAATACTAATAAAATATTTGTGATTGACATTTTAAATTTTAAATCAATACATAATTAATTTCTCAACGAAAAGAATCTCAACAGATTTCGAAAAACAATATAATTTATTAAAACCTCCCACATAAATGGATTTCCTTTCTATTATACGTCATATTGTAATTTTTTTTTTAATATTTTGCCCCTTTTTAATACCATTTTTGTCTTTTATTTGGTGTAGAGAGAGGTGCGACAAATTGTTTTGAGACGAAGCAAAACATAACCAATTATGGTTGCCCGGCCAAACCCTTTTAATTTAGTTTGATTTTAGGACTCAATTCTCTTAATTCCAAAAATTTTAAACAATTTTCTGTTTCTATGTTTTATTCTATTTTTTTGTAAAATTTTGTCTCTGTAACCTTCTGCATATCAATTAAAGGATAAGGGTCTAGACTTATTTTTATAAAATTTCTAGTGTACCCATCAAAACTTTCAAAATAACCAATTTCCCCATCAAAACATCTTAATATCAAATATACTCTTCAAAATTTAAGATTCTTTCTTATATCCCCTTTTAGTCATTAAATCTATTATTTAATTATTTTGAAAATTAAATTTACATCCATACCCCTTCCTTTCAAATCTCTATGGAGCCATTGCTGAATTAGAAAGCTTTGAAGTCAGCAATCAAACCTCTCTTCCTCTCTCTATACTCAAACAACCTTGCAATTCTTTTTTGAATTCTCTTTTTTACCTGCTGATTATTCTTCTTTACTAAAAGAACACCAATGGCGAGACTTTCAACCATAAAGTTGTAAACTTTTGACCGAGGAAGTGGGATGGTCGGTGTCTCTTGCACCAGAAACTGATCTTTTGACATTGAAGTACCTATTTCAAATTAATCAAAGCGCCAAAGTATAGAGAGAGAGGAAGAGGGATTTGACTTAATAACTTGTTGGAGCTATTGGAGCTGGGATTATTTTAATTTGTGCGGTCCATATTTCATTCAAAAGATTCTTGATGCCTCTCACATGAATTAAATCATGATATGAGAAGAACTACGAAAGTACGAATACAAGGTCTCTACCATCTGCCTAGCATTTCCATTTTTATCTTTTGTCGTTTTTCAAAGTATTAAGATTAACTAATTGAAGGTGACCTAATCAATTCGTGTGACTTAATTATTTCATTGAACTCGAAATCTTTTGAACATACAATATAAAAAGAAACTAACTAATTGAATGAAGAAATTGAGTATAAAGAGAGGAAGAGAGATCAGCTGACCTCAAAGCTTTCAAGTTAGCAATGGCTCCATAGAGATTTGAAAGGAAGGGGTATAGATGTAAATTTAATTTTTAAAGTAATTAAATAATAGATTTAATGACTAAAAGAGGATATAAGAAAGAATCTTAAATTTTGATAAGTATATCGGATATTAAGATGTTTTGATGGAGAAATTGACTATTTTGAAAGTTTTGATGAGTACACTAGAAATTTTCCCTATTTTTATTACAAAGTAAAAATATAGAAATCAAGCCAAGCAAAATATTATAATTACCTTTCTCTTAGCATATTACAAAATTTCCAAGACAGTATAATTTTAGAATTATTTTAAACACAGTTATATTTTTATAATTTTTTAAAAATATGATATGAAAACTATATTTTTATTTAAAAAAAATCTATTTATAAAATAAAATGGATAAATTTATGAATTTTGGAAATCTAGAGGGGAGTAATTTTCAAGTTCTTGAGGGGTATACGTGAAATTCTCCCTTTACTCGTGAACAGTGTTGTAAAAAACGTCAATTTAGGCCGATTAGTCATTGGCGGTTACTAAATCGTCATGAATTTTTCTGAGTAATCGGCTGATTATTTTTTATTATGGTCGATTATTCTCAATTATTCTCGATTAATCGCTTAGCAATACCCTGTCTGTCCGACGACTGCATACCGCTATTCACAGCACTTCTCGTGAATAACTTCTGAGATGGGCTAATATACTTTACAGTGCACAGGCCTTGGGCGCTTTATAATTTGACACCGTTGGATTTGCGTTTGATTAGAAACTGGTATGTAGGTTCACTTAATACAGTTATTTTATTTTCTTTTAGTTTTACTAATTTATCACATTTCATGTGTAATTATAATCTGTCTTTGCTGTACAATCATCTCCTATACCAGCTAATTTTGGCTCTGGTTCTAAAGATCAGGTATATATATGCTCACTCGTTTTGAGTCGTATTGCCCATTATATTTTAATTGGTTGTTCAAAACTATTCTTATAAGAGTTCATTAATTAAACTGTTTATTTGCTTCTATCATATCCAAAATTTAGCCCTACTTTGATCTACTAAGCTAAACATCCACCTTTTGTTAAACTGTTTACTTGCTACTACAACTATATTAATGGAATATGTTTTTATACAAACTAGTAGCTTGCTATTTCCTTTTAGGCCCAAAAACACTTCTGAAATCCTCCTTGACATCCTGCTTGGTATTACCTGTCCAGTAAGAAATCATTGTCATTATCATGAAAATAAAAAATCTTATTAGTTCTAATTTTTGTGGTGCTCGAACATATCAACTCACTCCTGTGTAATCAAACACCAACCAATTGCACTCATCATCATTAAAAATGCTATTATTTTGAATTTAGGCAAAAAAGTATAAGTAAACTCCATCGTTATCCAAAACCAAATAGTCTAGAGTTAATTTACATTGAAGCATCAAATGGTTTATTGTCTCTACCTGCCCACTAAATGGACATGCCAAGTCACCTATGCAACCCTTTTTTTTTAAGGTTTTCATAGCCGGTCATATAACATATCAAGGTCATGGTGAAAGATTACAAGATATCAAATTTCACCATATTAGAGTATTAGTTGGAACCAAAAACCCCTAATGTAATGAACCTGACTGGGATTAAAATTAACCCAACTGGCAGCAGTGACGATCCACCAATGGATGTGTAAAGTTCCAAGCTGTGGTATAACCAATCAGTAGGTAAATTTGTAATACTAAAATAACTTTGCAAAAGCACCACTAAAAGAGTTAAGAAGGCAGTCTGATTAGAACAACTAAACTAAATTTCTAACAAATTAAACAAAAAGCTAAATAAGTACTCATTTAAACTTACTTGGCTCTTAATGCATGATTGATATCGGAGAGCTATACCAGACACGGCACAAACCAAGTCTCCATAAAATCAAAAGGGCAAGGCAGCACCTCATGTGTACCATCTCTTATGTCGTATCTACAAAGATATCGCATGTATTTCACGAAGTAAATGCAATTCCCTTTGAATCCAGCAAAATTACTCGCACAGAAAGATAACCCACCACTATATTGTAGAAACAACATTTGGTCACCAATATCAGTGATTTTCACCCAACAAGGTTTCCCTTTACCATCACCGAAATAAAGACAGTATATATCAAAGTGCAACTGCTCATCGTCTGTATAATGCCGGAACAACCTTAGGATCTTTCCTCCTGACTCGACTATAATTATGTAACCCTCTAGAAAAGGGTCTGTGTCTTCTGGTGGTGCGACTTGATAAGCCAATTTTTTGGTGGCAAAATCAATAACATTCATCAAGCCAGTTTCTTCGTCATTGCTGAAATATTGCCCCATATAATATGCATTACTGTCGCCGACCCCTTTTACATTGACCCAATTGTCAGCCTTAGGTCGCCAAAAAAACACCATATCGTCTGACCGGATAATCACAATATCACCACCTTCAATTGGATCTGGACCAATATAGTCTGGGCACCCACCACCATCTACACTAACAAAAGGGACATCAATCTGATCATTTGTAAGAGGATTAAGGAGATACATCTTGCGACTTCTCGTACTAGAGGCAAGTAAGTAGCGGCATGCAGGGCCCTCGAGCCAAGCACCACGGGAACGTGGACAAGTGATGGTATGAACTTTACCAGACAAGAGGCAATAGAAGCGAATAATGGTATTTTCACGGTGTTCTTCAAGGCGGTGCTCTAGAAGCCAGGGGAGTTGTGGACGAGGATCAGAGATTGGTGCTGATAACTGCCACCTCTTGCACACAGCACGGAAGCATACGAAATCAGAGATATCAGGGAGCTTTTTAGAGAAGAGATGAAGAATTTCTTGTGGAAGTTCAGACCAATTTTTCTCGCCATTGGTAGAGATTTTTGTCTCTCGCTTGGTAGAGATTTTTGTCTTTCGCTTAGGCATCTTATATCAGCAAAAATAGTTTTTCAATTAAAGATGATAATTAATGTCTAATTATGTGCCAAAACTAATGCCTATGATGCTAATTGTAGTTTCATGCTATTTAAAACTTTGCACTTTTGAATAAGTTGAAATGGCTTGAACTGGAGCCAGTTAACAAGTGTTGGAAACATGCTTTATGAACTTGTCAGACTAGCACGTACAACTGAAATCAGTTACTTTGCTTTTCTGATGTAAAACATACCATTGGTTAGAATATATCAGAATCTCCTGTCGAAGTCAAAAAATTCTGATCAGTTCTCTTTTTCTATACATAATTCATTATGTTTAATTGTTTTCATGAATTGAGAAAATTAGTTTCTATGAACTGAGAAATTACGACTCAATACGACCCGAGTTTTGATGAAATAAAAATGTATATTGGGAGATACAATATGAGCATGAATCTAGCTAAGAGTACCTTGCTGTACAGCACAGAACAATATATATATATTTTAAATGGACCTGTTTTCTTCTGTATGGAAGTAGCTTCTAGTTAGGTATCAGGTCCATTACAAAATATAAGTCTAAATTTAGTTAAAAACATACTCACTGCATGTGCTGCCACACAATACGTTACAATTAAAATTGAACAAATTATGAAATTTAGCGATATATTTATCTGTTTCCTTATTTCTTTGTTTCCTTACTTTTTCTTCATTTCTATATGGATCACAATGAAAATCAATTTTTTTTTCTTATTTCTCTTTCTTTGTTTCTATACATATTGGTGTGGGCAATTTAGAATATATCAATGTATGTGTGTATTCTAAATTGAAAACAAAGAAGAATAATAATATAAATTGAAAACAAAGAAGAATAATTATATAAATTGAAAACAAAGAAGAATATAAATTGGAACGTGTGTGTGAATATATATTTCTCTTATAATATGTGTGTGTATATATATATCATATACATACACGCAATAACACTTTTTATTTATGTTTTTTGATATCATATTATATGTCGATATTGAATTGTTTATATGATATTTGATATTAGATTCGAATCGAGCTATTATTTGAAATCATTGGTACTTAAAAATAAAGAATCATCACATCATCAAATTGTTATCAGATATCACAATTAAAGTTAATTAAAAATACATAATCATATAAATTTTTTATTAACATGTGTCTTGATTTTTAGTAATTATTATTTTTTATTGATATATTTGTTTCTTATAATATGTCTCCGTTGCAACGCACGGGTATGATACTAGTAGTTTTAATTATTTATTTACTTGATGACATTCCAGTTGGATGCCATGCCGGATAGATGCCTTTCCATTTTTGAAAATTCCTCAAAACATTTCTCATTTTTTATTTACCGTAAATAAAAATTTCGGCAACTATCTATTAGATCTAGGTTGGTTTTAATTTAAGCGAATGATGTAATTGTGGTGTTTTTTGTTTCAATTTTCTAAAAGTTATATACTTCATGCTAAAGAATTTTGAGTTGATTTTGTGGTTTGCTCATAAATTTTGCATAATTTTACTTAAATTTGATAGAAAAATAAGGGTTATTACTCTGAAGTGAAACAACTACTCCTGGTGGATAGCCTTAACATGTATGACAAAATGCGTCAATGAGAAAAAGACAAATTTTAAACAAATTCCTCTAAATCAGGCAAAATAGTATGTAGAAATATCAATTTAATACAGAACACACATTTAAACTGGTAACTCTGTAAACGAATTGTACCCATTTGACATCAAGGAAAACTTTGATTTTGAACCACAAAAAAAAATGACATTATTTCTTTGTCTAATGACACTACAAATCTGGACTGAAGCATTTGCTAAAAATACAAGTACAAAAAAAAAAACAGAGAAATTACCAAGTGAAAAGACAGATGGCATAAATAAAAAAAAAAAGTGGTAACATGTTCCATTAACTTCTTAATTATAAAAAAAAAAATAGCCGAGCCAAATGAGAAAAGCAAAAATTTCAGCCTTTCTTGATCCTGACACTTGCTAACAACTCTGAGTTTGTATGACAATAATCAAAAGTTTGTGCTTGGTTGGTTGGGTTGGCTTAAATTGTGACTTATGACAATTTGGGTAAGGTGCATGCATGTGTTGTGTTGTGTGCTTATATGATATGATCTGAACCGCAATAAAATCCTCTATATATCTTACCTCTTGTTCTTCCCCCTTTTGCATTGATTCAACTCCAATTCTCCCCTTCCCTTTCTCTATTTGCAAGATTGTATATACATTTCTTCGTGCCAACATCATAAGTATGTTTTATTATGATTAATTTTACATAGTTCAAATTTTTTTATTCATGTTATTCTTTAGACCTTATTGTGGAATTGTTAAAACAAAACATGTTTAAGTCTAATAATGCACATCATGCCCAGTCCCTAAATTATTGTCATTAGATACTTCTTCAATGTTTTGATTTGCTGGTTAGAGAGTACTTGTTTTTTTTATATTATCCTACATACTATTTGTTGATACATGATTCCAAATGCTACTAACGATTTCTTACTTCTATATCATACCTAATGATTCTTCTAAACTTGGATAATAGAAGAGAAATAAGTTGATCTTTGATTAAAACTATGCTCTATATACAAAGTCTTCCCTAATTACAATTCTGTCACTAACAAGAACTCTAATTGAGTTGTTAGTACAGTTCTAACAGAAGTACAACATCATTATAAGAGTAACTACTATGGTGAGCTGTTCTGTCCAGTATCATCACTATTGGAGATCTCCATTGGTTGTCTATTAATTCTTAAATATCTTGTTTCTAGTCTTCATTTCTCTCCAGATGGAAAGCTCAAACTCTCCAGCATCAACCTCTTCTTCCGAAATAAAATTAATAAGTATCGATATTGCACCTTCAGCGATCCTGCCTATTAGCAACGTCCCCAGCCCAACTGGTGGCAGCATAGCATGCCGAGGAGGTAAATGCGTCCTCTCCAACACCAAGAACTTGCATGAGTGCCAAACTTCAATGATAAAACTCGTCATAGCCATCATCCTCTCCATCATTTTTATGATTGTAGAGGTCATTTTTGGCATTGTAGCAAACAGCCTTGCCATCATAACTGATGCGGCTCACCTCCTCTCAGATGTCGCAGGTTACATGATCTCTCTATTCGCTCTTTGGGCCACAGGCTGGGAGCCAACAACTAGGCAATCTTATGGGTTTTCTAGGATTGAGATTTTGGGGGCATTGGTGTCAGTACTGTTGATTTGGTTGGTTGTAGGGATTGTGGTTTACGAGACAATTGACCCGTTCATTCATGGAAGCGGACAGGTTAAGGGAGTTTATATGTTTGGCTTGTCAGCATTTGGATTATCTGTTAATGTTTTCATTGCTGTCATGCTTGGGCACCACCATGGTCATCATGGTCATGGTGGTCACAACCATAAGCATGGTAATGGTTACAGTGATGAGAATGGGCACGAGCAAGCATATGGCCAAGAGCACGAGCATGGCCATGAGTACGACCACCACCAAGACCAAGAGCATGTCCATGTCCATGATGCAAATACCAACAAAGATGTGAAGGAGCTGCTAAGCAACAAGGGAAATAAGAAGTTTTTTTTTTCTTGGCTTCAGAAGTCGAAAATGATGAGCATTAATATGGAAATTGCATATTTGCACGGGCTAGGCGACATCTTACTAAATATAGGAGGCATGATATATAGCTGGGGGTTTAATATGGTACAAGTCAGAATGGAAAATAATTGACCTGGCTTGCACTTTCATCTTCTCAGTTATAGTGATTGGAACCACAATTAAAATGATGAGGAAGTGGGACATACTAGGGGCGCTAATGTTGAGCACACCGGAAGAGATAGATGCGACCAAACTGGAGAACGGGTTGTGTGCACTGGATGGAGTGATTGGGATACATGAGCTCCACATATGGGCCATTAGTATTACCATGAAAAATGTGGTTCTGACATGTCATGTCACGATTGCACCAGATGCAGATCCTGAAATAATACGGGATCAGGTGATTGAGTACATAAAAAGAGAGTTTAGTATTATTAGGCATATATTTCAGGATCAATATAACAGTAACTACTATCAGGTGATTGAGTACATAAAAAGAGAGTTTAGTAATACCTAGAAATAATACGGGATTAATCCAAATGCTGACACGCCAAACATATAAACTCCCTTAACCTGTCCGCTTCCATGAATGAACCGGTCAATTGTCTCGTAAACCACAATCCCTACAACCAACCAAATCAACAATACTGACACCAATGCCCCCAAAATCTCAATCCTAGAAAACCCATAAGATTGCCTAGTTGTTGGCTCCTAGTCTGTGGCCCAAAGAGCGAATAGAGAGATCATGTAACCTGCGACATCTGAGAGGAGGTGAGCCGCATCAGTTATGATGGCAAGGCTGTTTGCTACAATGCCAAAAATAACCTCTACAATCATAAAAATGATGGAGAGGATGATGGCTATGACGAGTTTTATCATTGAAGTCCGGCACTCGTGCAAGTTCTTGGTGTTGGAGAGGATGCATTTACCTCCTCGGCATGCTATGCTGCCATCAGTTGGGCTGGGGATATTGCTAATAGGTGGGATCGCTGAAGGTGCAGTATTGATGTCGATGTTTACTTGTTTTATCTCGGAAGAAGAGGTTGATGCTGGAGAGTTTTGGCTTTCCATCTGGAGAGAAATGAAGACTATATCACAATAGAAATAATATATTTGAGAATTAATAGACAGCCAATGGAGATCTCCAATAGTGATGCTGCTGGACAGAACAACTCATCATAGTAGTTACTGTTATACTGATGTTGTACTTCTGTTAGAACTGTACTAGCAATTCAGTTAGAGTTGTTGTTAGTAGCAGAATTGTAATTAGGCAAGAATCATTAGGTATGATATAGAAGTAAGAAACCGTTAATAGCATTTGGAATCATGTATCAACAAATAGTATGTAGGATAATATAAAAGAGACAAGTACTCTCTAACCAGCAAATCAAAACATTGAAGAAGTTTCTAATGACAATAATCTAGGGACTGGGCATCATGTGCATTGTTAGACTTAGACAAGTATTTTATTTTAACAATTCCACAATAAGGTCTAAAGAATAACATGAATAAAAAAATTGAACTATGTAAAAATTAAGCATAATAAAACATACTTAATTATGATGTTGGCACGAAGAAATGTATATACAATCTTGGAAATAGAGAGGGAAGGAGAGAACTGGAGTTCAATCAAGGCAGAAGGGGGAAGAACTAGAGGTAAGATATATATATGGAGGATTTTATTGCGGTTCAGATCATATCATATAAGTACACCAACACAACACAAGACAACACATGCATGCACCTTACCGAAATTGTAAGTTATAAGTCACAATTTAAGCCAACCTAACGAACCAAGCACAAACTTTTCATGATTGTCATACAAGCCCAGTTGTCAGAAAGTGTCAGGATCAAGAAAGGCTGATATTTTTCCGAAATTTTTGCTCTTCTCATTTGGTTCGGTTATTATTATTTTTTTTTACAATTAAGAAATTAATGGAACATATTACCACATTTTTTTTAATATATTTATGCCATCTGTTTTTAACTTTTTTTACTTGGTTAAGTACTTGTGGGAGAATTCTCTGTTTTTTTGTGTATTTGTATTTTTAACAAATGCTTCAGTCCAGATTTGTAGTGTCATTAGAGAAAGAAATAATGTCATTTTTTTGTGGTTCAAAATCCAAGTTCTCCTAGATGTCAAAAATGGGTACAATTTGTTTTCAGAGTTACCAGTTTAAATGTGTGTTCTGTATTAAATTGATATTTCTTTGCCTGATCTGGAGGAATTTGTTAAACATTGTTATTTTTTTTTTGAAGGTTATCAGCAATTGCTCATAACATTTTGTATTGATAAGAAAAAGTTTAAAATTTTACAAGTTCCTACAAAACTATATACATTATCCTCTCGTTGCTCTATCTGACTACCCTCGAGGTAATCAACTTAGCTTAGTTACATAACTCCTCTCCAGCAGTATAAACATTTTATTATGCAAAGAGTTTCCAACTATGGATATCAGTCGCTATCTCATAAGTTATGATGGCCACTGATTTTGTAGCTCCCGAAAACGTTAGTCTGTTTCTTTCTTTCCACAAGGTCCGGGCACCCGCCGCCCACATCGTGTCCCCCATCCTCCTTGTAGTCTGTATAAATTGGGGTTGTTAAACTTCTGTTTCAAATGAGCAAATACAACTTCATATGATGTTAATGATGTTGAATATAAATTAGCCCAAAAGACTAGTATTTTTTTCTTTGGGTTTACAAGGCTGTTAAATGTTGATTAATTAACCCAAATTAGTTAGATTAATGAACTCCTATGAGAACAGTTTTGAGCATACATGATATTCAGAACCAAAACCAAAATCAGGTTAGACATAAAATATGATAAATTAGTAATACAATAACTGTATGAATTAATCCGACAGCGTAAGATCATGAACCACAGAAGGCCTGTACTTTGTAAAACATGTTAGTCTATCTCAAAATTAACTTTTTTGGTTGATATATGTGTTTTTTAACTGCATTTATATTTGTTTTAATTCACAAACAAAGTAAAAACCTCTAATAACTGCAATGGTCCAAATTGTACAAGAGTTTGTTGTGTCCTTGTATCTGACATGCTGTAAAATTGTACATAAGGAGTCTAAAGCAGTAGATCAATTAATTCACAATTATTTGGTTTTATCTATGCCTTCCTCTATAAATATCTCTCTTCCTTTAATTTTATTATGCTTATTTTCCTGTACATGGTTCCATTTTTTTTTTTTTTTTTTTTTTTTCTGGCATGCTTTGTTTGCCTTGTACGTAGTTCTTTCCACTTAATTCTCTGAGCTTTTCACAACAAGGTTCCACCTTCTCCATTGATTTGACACCAATCTTTCCCCTCCCTTTCTCTATTATTAAGATTCTACATTTCTTCGTGCCAGTTTTCGTATGTTTCGGTCTATTTCTGTAATTTTATTATCCTAATTTTCCTGTACATAGTTCAAAATTTTAATTGGAAAAGTCACATATGCCACGTCGGCATGTTTTGCTGCTGCTGGTTTGGCTGGGTTGTGTAATATGTGGGATGGTATATGTCGGTGTTTATTATAATTACTTGGAAAGGGGAGGTTATGCAAGAGAGATTTGCATTTCCTCTGGAAATATATGTATATAAGCATATTATTATTGAAATAATTTATCAAGAATTAATAGAAACAAGAAATAATTGGTACTATTGGTAACATTGGAATCATGTACCAAAGAATAGTATGTAAAAAATAAGAAAATATTTTAAAAGTGATTTTCTTTGTTGTATCTTAGTAGGTTTGAAAAATATTTACTGTTGATAGTTTAAGTAGATGATAACTAACGATGTAATTTGGTACGATTGTAAATGAACATTTGGCCCCACTTTTATTACAAAAAAGAAGAAGAAGAGAGGTCAAATGGTCAATGTGGGCCCCTTAAATTTAGATACTGTTGATTCGTTCCGATATTGCAATCATTATAATAAGAACCACCAAATCAGTTGTCAATCTGATTAAAAGTATCACATTTACTATTGATGTAGTCCAAATATCGAATCAACTAATGCCATTATCTTCTTTTTAATTAAGATTAATCTGTAATTTAAACTCCACCAATTGAGAAATAGGAATACTAATAAAATATTTGTGATTGAATGGGCAAGATTGTAATTATAAACTTTTAACAGATGGATATACAAAAATTGACATTTAAAATTTTAAATCAATACATAACTAATTTCTCAACGAAAAGAATTTCAACAGATTTCGAAAAACAATATAATTTATTAAAACCTCCCACATAAATGGATTTCCTTTTATTAATCATTTCAAGTTAATGACTGTAATTATAAAACTTCGTAATATAGATGATATATACTCTTAATAGTCTCTAACCGAGATAATTAGTAAAAACACTAATTAACCGCTACAAGGTTAGTATATGGATTAAAAGATGGTTAAGTTTTACAAATCATAAACAAAGAAATGTCATTTTAATCACATAGATATATGTTACAGGAACATGGTATTTGACAGACCCCTAATAAAATATTAAATGAAATTGTGTTCATGCCATTAATCTCGCATTCGACAAAAAGCCAAATTGAGCATAGGGAAAGACTATCGCTCAACCCATGAAATTAACCAACTTCCCGAATATGAAAATGGACAACTCGTCTAGGTTGTAAAAGAAATCACCAGGCTCATGATTACTGAACCGTTTAACATGATCTCAATAATAAAATCACATGCAGACCAAGTTTTACATTTTTTTAGAATATTTTACTATTTATTAAGATAAGTACAAAATAGTTGTTTTCAGAGTTTGAGCTATTGAAAAACACAATGATTTTGCAAACTTCTAACAGAATGTAAAAAAGTTTCAAAAAAATATAAAATTTAGTCTCCAAGAACATTTTAATATGAAGATTTCGTTTAACGGTTTAAATTAATTATTTGGACTATGAAATATTAAAATATGAATATGTATATAATATATGTTATCTGATTAGTTTTGAAAATTTCTTCATGAAATTCTCTGCCAACAAAGTGTTGACATCCATTCAGGATCTATCTTTTTTTTTTTCTTTTTTTTTTCCAAAAATCACTGTAATATGTTTATTGCACAACAACTATGGAAGTACAAACAGAAATCAATTATTTCTTCTCTGCCAACAAAGTGTTGACATTAATTCAGGTTCTATCTTTCTTTTTCTTTTTTTTCTTCCAAAAATCACTATAATATATTTATTGCACAAGAACCATGGAAGTACAAA
This sequence comes from Carex pumila, assembly GCA_033356055.1. Classification (NCBI taxonomy): domain Eukaryota; kingdom Viridiplantae; phylum Streptophyta; class Magnoliopsida; order Poales; family Cyperaceae; genus Carex; species Carex pumila. The sequence goes on from JARJHM010000098.1 coordinate 207,882, forward strand.
CAGAAAACAATTATTTCTTCTTTGCCAACAAAGTGTTGACATTAATTCAGGATCTATCTTTCTTTTTCTTTTCTTTTTTTTCTTTCAAAAATCACTATAATCTGTTTATTGCACAACAACCAAGGAAGTACAAACAGAAAGCAATTATTTCTTCTCTACAAACAAAGTGTTGACATTAATTCATGATCTATCTTTCTTTTTCTTTTCTTTTTTTCTTTCAAAAATCACTATAATCTGTTTATTGCACAACAACCATGGAAGTACAAACAGAAAACAATTATTTCTTCTCTACAAACAAAGTATTGACATTAATTCATGATCTATTTTTCTTTTTCTTTTTTTTTCTTTCAAAAATCACTGTAATCTGTTTATTGCACAACAACCATGGAAGTACAAACAGAAAACAATTATTGCACTTTCCGTTGAGGACGTGCGCAAAAATTTCTATCACTGTAATATGTTTATTGCACAAGAACCATTGAAGTACAAACAGAAAGCAATTATTTCTTCTCTGCCAACAAAGTGTTGACATTAATTCAGGATCTATCTTTCTTTTTCTTTTTCTCTTCCAAAAATCACTGTAATCTGTTTATTGCACAAGAACCATGGAAGTACAAACAGAAAGCAATTATTTCTTCTCTACAAACAAAGTGTTGACATTAATTCATAATCTATTTTTTTTTTTCTTTCAAAAATCATTGTAATCTGTTTATTGCACAACAACCATGGAAGTACAAACAGAAAGCAATTATTGCACTTTCCGTTGAGGACGTGCGCAAAAATTTCTTGTCTCCTGCTACTATGATATAATTTCCTAAGTTTAGTTTACCATATATTATAAATAGATTTCTGAATCAACAAATTAAATGTCGCTATTGTTGCTTCACTAGTAAAATATATATTGCTAGAAAAAATATAATTCAAAACGCCCGATGATGCTCCTTAATTAGATATAATCAATATTATCTAATAATGTTGAAAATAATAATCAATTAATTTAATTGAAATTGAAAGTTGAGACATGTGAAAGAAGGAATTCATTGCCTACGTTTTAAGTATCTAATTATACTCATAAATATGTGTTAAAAAAGAAAAGAAAATTCAAATTTCAAATGATAATTGAATGAAATTAATTTTATTTTATTTCCAAAAAAAATGCGTTACGGTCAAAAGAAAACATTGGATCTTGTAATTTTCTAAAAATATTAAGAAGATAAAAAAATAATAGTTTATTATGAAGTCTAGCTAGTATAACATCAGTGTCATATGACACTAACTTTAAAATTAATTAAATAGACTTCAAATAACTAATCCAAACCGTTCAAACTGATTTACTTTATGAGTGATGAGTTTACGCACAAACTTTTTATATTTGTGAGTTATTTCAAATCAAGAGGTAAAAATGATGAAAAATGAATGTATTAAAATTAACTTAAAAACTCACACAATTGACCGCTTGACTTGATACTAGATAAGTTCGAAAAATTATAAAGTTTGCATGTAAACGCAGAACTAATTAAGTAGATTGGTTTGAACGGTTTAGATTCACCGTTTAAAGTCGATTCAATAGATTTTGGAGTTGGTATTATATAGGCTAAAATAACATTGATGTTATACTAGCCAAACTCTTTATTATGGTTTACTAAAAATTTTTTTTCCTAATTTCCTAATTCTATTGTTCATATTTCTTTTTTCAAACATGAATAATGTACTACTAATGAAAAATATTGTAATATAAATTAAATTAGGAGATTATGATTTACAAAAAGTAGGACATAGTCTAAATATTATTTTGTTTGTGCTCGATTATTTTCCAGTTGTTAATTTACAATTGTTATTTCAATTACAAGGATGCGAAGCAATTCAATTTAGCAATATTGCTAAATTAACAATTTCTCTTCATATGCCACGTATAATTTTGTAAGTAATAGTTTCTGAAATGCAATGTTAGCAATTGCAAAATTATCAATTATAAAACTAAAACAGGGATGCAAATATTCTAAAATTAGTGTGAAGAAAATTGCTAATTTGTTGATGTGACAAATAAATTTAAATTTTATAATTGTAGGAAATGAAAATCGACTTTGTGATACACAATAAAAAGAAAAAGAAAAATCGATTTACTAATTGGGAACATGATGCGCCTCTCTAACTTGTTAGCTTTAGATGGTGCGATAATATCAACATAAAATGTTTAGTTACTATTCTTGGACATCTATTATTTAACACAACAAAAATAGTATTGGAAGCATACCTCCTAGTCCCCGTTATAAGGCCAAGATGATCTGCACAATATCAAATCAAACTCAGGTTTCTTAAGAGAAAAATAATTTGGCAAAAAGAAAAAAAGAGAAAAACAGAGAAGAAGAAGACTTTCACAGAGAGACAATGAAAACATTTGGTTGCCCAAGCATCAAATTGATCCTAGTGATAATGTGTCTTCTGACATGGACGGCTAGCTCGACCAACTATGAATGCTCAGAAGATGATTTTGGCAGTAACAAGACGGAGGCGAAGAAGTTGCACATAATTGCAATCTTTGCTATTTTAGTAACCGGTACATTTGGCTGCTCCGTCCCTACACTTGGCCGGTGGCGTAAGCTTTTCGATGGTGGCGTCCGGGAGGATGTGAATGAAGCCGGTGGCAAGAATGACACCAGCAGTGAAAGCCTTAACTAGATAAAAATAATCTTTGTCAGGACTGATGGCCGAAAACCACCGGCCAAGTGTAGGGACGGAGCAGCCAAATGTACTGGCCGCTAAAATAGCAAAGATTGCAATTATGTGCAACTTCTTCGCCTCCGTCTTGTTACTGCCAGAATCATCTTCTGAGCATTGATAGTTGGTCGAGCTAGCTGTCCATGTCAGAAGACACATTATCACTAGGATCAATTTGATGCTTGGGCAACCAAATGTTTTCATTGTCTCTCTGTGGAAGTCTTCTTCTTCTTCTCTGTTTTTCTGTTTTTTTCTTTTTGCCAAATTATTTTTCTCTTAAGAAACCTGAGTTTGATTTCATATTGTGCAGATCATCTTGGCCTTGTAACGGGGACTAGGAGGTATGCTTTCAATACTATTTTTGTTGTGTTAAATAATAGATGTCCAAGAATAGTAACTAAACCATTTTCTGTTGATATTATCGCACCATCTAAAGCTAACAAGTTAGAGAGGCGCATCATGTTCCCAATTAGTAAATCGATTTTTCTTTTTCTTTTTATTGTGTATCACAAAGTCGATTTTCATTTCCTACAATTATAAAATTTAAATTTATTTGTCACATCAACAAATTAGCAATTTTCTTCACACTAATTTTAGAATATTTGCATCCCTGTTTTAGTTTTATAATTGATAATTTTGCAATTGCTAACATTGCATTTCAGAAACTATTACTTACAAAATTATACGTGGCACATGAAGAGAAATTGTTTATTTAGCAATATTGCTAAATTGAATTGCTTCGCATCCTTGTAATTGAAATAACAATTGTAAATTAACAACTGGAAAATAATTGAGCACAAACAAAATAATATTTAGACTGTCATACTTTTTGTAAATCATAATCTCCTAATTTAATTTATATTACAATATTTTTCATTTGTAGTACATTATTCATGTTTGAAAAAAGAAATATGAACAATTGAATTAGGAATTTTTTTTTTTCAAGTAAACTATAATAAAGAGTTTGGCTAGTAGAACATCAGTGTTATTTTAGCCTATATAACACCAACTCCAAAATTTATCGTATCGACTTCAAATGGTGAATCCAAACTGTTCAAACCGATCTACTTCATTAGTTGTGCGTTTACATGTAAACTTTATAATTTTTTGAACTTATTTAATATCAAGTCAAGCAGTCAATTATGTGAGTTTTTAAGTTAATTTTAATACATTCATTTTTCATCATTTTTACCGCTCGATTTGATACTAAAATAACTTAAAAATATAAAAAGTTTGTGTGTAAACGCATCACTCATAAAGTAAATCAATTTGAATGGTTTGGATTAGTCGTTTGAAGTCTATTTAATCAATTTTAAAGTTAGTGTCATATGACACTTATGTTATACTAGCTAGACTCCATAATAAACTATTATTTTTTTATCTTCTTAATATTTTTAGAAAATTACAAGATCCAATGTTTTCTTTTGACCGTAATGCATTTTTTTTGGAAATAAAATAAAATTAATTTCATTCAATTATCATTTGAAATTTGAATTTTATTTTATTTTTTAAGACATATTTATGAGTATAATTAGATACTAAAACGTAGGCAATGAATTCCTTCTTTCACATGTCTCAACTTTCAATTTCAATTAAATTAATTGATTATTATTTTCAACATTATTAGATAATATTAATTATATCTAATTAAGGAGCATCATTGGGCGTTTTGAATTATATTTTTCTAGCAATATATATTTTACTAGCGAAGCAACAATAGCGACATTTAATTTGTTGATTCAGAAATCTGTTTATAATATATGGTAAACTAAACTTAGGAAATTATATCATAGTAGCAGGAGACAAGAAATTTTTGCGCACATCCTCAACGGAAAGTGCAATAATTGCTTTCTGTTTGTACTTCCATGATTGTTGTGCAATAAACATATTACACTGATTTTTGGAAATAGTAAAAAAATAAAAATATATATAAAAAATTTGGTCATTAAGCACATTTCAATATGGAAAATTAGAAATCACATCTAACAGTTCAGAGATCAACTTTTTGAATTTTGAAAACAAAAAAATAACTTATAAGTATATATTATGATTTGCTTATGTAAGTAGAGTAACTAATTTCTCTCTCTATATATATAGTAGAGCTAGTTTGCTTCATGAAGTTAATCATATATTGTACTTAACATTTGTATTTTATGATTTTAATGTTCAAACAGTTGATCCAAACCGTTTCAACTTGATCTATATATTAAATTGTGCTAGGAGACCAAATTTAACATTTTTTTTGTGGATATTTTCAACTATTTATTTTGAATTTTTAAAAATTGCTTTTTTTTTACGGTTCCGAATTAATTTTTTTGAAAAACAACGATGTTAAAATATTCTTAAAAAGTAGTAAACAAATTTAAAAAAAAATGAAAAATTTGGTATCCAAGCACATTTTATTATGGAGATCATGTTGAACGGATGGAGATCGTGTTAATTAAATTGCACTACTAAAATCTGAGTTGATTACATACATTTGAAATAATTTGTTGCAAACGTCTAATCTTGCAACAAGCTTTTTCGAACTTATTGCATGTGCTTACCCTTGCAATAATAATTTTGCAACTGTTTATCTTTTAATTACTAAGTATTTAAAGGACACTGATGCAACAACTATTTTCTGAGAGGCTCACACTAATATTTTAGAGTCAGCTTATTCTTTTGATTCCAAAAGGCCAACACTAAAACTGAAAATTTTCGCGCATAAACCTGCGCACCATTTTCATTTTCAGTCCCACCTCTCATCAAAACATGCGCATCTCTCTCTCTCTCGCGCGCGCGCATCTCTAGGGTTTTTCAAAACCGCGCCTCTCTCCCGCCGCTCAGCCTTCCGCCACTCTCCCTCTCTGGCTCTCACCTCGCGGCTGGCTGGAGCGAGTGAACTCTCTCCCTCTCTGGCTCTCTCTATCTCTCGCAAGAGATCGGCAAGTTAAAACACAGCCTCCTTTCTCCCTCCGCACATCACTTCCGCTCAGAAAAACCTAGCCGCCCCTCTCTCTTGAGCGTTCACTTCGTTTCTCGCTTCTATCAGATCCGATCTTCTCAAACCTAGCCGCTTCTTCTAGGCGAAACCTTGTCTCGGTTACGTGTCATCTCCAGTGGTGTAGGATCACCAAACTCGGGTAATTAATAAGCACACCTCTTTTTAATTGTTGCTTGTCAAATTTGCTTTTTTTGATGAAGTCTCGTGCGAGTTGTTGATTTTCTCGGCTTGACTGGTTGGGCCGGTTGTGCTGGCTGTGCTACCCTTATTCTTTGCTTTCTTGTGCCTTGTGCTGGCCCAGTATGGGTTCTTTTCGATTGACCCTGCACTGGTACTGGTACTGACCTGGTATGGGTTCTTTTATTTGCTTGGCTGCTGCTTTGACTCTGTCGTTTTGGTTAATTTGGCTGTACTGGTACAGTGGTACCTGTACCTGTGCTGGAACAAACTAGAAATTGAAATTTACCTAACAGAATATCACCAACTTCAATTTAAGTCAAGTTTTTTTTATCAAAAAAAAAATTTTAGTCAAGTTTTAGTATCTTCAATTAATTAGTTAAGAGTTAAATTCAATTAATTCAAGTTTTACAGGAATAAGGTGTCTAGTAAAATTTAGGTCTGGTGGCACTGATGTAATATGAGAATCATCTTTTTTTTTAAAAAAAAAAAAAAGTCACGAGTGCATTTTACGATTTGACAGAATCCCTCCAGAAGACCTAAATGGGGAAGCACTGGACACGTGGAATGGTTATGTGAATAATGATGACAGGGCTCTTCTAAAGGTAAAGTTTATATATCTTAACCCATTTTTATTTTAGTTTTAGATTAGCATTATATGAAAACATAAATCTTGCTGGTGGATAGCATAAATTAGTGAGATTGTAGATAGCATACAGGTTATTATTATATTTCTTGTTGCACTTATTTGGATTTTGAGTGTAATAAGGAGTTTCTTTCACTTACTGTCCATAACATGATTGACCTATATAAACAATTTTTTTTTGTTAGGCTAGGAGAATTGATATGTTTTTTGTACTTGGTGGAAACGATACACATGCTGGTGCACATGCTATACACGAAGAGGTGCCCAAATACATCAATATGATTTTATATGCATTTTGATGTTTTTGTAATATGCATGTTATCAAGTTATAAATTGGTGATTCGTTTAGGCAAGAAGTGCATATCATGGTATTGGATTGGTGAAGCTGATGGGAAAGGAGTAGCGGTTTCATAGCCATGCATGCTTCTCTTTCCAGTGGACAGATAGACGTCTGTTTGATACCTGAGGTCTGTGCTTATTTCGGAAAGAACTTTGATTTATACCAGCGTATACCATTACTGGTTTTGTACCAGAATAAATGGATTTCCTCTTTGTTTTTTTTTATTATATTGTAAGGGTCCTTGTTACTTTATTTGAGTTCATCTCTTAAATTATCATAACATGTAAGAGATACTGCAGCACTGTTGGTAAGGGAAACACACAATCTTAATTACTAGATTCTAATTTGTAATGCAGGTGCCATTCAAATTAGATGGGCCAAATGGTCCTGTAGAACACCTCGAAAGATTGATTCAGGACAAAGGCTTTGCTATGATTTGCATTGCTGAAGGTGCTGGACAGGTATGTAATTTTGCAAATTAACTATGGAAATGTGCTAATTGCATGTTAATCCACAAAACATTGTTGGTGTTTTTTTTTCCCTTCTTTTCAGGACTGATTGCAAAAGTCAAATGCAACTGATGCTTCAGGAAATCCTGTGCTTAGTGACAACGCCTGTGATGCCTGATTGATCAGAAGGAGGATGTGGGACACGATGTGGGCGGCGGGTGCCTGGACCTTGTGGAAAGAAAGAAATAGATGAACGTTTTCGGGAGCTACAAAATCAGTGGCCATCCTAACTAATGAGATAGCGACTGATATCCATAATTGGAAACTGTTTGCATAATAAAATGTATATACTGCTGGAGAGGAGTTATGTAACTAAGCTAAGTTGATTACCTCAAGGGTAGTCAGATAGAGCAACGAGAGGATAATGTATATAGTTTTGTAGGAACTTGTAAAATTTTGAACTTTTTCTTATCAATACAAAATGTTATGAGCAATTGCTGATAACCTTCAAAAAAAAAATAACAACGTTTAACAAATTCCTCCAGATCAGGCAAAGAAATATCAATTTAATACAGAACACACATTTAAACTGGTAACTCTGAAAACGAATTGTACCCATCTTTTACATCTAGGAGAACTTGGATTTTGAACCACAAAAAAATCACTTTATTTCGTTCTCTAATGACACCACAAATCTGGACTGAAGCGTTTGTTAAAAATACAAATACACAAAAAAACAGAGAAATTCTCCCACAAGGACTTAACCAAGTGAAAAGACAGATGGCATAAATATATAAAAAAATGTGGTAACATGTTCCATTAATTTCTTAATTGTAAAAAAAAACACAAAATAACCGAGCCAAATGAAAAGAGCAAAAATTTCAGAAAAATATAAGCTAGCCTCTCTTGATCCTGACACTTTCTGACAACTCTGAGCTTGTATGACAATCATCAAAAGCTTATGCTTGGTTGGTTGGGTTGGCTTAAATTGTGACTTATATAACCTATGACAATTTCTATAAGGTGCATGCATGTGTTGTGTTGGTGTACTTACATGATATGATCTAAACCGCAATAAAATCCTCTATATATCTTACCTCTCGTTCTTCCCCCTTCTGCATTGATTCAACTCCAGTCCTCCCCTTCCCTTTCTCTATTTCCAAGATTGTACATACATTTCTTCGTGCCAACATCACAAGTATGTTTTATTATGCTTAATTTTACATAGTTCAATTTTTTTTTATTCATGTTATTCTTTAATTAGACCTTATTGTGGAATTGTTAAAACAAAATACATGTCTAAGTGTAACAATGCACATCATGCCCAGTTCCTAGATTATTGTCATTAGAAACTTCTTCAATGTTTTGATTTGCTAATTAGAGAGTACTTGTTTCTTTTATACCTAATGATTCTTCTAAACTTGGATAATAGAAGAGAAAGAAGTAGAAATGGTATTGTATTTCCTACTTAATTGATCTTTGATTACAACTATGCTCTATATACAAAGTCTTTGCCTAGTTACAATTCTGCCACTAACAAGAACTCTAACTGAATTGCTAGTACAGTTCTAACAGAAGTACGTACAACATCATTATAACAGTAACTATTATGGTGAGCTGTTCTCTCCAGTAGCATCACTATTGGAGATCTCCATTGGTTGCCTATTAATTCTTAAATATCTTATTTCTATAGTCTTCATTTCTCTCCAGATGGAAAGCCAAAACTCTCCAGCATCAACCTCTTCTTCCGAAATAAAAGAAGTAAACATCGACATCGATACTGTACCCCCAGCGATCCCGCCTATTAGCAACGTCCCCAACCCAACTGGTGGCAGCATAGCATGCCAAGGAGGTAAATGTGTCCTCTCCAACCCCAAGGACTTGCACGAGCGTCGGACTTCAATGAAAAAGCTCATCATAGCCATCATCCTCTCCATCATTTTTATGATTGTAGAGGTCATTTTTGGCATTGTAGCAAACAGCCTTGCCATCATAACTGATGCGGCTCACCTCCTTTCAGATGTCATTGGTTATATGATCTCTGTATTTGCTCTTTGGGCCACAGGCTGGGAGCCAACAACTAAGCATTCTTATGGGTTTTCCAGAATTGAGATTTTGGGGGCATTGGTGTCAGTACTGTTGATTTGGTTGGTTACAGGTATTCTGGTTTATGAGGCGATTGACCGGTTCATTCATGGAAGCGGGCAGGTTAAGGGAGTTTTTATGTTTGGCGTGTCAGCATTTGGATTAGCTGTTAATGTTTTCATTGCTGTGGTGCTAATTGGGCACGACCATGGTCATCATGGTCATGGTGGTCCCAGCCATGAGCACGGTAATGGTCACAGTGATGAGGATGGACATGAGCACGGGCATGGCCACGAGCAAGCATATGGCCAAGAGCATGAGCATGGCCGCGAGCACAACCACAACCACGACCAAGAGCATGTCCATGATGCAAATACCAACAAAGATGTGAAGGAGCCTCTGAGCAAGAAGGGAAATAAGAGGTCATTTTTTTCTTGGCTTAAGAAGTCGAAAATGATGAGCATTAATATGGAAAGTGCATATTTGCACGTGCTAGGCGATATCTTGCTGAATATAGGAGGTATGATAGCTGGGGGTTTAATATGGTACAAGCCAGAATGGAAAATAATTGACTTGGCTTGCACTTTGATCTTCTCGGTTGTAGTGATTGGAACCACAATTAAAATGATGAGGAAGTGGGACATACTAGGGGTGCTAATGGAGAGCACACCGAGAGAGATAGATGCGAGCCAACTGGAGAACGGGTTGTGTGCATTGGATGGAGTGATTGGGATACATGAGCTCCACATATGGGCCATTACCAGGGAAAAGGTGCTTCTGACATGCCATGTCATTATTGTACCAGATGCAGATTATAAGATAATACAGGATCAGGTGATTGAGTACATAAAAAGAGAGCATAGCATTAGTCATGTTAATATTCAGATTGAGAAAATGGATTGTTAGTGTTGTGGGTAGTGTTAGATCTTGTAAAGGTTTTAGAGAATTTAAGGTTATTAACAGTGTAACACTACTATAAATGAGAAGATCAAAGTGCAAATCATGTCAATTATATATCTTCCATTCTGGCTTCTCCAATATACTATGCATGAGTCACCTGGCATATGAAATAGATGATGTGCACATTAATGTTAAGTTCAAATTTTAAAGTAACTAAATAAAAAAAGTTCAAAATTGCAGGACAACGGGCCATGTACATGTAATAAATAATATTTTCTAGAAGTTGATTTGCATCGAAGTTGTTACCAAAATTACTGGACTAGCATGCGCTATGCTTAATTTGATATTTTATTCTTCAATGTTTTTCCAAAAGTTGTTATGCATAGCAGAAATAATCAGGGGAAGATTAAAAATACTGTCAGACAGGCTAGGAATTAATTTTCCCACTATTCTCGCTTCGTCAGCCTGTCAAACCTCATGACGTTTAACTCAGAGCATCCTCGTCAGTCTCTGCCTGAACGGTAACCCACTGAGGTGCCAGGTACTGGACCTGACAAGGTTCAAAACCAGGCAGGTACCAGACCTGACAAGGTTACTCACCGAAGATTTGTGCTGCTTCTAAGATGGATCATGGATTCAAGACCGGAGGAATTGGGTCCATCATGCTTGAAAGGGGGAACCTTATTGGGTCCAGGTCCGCTAGGAAACGGGTTTGCTGCCCAATTCAAGCTGAGGCAGAGGCCCTGAGGAACATAAATTTTGCAATTCATTAAGGGGTTAATCACTGTACCTTTCTTTTTGATAGCCTCCAACTGGTACAAGCATGTTCCTCACAAGGGTCCCCTGTTAATTCCGACTGGAGAGCATTTTCAGAGATATATTACATATGGCAAACCTTCAAGCAAAAACCTTCTTGTCAGTGTGTTCACATAAAACATCACCAAAACGATATTGCTGACTATCTCGCAAAGCAAGGAAGAAGACAGGGATGGGATCATTTAGGTTTTACTTACCAATGTTCAGTTTGGAACAATCTATGTAATTTCTGGGTTTCTGGGGTTATATTTGCAGTTTTTTCTGGTTTGAATTGTAATCCTGTAATTTATGGTTTTCTGAGGTTATATCTACAATTTTTCTTGTTTGAATTGTAAACCCTGTAACGACTAGTTTCTTGAATGAAAGCCAAGGGTATTTTTCTGATAAAAAAAAGGGTGCCAGATTTTAGGTAAAGGTTTTAACAGAGTAGTTTTCGCTTCATGCAGCACACAGATTATAGAATCGAAATATTCTTGTATATGGTCGGTGAGCTGTATTAAGTCAAAATTGCTCTGTCAAAATATTTACCCCAGATTTCTAACGACTTGTCCAGACGTGTCGAAGTTCTTGACCATGTTAATAGACACGGGTGCATGCTTTTGGGTATCCGTGGTATCATGTGTGTCAGTGCTACAATGTGTGTCCACGCTACTAAGAAAATCATTAAATATTACCCTATTTTATTATATTTCTTTTTACGGAAATTAATAACGAATGAAACTTAATTATAAAAAGCAATAAGTTTGTAACTATTTTAGTTTTCTAAATTTTATTCACTTGATTAAAAAAATACTAGGTAGGAATTTTTTTTCAAAGAACTTTGGACAAAGTCTCATTTAAAAGATCAGGCTTAAATTGTTCGATTTGTATTAAAATTTGCATAAATAATTTGAATTTAAGAAACCATTTAAAGTTGTCAAGTTTTAAATCTGCTTACACGAATTTCGACAAAAATACCTGACTTAGGTAAATTTGTCGAAAGCACTTGGTACAAAACCCAATTCCAAATTATGGTATTAAAGCTACAAATTCTGGGTGGACCTTATAACCCTTGTAATTTTGATTATAAGTTATTCTTTTGGAACCGAATCTGGTGATCTCCCTTCAGAACTAATTAAAAGAACAAATAAGTTCCTCTTCTCTGTACATTCTCTGTACATCAATTAGTCACATTTTTTTTTCAAACAAAATTATCATATTTTTTATTCTATGAGTTCTTCTGTATGCTTGTCAAGCTTTAATTTGATATACAATTTTTCACAATTCCTTGGGTACAGGTACAAACAAGGTTCTAAATAGTGTTTATAGTGGTATAGCGGGGAGACAAAAAAAAAAAAAAAAAAAACTTTAGCGAATAGCGTAGCTATAGCGGAAGCTATCATAAATAGCGTTTTTTTTATTTCAAAAATTCTATTTTATATTTTTACTAATAGTAAACATGTCTCGTCAAGAAAGAAAAATATAAATTAATTTGATTAAATACACAATTTTTTTCCATTACAAGATTTAATTTGATTAAATATACATTTTTTTTTATGAGCGCTTCTTTTATGTTTTGTTGTTGTTGTTGTTGTTCATGGATATTGAGAACAATGAGAAGTGATTTTTGTTAATAAACTCTGAAAGAGATGGTCAAGAGACTGAACATAATTAATTAATTAATTAAATAAAATATCTATATTAACAGAAAGTTGTGATTTAAAGTAGAGAAAATTAACACCTTAAAAGTCGTTAATTAGATAAAAGGTGGTGTCTAGATTTGCATTTTTTTTTTTTTTGCTTCTTTCAAATACATAAAATCTATAAGATAAGGAGAAAAAAAAAAAATTAGATTATACTAGACACTACCATGCGTTGTATTGGGACGCTTAATTAATTTCACTCAGTCACACGTCCCCCCGTCTAATCATGTCCAGGTACAATGAAATATACAAACAAACAACCGATTACCAATATTCAGTTCATTCATTTAATAAATATTACCTGAAATGGTTAGATTCCATTTCTTATAAAAAGGACTTGACTCATCTGATCTGTCTTTAACAAAACTAAATAATAAAGTTTCTGTTCCAAAAAAAAAAAAAAGTAGTCCCTATCTCTCACTGCATTCAACATGGCATCTGCATCTGAATCTGACAAGGCCAAAATCTTGATCATTGGCGGTACCGGCTACATCGGAGAGTTTGTGGTATCAGCCAGTGCCCGGTTGGGCCACCCCACATTTGCGCTGGTTCGCGACCTGACACCAGCCGATCCTGCCAAGGCCAAGTTGCTGAAGAGCTTCAAGGATTCTGGTGTTACTCTTGTCAAGGTTCTAAAATTTTATTTTTTGTAAATTAATTTCACCTTATTTCTCCTTCTAATTGCTAACATATATATGAAATATGAATGCATGTGTTGAAATGAATTGGTGAGCAGGGAGACTTGTATGATCATGGGAGTTTGGTAAAGGCAATCAAGGCCGTCGATGTCGTCATATCGACAGTCGGCTCCCGTCAGATAGCTGATCAAACAAACATCATTGCCGCAATCAAGGAAGCTGGCAATGTCAAGGTGATCAAAATATACAAAATTTATTTGATCGAATTAAGCTATTATATATATATATAATTAATTAATTAAGTAGGTTTTGAGCAATTTGCCTAACTATATACATGTAGAGATTCTTTCCGTCAGAGTTCGGCAATGATGCAGACCGGGTGCACACAGTGGAACCCGCCAAGTCGATGTATACATTGAAGGCATCGATCCGACGCGCCATAGAGGCGGAGGGGATACCATACACATACGTGGCAGGTGCCTATTTTGCTGGCTATTTTCTTCCGACTTTGTGCCAACTTGCGCCGCCTACAGATAAGATTACAATCTTAGGAGATGGAAATACTCCGGCGGTTTTTGCCGATGAAGGTGATATTGGTACGTACACAATCAAGGCGGTAGATGACCCGCGTACCTTGAACAAGAGTCTGTACCTTCGACCTGCGGCGAATACAATCAGCAAAAACGATTTGGTGTCATTGTATGAGAAGATAACTGGAAAGAAATTGGAGCGCATTTATGTGACTGAAGAACAGCTCTTGAACCAGATCCAAGGTTGCATGTCTTTCGTGCTTTTCAATCTAATTAATATTTATGTCTAATTAATGCTTATATCTAATTATCTATATGCTGATTTTGTAATTTCAGAGTCGGCATATCCTGTAAATATAATTCTATCGCTCCATTACTCGGTGTTTATAAAGGGAGATCAAACGAATTTCAAAATCGAGCCTTCTTTCGGTGTTGAGGCAACAGAGCTTTATCCCCAATTCAAGTACACCACAGTCGAAGAACTCATCAGACGCTATACCTGATACCTCCCTCTAATTAATTAATTAACATCACAATTATAAAATAAGATGAATGTATTATATGTGTTGGAACTGTTCTCTGCTTCTGCTTCTGCCTCTGCCTCTGTGCTTGCTCTTGTTTTCATTTAAAGCCTTATATATTGTTTTAGCTGCAAACGCATGCGTCTACAACTAAAATCTCCTTTCTGATCTGATCAAATTATTTCTTTTCAAACAACCAAAGACTTTGATGTCTACGAACAGTCGCATCGAATTTCAAAAGATATTCACAGAATGTTCATTGTTCAGTATAAATATAAAGAACATACATGTTATCTGTAAGTTCTGTTAATTTAAAGATAATAAATATGACCTAAATTAAATTAACATTAGTTGTGGTACCAAATTACATCAATAGTTCATAATATCTACTTAAAGTCTTAAACTACTAACAGTAAATAGTAGATTATACCGGAAAGGTGCTTACTGGTATGCCAGATGCAGATTCTGACATAATACAGATCAAGTAATTGGGTACATCAAAATAAGTGCTGTGGTCTTGTAGATAGTATTAGGTCTTGTTAAGGTTTTAGATGATTTAAGGTGGTGCTGGATTCATTGCCTCTTAATCTGAATAGTAACATGTGCTGCATTTAATATTTTTCTGGCTTGCTGACATATAATTATAGTTTGCAAAAGAAAACATATAATTATGGCTTTCTGTGATGTAATTATTCAATGATATATGCATATTACATGGAACTTTTTTTTTTAATGACAAAATGTATTAGTGGCATGTATGATGAGGAAATAAAAAGTTCATAAGCACACAAAAATAATGTCCACCACTATTTTTGAAAGATGAGAGTTCAAATGCTTTAATTTTGTTACACTATTTTTGTGGTTTGGATAAGCATGGCCCTAATAAATCAATTGAAATTGAAAGATCAGAGTTCAAAATGCTTTAGTTTTATTTGTCTCCATCATACCTCTACATTTTAATATTTGATAACAAAAAAAAATTAATTTATATGTCAAAATAAAACATTTAGATATGATCTATATTTTTATTTTTTCATGAACATAAAAAAGTATTACCTTTCAATTTAAGTTTTAAATGAATCAGTAAGTTGAAAAATCAATGTCCAAAATTCATTCACATCGGTATATTTTTGAATACTAACCAAAATGTCATAATATTTTATGATTTTAAAATGTCATAACATTTTATGATTTTATTGTGATATTTAATTTTAAAATTTGAAGTTATTGTAAGTCTAAAATTAAAGACATGATGGAAAAATATATAAACAATGAAGGCATTTGAACCATCCTCCAATTGAAATAATAAATTTTGGTAACATTTTGATGCATCTTAATTTCTAAAAAAATATTATTAGCTAAAGATTGTTCAATTTGTTAATAGATCAATTGAACTAACAATTTTGATGAAGCATATTGTCCAATTTGTTAATAGATCAAGTGAACAAACAATTTTTGTAACAACTTTGAGAATATATATCAACCATTAGAAAATATTATTTATTGAAGCTCATGAAGCATATTGCCAATTTGTCCTTTGAAATAACAAATTTTTGGGACCAATTCAACTTGATCCACATGAACTCATGACCCATTTGTCCTTTGAATAACAAACTTTTGGGACCAACATGATGCACATGAACTTTTGGTAAAATCTTTAGTTCAATTTTTTACAGTGGATATATATATCCACAGAGACAAAGATGGATGGAGGCCGTATATATAGAGGGAAAAAAAATGGAAATCTCCAAGGTGAAATATAAAAAATCTTGAGTTCTCTGAATTATTAAATGAATATAAAGATTTTATTGTAATTGTTTTTAATTGCGAATAGATATTTTTTTAATGCAGGTTTAGAATTTTTTGTTTAAAATTGTTTAATAAAATGAAATATTGGTTTTTGTATTATTGATCTCATATATATATGTTCTTAATTTAACCGATATATTTGATCGTTTAAACAATTAAACACATCTATCATGTTTTAATTTTGGTCAGACCAAATAACTAATACCGGTAAATTTCATGAAAAGGTAGTAATTGATTTGAAATAATTATTCAATTCTCTATTGAAATGGCTTGATAAAAATCAAACAATGGATTAATCATTTTCTCAATAAATCTATTTCATCTCTAAATATGATTGGGTGCACCATTTTGTGGTTCAGATCATTAACTAAAGCTGTGAATCATAGCCTCAATATAATTTTTCTATGGGTATCTTTTCATTGTGAATTTTCAAATCTAGAAACATGTAAATATTATTTTACTCTTATAGTATATTTTGGAATTTGCCATAAACAAGCAATATATGTGTACCTATCTTATATGCTCATTACTCCCTTGATAATTAAATCTATAGTTATTTTCATATTATTCAAATAATCAGAAATGGTTAGGTTTTTATAATGGTTATTTTATAATTTAAAATGTAAGAAATTATTTTACTTAGATTGTTTTCTACTAATAAATTGAAGAAAATCCTCATGCGCTGTCTGATTATTTAAATTTTGCAATGCATGTAAGAAAAGAAGCATGTCCTTGAGACTCAGATCGTATACAAAAGAATATGAGTGAGTCTATGGTCCTATGCATATCACGGGTTGTTACCGTGTTATGGCTCTATATTCGAGTTTTCAAATCCTAACGGTCGATCCGAACCATTCATCTTGTTCTCCATATTAATATGTGTTTGGAGACCAAATTTTACATTTTTTGAAATTTTTTTACTGTTTTTTTAGATATTTAGAAAATCACTTGATCTGAAAATTCTGGACCATCCAAAAACAGTGATTTTCAATAAATCTAAAAAAGTAGTAAAAAAATTTCAAAAAATATAAAATTTGGTCTCCAAACACATATTAATATGGAAAACAAGATGAACGGTTCGGATCAATCGTTAGAATTTGAAAACTCAAATATAGAACCGTAGCACGGTGCCAAATCGTAATATGCATAGTACCACGGGCTCACTCAAAGAATATGTACATGAAATTTTTATAGTTCATATTATTGTCTTTGAACAAACTATCCCTTAATAAATTGTTGTTGAGTTGGGGGTTCAAATGCCTTCATGATGTCTTAATTTCTAAAATTTTAATAACATAAAATTTAAAACTTAAATGTTAATATAAAATTATTAGATATGATCTACATTATTTTTTCTATGCACATAAAATATTATGACATTTCAACTTTTTTTTTATTGTTTTTAAGAATTTTCAAAAATACATATATATATTGATGTGAATAATTTATAAACTTTTATTTTTGTTTCCTCTATCCGGCCTCCGTAGGAAATCCATCCACCGTAAAAAATTTGAACTAAAGATTTTACCAAAAGTTCATGTGCATCAAAAGTTGGTCCCAAAAGTTTGTTATTTCAAAGGACAAATGGGTCATGCTTCAATAAATAATAGTTTCTAAAAATTGATATCCATCAAAGTTGTTACAAAAAGTTGTCAGTTCAATTGATCTTTTAACAAATTGGACTATATGCTTCATTAGATCATATTTTCAAGAAATTTATATGCGTCAAATTGTTAGTTTAATTGAACTATTTTCATCAAATAATTCTTTAGAATTTAATATGCATCAAAATATTGCCAAAATTTATTATTTCAATTAGAGAATGGTTCAAATACTTTTATAGTTTATGCTTTTATCGTGTCTTCTTTTTTAGACCTACAATAACTTAAAACTTAAATGTTAAAATAAAATTATTAAACATTATCTATTTTATTTTTTCTATTCACACATAAAATATTACCACATTTGAATTTATATTGATTAATATCAAGAGCTTATAAAAATATGCCAATGTAGATAAATTTTGAATGTTAATTTTTCAACTCACTGATTTATATAAAACCTAAATCGAAATGTGATAATAAACAACATTTGTGGTTAAAAAGTAGTACTAGCTAGGACAATTCTGCCATATGCATATATCATGAAATAACTACATCACAGAAAGCCATAATTATATGTCAGAAAATCAGAAAAGATAATAAATCCACTGCACATGTAATTGATTCCACAGGAACAAACAACAAATAAACTTGTACAGGTGTGTAGTGTTATTATATCTGACTCGCTATGAAATTGTACACAAGGAGTCTAAGCAGTTGATCAAATCCAAATTGTTTGGTTTTATTTATCTATGCCTCCCATTATATATATCTCTATCTCGTTCTTTCATCTTCTCCATTGATTAGACTCCACCTTTCTCCCTCCTCTCCTCTGTTCTCTGTATTGACATTGACATTGATACAAGCAATCTACTCATTTCTATCAAGACCAACACCCAAAAATTCTCAATCCTGAATAAATCCATATGACTGCCTAAGAGAGAACAGAGAGATCATGAAAGCAGCAGCGAAATCAGAGAGGAGCTGAGTTACGTTGCGTCTGGCGTGATGGCCAGACTGTTTGTCTTAATACCAAAAATGTCGACAGCTAGAATTCTTTGTCAGGCGTGCCGTTATTTATTTCAGAAGCCAGTTGAAGTATTAGACTATCTTTCTTCCCAGAAACAAGTAAGTTTCTTTAAACCTTATTGTGGAATTGTTAGCTAAATATGGCATCAAAATGCATGTCTAACAAATCACATCCGACTGCGGAGTTGCATTATCTAGATTTCCCATTTGGTTTTTATTTGCCAAATTTATTTGTATTAATTTCTTTTTGTCCGAGAACTTCAATTTTCTCCCAATTCAATCCTAGAAGCAAAGCTAAGATAGCTCAATGCCTTCTAGTAGAAATGTAATATAGATTCCTGGTGCAATTACAAATTTAATAATTGATTATCGCAAGTGTATGAAATCCCTTGCTCCATAATTTTTTGTTGTGTGAATTTATTATCTGGTTGACTATGTGAATTTTTCTTTTTTCTATTTCTCAAGTTATAGAACTTTTACTTGTCTGAAATTTTGATAAGACAAATAATTCAAGGCTATCATAGTTTCATGATATACTTCATTATTTAATGTTTTGATCAAAATGCCTTAAGAGTTTTATGTAAATGTTGACTTATTTCAGTGAATTTGTTATATTTACTCAGCAGATGGAAAGATCAAGTTCACAGCGATCTCATACAATCGACATCACCAGCAATGTATCCGGAAATATCTCCACCACACCTGAAAACCCTAAAATATGTGCCAGCGCAGCATATGACCTTTCTAATTCCACCACAACTACTAGAGAGAGAGACACCTCTATGAGAACTAACAATCGCAATAATACTTTGCATAATTTCTATGATTGTTGAGGTGTTCGGTATAATGCAGGCTAACAGTTTAGCCATTATTGTCTAACGTGGCAGCCTTTGCTATTTCTTTGTTCTCTCTGTGGACGCCTGGATGGGACGCGACGCTACGTCAGTCATACGGTTTTTACATAATAGAAATTTTTGGTGCATTGGTTTCTATTCAATTATATGGCTTTCAACCGGCATTTTAATTTGGAAAGCAATGCAAAGGCTGATTTACAAAGGTGGAGAGGTGAAAGGTTTGCTTATGTTTGTTGTTGCCACATTTGGTTTAATGGTTAATATAGCGATGGCCTTTTTATTAGGTCATGATCACAAGTACAGGCACGGGCATGATCATGATCCTGATGGCATTACAGTTGCAACACATCCTCATGCATGGTCATAACCATTTAGAGAAAGACGAGAGCGAACCGTTGTTGAGAAAAACAAAAGAGAAAAAGTAGAGGAATATAAATGTGCACATTGCATATCTGCACGTGTTAGGTGATTCACTACAAAGCATGAGCGTCATGATAGGTGGAGCCATAATTTGGTACAGGCATGAGTGGAAAATTGTCAATCTTGTACCACTCAGGCCTATACCAAATTATGGCCCCTCCTATCATGACATCCACACTTTGTAGCAAATCACCTAGCACATGCGTGCAGACACATTGTGCACATTTATATTCTTCTTTTTCTCTTTTGTTTTTCTCAACAACGGTTTGCTCTTATCTTTCTCTAAATGGTTATGACCGTGATGATGTGTTGCAACCGTAATGCCATCAGGATCATGATCATGGAAAGTACACCAAGAGAAGTGAAATTTTTTGGAGATGTTAATGGATGGTATGCCAAGAGAAGTCGATGCAACGAAACTTGAAGAGGGTTTGTGCCAAATGGAAGGTCTAGTTATGGTGCATGAAATGCACAAATGGTGCATCACAGCTTGTAAGGTGTTGCTTGCATGTCATGTTACAATTACGCGAGATGCAAATACCAATGCTAGACAGGAGGTGCTTTATCTAGTTGTCTAGTTATGGTGCATGAAATGCACAAATGGTGCATCACAGCTTGTAAGGTGCTGCTTGCATGTCATGTTACGATTACACGAGATGCAAATACCAATGCTAGACAGGAGGTGCTTTATCTAGTTGTTTTCAGATGAGTTTTGTTTCGGTTTTTAGTTGTTATTTCTGTCATGGATTGTTAGTCTGCAAGATAGTTGTTATTTCTGTCATGCATTTATATATGCTAAAATTTCGTATATTTATTAATTCCAATAAATTCATGGTTTATGCTAAATTTACACCTTTAGAATGAGAAAAGGTGAAAGAGTATTATGAGAGCTATTCTCAGTATATATCCAAACCCAAACCCAATTCCCTTTTTTTTTTCTTAGTGAAACTATGAGTTAGTTATTCTATGATTGTGGAATATGAATGTTGTTATTTCTCTCGTGCATTATTGCTCAGCAAGATTTTAGAAGTTGCCTTGTGAATTTTTTTGAAGAGTTTAGCTTCAGACAGTCCGATCGTAAATCAGGGCCAATTGATCATTGACAGGCTCCTCTTAGATTCGTATTAATATGAAACGAACAGATCGGATCTAAATTCAAACAGTACGTTAATACAGAGGATAGGAGTGTGCTCCACAAACTCAAAAGGGAAGGGGAGGGAGGGGGCAAAGGGAAGGGGAGAGCACAAAAGGGAAACATTTTAATAGAGTTACTTGCTCTACAAATGTGTAGAGAGGAAAGGGCAACTATAGTGTAAATTGAAATGTAACATATATTTTGAATATAACTATTTGGCCCCTATAGAGAAGAAATGAAGACTGATGTATGACTAACTAGTACGAGTCGCATAAGAAAACAAAGAAAAGAGATCACTTCATCTTGTTACTACTTACTATGCCTGAACAGGAGCTTGAAGAGTCACCTCTTCTCACCTTAGACTGGTACATGTTCATTGGCACCAGTTTTGAACTCATTCATTCCACCAGAATAATGAGACGACAGTGACTAAAAAATGAGAATAGTAGATAAAAAAGGAATGCTGATCACTAATAAATCTGATTTTTAATAGAATCAAGAGAAAAAAATGAAACAATAATTATTAGTTTAACATATTCATTCTAAGTGTGAATATGTTTATCTGTTTTGTTTATTCTAAAGAAAATGCATCTATTAGTTAAACTAAGATACTAGAACACATTTTGGTGTAAAGCGAATCTGACAGGATAATAGGAAAAAAAAATTCAAAAAAAAAAAAAGACAGGATAATAGGAAAATTCAGAAAATGCAAGTAGGCCCCTAGTATTTACATGATATTTTCTCGACTTTTGTATAGGCACGCAAAATAGCATGAAAACTAAACTTAAAATCTCCTTTGGCACATTCATCAGGTATAGAGCCAATTAAAAAATCTTACAAAACCAACAATTACACAAACTGAAAATTTCATTTCTGAATTATAAACTTGGAACGTTGATATAATAACTGAACAATTAAAAGGTCATACAAAACCAACAAAAGGAAAATCTAAAAAACAGTGCCTCACTGGCTTGGCATTGGAGCTTCGTTCCCTGTATTTGCTGGTAAGAGATTGACCAACATGTCTGGTGCCCTATTCCAGGATAGGGCAAAGGATCAGTATTATTTTGAGCTTTGATATTCGTGCTGAATGCAATTTAAACTGTTGAGATATCCCAAAAAGTAATGCAAAATTTGAAATATCTCAAAAGGATGTGAATTCAGATAATGGGGTTTATAGATATGAGACAAAAATTAAGCAATCAACCAAATCCAAATGTTTGGCTTTTCCCTCATTCCTTCAGGCTTAATTTTTTTCCTACACACAGCTCAAATTTTTTTTCTGGCCTGCTGAATTTGCAATTGGAAAAGCCATTCTGCAAAATTGCTCTATAGAGCTCTATTGTGCAGCATTTCAATCTTAGACAATTCAGTCTTTTCTTTAAAAGAATGGTAGTAGCTACCAGTATACAGTAGACAATTTGTCATTGTAATTAAAACAAGGAGTTATTGAACTAAAACAACCAAATTTGTGTTGTATGCTCTGATAAATGTACATAACTTATCAGAGCATAGTCTATCAAAGTCAAGTCAGAGTGCTGGTATTATTCATCGAATTTGTAAGCTCAGGTAGTAGAGCGAGATACTTGCACTGACAATATGTTTGAACAGGTATGTGTAATTAGACGTACTCGAGTAGGTAGAAGATTTTTGGCCTGTATAGAATAACATAACATATAAAATGTTACTGCAAATATTTACCCTAAACTGAAGCTCCTTTGAAGCAGAGAAAGAAAGAGGTATTTATCAAGTAATCAATGTCCAGCTCATTGGAACCAAAATTAGGCAGTAATTACTAGTGTTGTAAAAAACATCAGTTTAGGCCGATTAGTTGTTGGCTATGAGCTAACCCGTTACGGATTTTCCTGACTAATCGGCCAATTATTTCCAATTATTCCCGATTACTAATCAGCTGATTATTCCTGATTTACAACACTGGTAATTACATTAGGGTATTAACACATATCATGTGAATGTATCTAACAAACTGAACTATATCCTCAAAGAAAGAAATCACCAAAACATACATGGGAACTTGTACCTAGTTCGTTGAAGGATCTGATGCGTCTTCCATTTTTTCTATCAAATTGTCCGACATGAATGGTTAAATAAAGGCCTTAAGAATAATGACAACTACATGATTTTAAAAATAATAATTAGTATTAAACTCTCTATAACAGATTACCAGAATCAGTCCAGTATCTCCAACAGGTGCACAATTTAGAGAAACAACAACACCCCATGAGACAGGTCCCAAAGAGGTGGACAAAAATGTTTCTAACCATGATAGCAAATTATCATATCCCTCCAATCACTAATTAAGAACAAATAGAATCAGTAGAGGCTTGAGGCGCTGGTTCGATTAAATATAAGAATTACTTTCAAGAAATGAAAGGGAATATTATAAATCATTAAGACATCAATTTATAAAAAAAATTAAAGAAATACCTCAAAGACCACTGTAAATATGCCGCCATCAGTATAATCCACCACCAGAGCCTTTGCTGTTTTGCTGGTCTCCAGGTAAAATAGAACAACTTGAGAGTAGGTCCGATGTCCATCAGACCTGCTTTGGTTCAATGGGTTCAACAACTGTCCAATTTGCTTTATGATTCGTGCATTCCACTTCAAAATTTGTGCATGTCTGCTTCAATTTTCGTGCACACAGATCTTAATTCCGATCGGACAGTCATGGAGCCCTTTGGACCCAAAAGTAGGTCGAATGGGCATCAGATCTCCGTTCTCAAATAGAACATCCACTAGCAGGTCTTCTGTTTGTCATTTTTCACTGTTCTTTCATCCTTCCTAGTTTATTGTCCTGTAGATGACAGTAAATTCATTACGATATAAAAACATATCATACGAATTTGTACTAATTAATACACTTAAAAAATGAGTGTAGTGTCAGGAGTTGGCCTGTGTATGATGTACCACAATTACTTGTTCAGAAATTCTTTATCGTACAAATGAAGTTGTGAATATATATAACCACCAGATTCTAATAATATATTTGGCACAGCACAGCTTAGGAATCAAATCTCTTGAAACCATCAACCTGCTTAATAGCAATAACACAGGAAACAATTTGCAAATGCCCAGTAATGTTATGCAACAGCAGTAACCTTCATTACATACAAATGATCATTAAAGAATAATATTACATAAAGATTAAAACCAATATAAACAAATAATTTCCATTTTTTTTTTTTACAAAATTAAGGTTTGAGGCACTACCAATAAAGCTATCATATAAACTAATATCTAAACTAAACATTACGTTAACTTATGATTCCCCTTTTATTAATAGTTCCATTTGTCATTAAGGATCTTGATGGATTCGAACCATCATCCCCCTGAAAATTCAGGGGCTCTGTCCAAATACTTTTGAGCTAAAGACCCATTTCAAAAGGTAGTTTACAGCATATGTTTTCTTCATTTAGGAGCATATGTTTTCTTCATCAAGGAGCCAAGACCACTTTAATATTTCAAAAAAATTGCACAAAAAAAAAAATACTTCCAATTCTAATATATGAAGATCATTCTAAACACAATGTCCAAAATCACCATATTACTGAAACTATAAATAACTCCGTGTGTTCTCTAGTGTTATCAATTCATACATATGCCTGATAAGTGAAAGCTTTTTGCAAAAAAGTTGTGTTAGATAAAACCAGATGACACCACTGCAAAAACTAAGTTGGTAAAATAACAAATATATAAGTGTTTACAGAATGACGAAATTAAAAACAGCATCTCAATAGCTCAATAACCTGATATAAACATGAGTATGACCCTCTAATGAAGTCTCAACATACACACTAGAACCTACAGATGTAAGAAACGCCACCCGTCCATGTACCCAACAAATGATCAACCTGTCCGATATCATCAACAGGAATAAAAATGTATGCAGTGGAAATGTTGCCATCAATATCTAAAGAAATACAAGTACAAAAAATTTTGAAACTACTATCATCAAACAAAAAATGGATAACTGCAACTAATTACAATAACTCAACAGACAAATTGCATATAACTATCAATTAAAAAATTGTAAAAATCTCAAGTTCAATGAAATGGCATAAAAATCTATGAGATTTCTCATTGTCACAACTAGAATTCCCATCAGACATGATAAATTTTATCAGATTTAAAAGAGAGGCATACACATAATATGGCAATCATCTGCCGAAGATTGTAGATTGTACATCTTCGATAGTATTAATTATTACCAGACTTCTATTGCATGCATTGAGCTTTTCATTTCAGACAACAAAAATACCAGATTCTTGAGAGGTATGCACATTGCAAGGAAAGCATAGTGAGGTCCTACATTTTAAAAGGTATTATTAATTTTTTCAGACTTCTTCCTGCATGTATTGAGCTTACAATATATAAGTGATCTTTGCTATACTTGATTTAAATTTAATTTGTCAAAAATTATTCGCCTGGATGCAATGCTTTTATTTTTCTAACATAGATAGGTTCATTACCAGCAAACTGGACATTCAATTCGTTAGATTAATTAAACAGAGTGAACTTTCAGATATACCTCAAATTAGTAGTTCACTAAGCTTCAATTGCATGGCTTCCATCATCCACGCAAGTTACAGATCAAGTTATGTTGCTATCAGGTACTCTGTAGAGAAAATGTAACGAGAAAAGGGGAGTACAGAGAGAGAGAGAGGCACACACGCACACAAACACACAACAAGAGGGAGAACCTGGGGGTAAAAAAAACTTCCCCATGCGATCTCCCTCAAACAAAAACATCTTTTTTATTATTATGGTTGACCTGCCATGCGAGCGCACCCAACATGGCAAAGGCCTCTAGGTACAAAATATATACAATATATCAGATCAGAAAGCTTACAACTGTAACAAAATACTTGTTACACTTACCAAAACCTTCTAGGTGATAGAACCAAACTATCTCAGACTCATCAATCTCAACTGCCACTTGGCTGAGGGAACCAAGATCCATCACTCAACAAACTATTGAAGTAGAGCTGAACTCAGAAGTACCACCAAAAATAGCTGGATCTTGCACAAGATATTGAAATATAGCCCATCAATATCTAAAGAAATATAAGTACAAAAACATTCATACTACTTTCACGAAACAAAAAATGGATGACAACTGCAACTAATTACAATTAACTCAACAAACAAATTGCATATAACTATCAAATCAAAAAATTATAAAAATCTCAATGAAATGAAATGGCATAACAAATAATTTACTAATCTGAACAAATTGAATTTTCATAATGTTAATCTATGAGATAACTTCTCATTGCCACATGAATTAGAATCACTTCAGACATGATAAATTTTATCAGATTTAATAGAGAGACGTACACATTATATGGCAATCATCTGTGGAAGATTGTATATCTTAGATAATAATATTAATTATTACCAGACTTCTATTGCATGCATTGAGCTTTGAATAATTCAATTCAGACAACAAATATACCAGATTGCACATTGCAAGGAAAACATGGTAGAAGTTATAATTATTTTTTTGGGGCTTCCTGCATGTGAGCTTACGATATATAATATCTTTGCTATACTCAATTTAAATTTAATATGTCATTTGTTATAAATAATTCGCCTGGATGCAATGCTTTTATTTTTTGTAACATTGTCGTACTAAGGTTCATTACCCGCAACTTATTGGACATCCAATTCATTAGATTAATTAAAAAGAGTGAATTTTCAGATATACCTCAAATTAGTAGTTCACTAAGCTTCAATTGCATGGCTTCCATCATCAACGCAAGTTATAGAACGAGTTATGTTGCAATCAGGTACTCTGTAGAGAAAATGTAACGAGAAAAGGGGTGTACAGAGAGAGAGAGAGAGAGGCACACTCACACACAAACACAGAACAAGAGGGAGAACCTGGGGGTAAAAAACACTTCCCCATGCGATCTCCCTCAAACAAAAATATCTTTTGTATTACTATGGTTGACCTGCCATGCGAGCGCACCCAACATGGCAAAGGCCTCTAGGTACAAAATATATACAAGATATCATACCAGAAAGCTTACAACTGTAACAAAATACTTGTTACACACTTACCAAAACCTTCCAGGTGATAGAGCCAAACATGATCTCAGACTCATCGATCTAGGCTGCCACTTGGCTGAGGGAATCAAGATATGATGAGATCCATCAGTCAACAAACTATGCATGTAGAGCTACTCGGAAGTACCGCCGAAGATAGCTGGCCCTTGCACAAGATCATGGTTTTCATGTCGAGGAGAAGGGAGTTAACCATGATCTTATGGGAGATGGATCAAACAGCTTCGTTTCTTCAAACAAGTCATCCGTCAATCGAATAAACACCATGTTCGAAATCGCGAAATCGGAGCAATAACAGTAGTTAGATTTATTTGATAAGATCGATCTGACTTGATAGAATATCTGAAACTGATTTTGAATGTCTCGCCGCAATTTTTCAGATCAGCGCCAGGTCTAACCTTCAAACGCGCAGCAACAGCTTAAATAGATCTCCCTCGACACTAATTTCGGCCTCATAAACCCTAATTTTAGAATAGATTGTGGGGGACTTTCATGGTTTTCAGGGAGAGGAGAAGAGAGGCTGCTATAGGTCTCTCTTGGGTTGATGGATTTATAGTAAAAAAAAGTCTTGGTCGGTTTATAGGAGTTTCTACGATTTTAGTAAACCCTAAACCGAGTCCGTATTCTCTGCATTAATATTCGGTTTGAGTTTAGCTCCGAACCGTCCGATCAGAAATCGGACCAATTCAATCGATGACGGTTCCTCTACGATTCGTGTTAAAATGAAACGAAGAGATCAGATCAAAAATCAAATGGTGCGTTAATGCAGAGGATATGAATCCCCCAAGTCGGTTTCGTCTTAGACGGACCAGATTTATCCACGCGTCAAATTTTGATTGGAAGCGCCACGTGATATTTCTTCTTCTTATCCCCTTTTGTCCGTATAAAGGGTGAATTCGCATCTCTGAGATATCTCAAATTTTGAGTGACTTTTACGAAAATCTAAACCGTTCAAATACCTCTGCACGAATCTCCAAGTTTAAATAATACTGGCCCCCTAAGCTATCCCCGAATAGGAACCGGACACGTCGGTCACGCAAAATAAGAGATATCTCAGAGGATATACACTGATAAAGGTTGGACCGACAGATTCTTTTCCAATTCAAAATAAAAAAAGACAGGCTGTTTAGGCGTGATTGGCATGAATAGCAGGGTCGGTTTCATTTTCTAATTCTCAAAAAAAAAAATTGCTAAAAATATTGGCTTACGTCAAAATGGAGCTTTTATTTCTTTTACCGGAGCTTGCGAGTTTCTTTTCGGCTTGAAAGTGCAATTATTTAGTTTTAAATGGGCTAGTCTGAATAATTGGTATGAGGATGCAATTTATTGGGCTTTGTAAATTACCGGGCGCCGTTGGATTTTTACCCCCAGGTTCTCCCTCTAGTGAAAAGTCAACGAAAATACCAACGAATAGGAAATTGCCAATTGAATCACTGGTAAGTGATAAGTATTCGATTGGCAATTTACTCACCCAGTCAACGAATAGGAATGTCAAACCACAGTGGACTCAACCGACACCAGCGATCGAACGACGCCGATTGAGATCGACCTGAATGAAAAATCAACTATATGGCTGTGTGTAGGGCTGCACAAAAAATTTATTGTTCGTGATTCGATTTGAGTTTGATTTAAAAAAGTTCATAAAAAAATTGATTCGAAATAGTTCGAAATTAATTCAAATCAAATTCAAACTAGATCTGATTTGTTTGAAATAGGTTCACAAACTATTCTATTTCGAATATCAAAGTAATGTGAACCGTTGATTTCCGCTGATGACTTAAAAGTTAAAACATAAGACCGTTCAACCATAAGTCATAACTCGTAAGTCGTAATTCTCGTTCTCAGTTCTAAAATTCTAGACGACTTTCACCTCTCACTTTCGGAGACTGCGATTACTATTTTTTATTGTAAAAAAATTCATAAAAGATTTAAAATTGAGTTTGTAAAAAATTTGATTCGAAATTAATTTAAATCAAATTTAAACTAAAGTAAGTTCAATTTGATTCGATTCGTTTGCAGTGTGTGTATATAGTGGCGACGTAAACACATGCCAAACGTGTAAAACTTCATACCAAACGTAAACACATGCCAAACGTGTAGAAATAATGTATGCATTTAGATATCCAACCAAGCAAGCGCCTATAATCAAACAATCATACATGTATGTGTTCGGATTTTATTCTTTTAATTATATCTTACTTGCAAAAAGAATTTCATAGGAACAACGGAATAAGATTTTGCAAATTAATAATAAATTATTCATTTTCCGCACCTTTGAATGAATAAAGAAATTAAGTGGATTTGTTAATTCCTTTTCAAATTATTTACGAGATCTACGAGTTATTTCAAATAATTTGGAAATAAAATCTTAAATATTCACAATTTTAGTATATTTCTAATGAACTACATCTAGGGGTGTTCAAACGGTCAGTTCGATTGAAATGGAAATAAAATAGTCAAATTAATTTTTTTTTGTTTTCAAAATTATAATTGAATTAACCGATTTAAAATTGCCAATCGAACAACAACCGAACTATTTAAACCAAATTAAATTTTAATTTGTTCAGTTCAATCAAATAAGAGAGTAAGTTTTAAAAAGTCAAAACTTAGTACATACTGACATACACCAATGCATTACAATTCTATAAAAATAATTGTTTAATTTTATATGAAATACTTAGATATTCCAAAATACTTAAACCAAAAATAAAATAAAAGACACGATGATTGAACTAAATCAAACATAAATTATACTTGGACTATTATAATTTGATTAGTTTGGTTTAATTAGTTTTTAAAAAATAAACCGAACCGATTCATTTAAACCGAAATTATTTAAAAATCTGTAAA
Organism: Carex pumila; assembly: GCA_033356055.1. Lineage (NCBI taxonomy): Eukaryota > Viridiplantae > Streptophyta > Magnoliopsida > Poales > Cyperaceae > Carex > Carex pumila. The sequence continues at coordinate 238,158 of JARJHM010000098.1, forward strand.
ACTGATCCATTAAATCGAAAAATTGAACCATTAAACTGAATTTTTTCGAATCGGTTGAAAACAAACATACCGAACTATTTGAACGCCTCTAACTACAACAAAATAAAACTATTTCTGGATATATTTGTACTATATAAATCATAAGTTTTAGACCTTGCTGATTATTTTGATTATTTTTTTAATTCGAAATACGTAAGAGTTTGTCTTGGACTTCATTTCGAAAAAATTAAATTTGAAGAAAAAAATAATTTTTAAAATTAGTAAGTTTTTATAGAATATAATTCGTACTGAATAAAATCTTATCGATAACAAATAATTTTTTTCTTTAAAGATTTACGTTGTACTTTAAGCACATCAAATTTATTTAAAGTAAACAAGGAGAAATTATAATATTAAAGCTATCTAATTAAAGATAAATAGTAAAAGAAAAATTAAATCGAACATAGTGAAAAAAAATAGTCGTGTCATATTGACTTGATCACAGTATGTTATGTTAAGTGTATCAATCATGTAACATGACTATTGTGTCAGGTAATGTCTCTCTTTAATTGAAATGACACGACACGCAAACTGACTTGATTACGTCACCATGCGACACTAGACATAACTATATTTCTAACATTGTCTCTTTATTTAACTTTATTTTACAATTTGTTCACACTTTTTAGCATTTTTCTAAAAAAAAATTCAATATATATACTAACTTAAATTTCGAAAACAATAGTCAGATATGTTTGAGTATTCGTGTGATATAATTGTTTTTCACTTTTTTTTGTCAACATCATATCACATGATTTTTTCTTTTATTGACGAGACAACGATCAAATCCCAGCATATTAATCGCGCTACGTCATTTTATTATTTTAGTAATCAAACAGATAATATAATAAATGATAATATAATTAAAAAATTATTAAGCTTAATTAAATATCAATGGTCACAAATACGGAACGCATATTTAGACGGAGTGATGTCAAACTTATCAATGGTCACATATTAATGTTATTTCGTTTTAATAATGCGAGAGAGCAAATAAAACTTCCCCATTAACTCAAAATGCTGACAGAGATGAATTCGCATTCTCTGATATATCTCATATTTTGCCAGACTTTATGTAAAATCACAACTGTTCAATTACGGTGCACACAAATCTCAAAGCTCAAATAACACTGGCCCCTACGCTATCTCCGATTAGACACCGGACACGTTGGTCATGCAAAATATGTGATATTTCAGAGGATACGCACTCCGCGGAGATGCCAAGGAATTCACATCCTCTCCGTTAGTGGATCTGGACCGTTCTTTTTAACATGGAACGAATCTCAAAGTTATCTAGTCCGCATCACAAAGCTGATGAGATTTAATCTCAAACCGTAAAGTGAGGGGAATCGTTCTCCGACAAAAATGTCGACACTACCACCATCTCTTCTCTCTGGTCTTTTCAATATTAGTATCGCCATCTCCCATTAAACCCCAGTACCCTTTTAATCCCAAGGTCATACTGAAGATTGTACCGAGATAAAGAATTGTAAACCCTATCAATGTAGAAGTCAAGTCAGTTTAGACTGGAATTGATGCCGCAGAGGTTGTATGGGTTTCATTTGGGATTATTGGAGTCGATTATTTACATATAGAGGTAAAAATGGTGCTCCAGGAATTAAAATGGTATGCTTTATCTTAAACCCTATCTGTACATCATATTTGCATCCATTGAGGACATTTTTAGTTAGAAGGTTTGCTAGACCCGCGAATTGTAGCAATCCTTAGCAGTTTTATTGTTATAGTAAAATACTCTTATACCTATTGTGTGCAAGTTGCCATTGATTAGAGGTATCTAGCAAATATATATTTGTGAATCCGATTTTGTATATGATATTAACTCATTTATATAAAACAAACAAGACAAAATAGTTTACTGAAAGCTGAATAACTAATAGTTTAATGCTGAAGGAATAATGCTCAAGTTAAAATTTATATTCTCAAAGAGTGGAAGAAAAGAACTCGGATGCTCAAGGAAGATATTATATGTTCATGCTAAAATAGGAAAGGTGTAGGTTGGGATGCAGCCAAACTAAGGCAGGAAAAAAGATTGGTATTTTTGATACTCATGTTGAAATTTTTAACTTGGAGATCGGTGGATCCATTGGAAAATATGAGTCATTCTCTGTGTTCAAAGAAGGGAATAATGCAGATTTACTGCTTTCTAAGTAAGAACTTTCCCCAAATGTGAATATTAATTTGTTATTGTGACAGTTACATATCATTTTCCTAAAATTACCATAGGTATGACTACTTTTGGAAATAAAATATTCGTAAGACGTTTTCGATCAGGAAATAATTAATCCGAGCCATCCAAACTAGCTAGGGTTTTTCATAGGGTATGTCCGCCAGTTGTTTAGAGATGCCCGTTGGTTTGAGCCGTCATCCCTTCTAGAATTTGGAAAAGTTACCTAGTCATTTGCTTAAAGCCTTTCTGATTATGCTTATTTGATCTGAACCGTCAAACTTAGGGTTTTAGATTAATCTCTTAGGCAGTCACATAAGTAATATATAAGACACAAGGGAGCCAGCGTCTTTTTGTTCATCCATTCCCAAATTAAACAAGTATGAAAAATATTAGAGAGAAGGCTTAAAATAAATCTCTCACTGCATTATATGAGTATTGCAAAAATAGATGTGGCTATTGCGGTACTGAAAACTGAGACTGAGGTAAGTTTTCACCAGTTTTATTATATCTTTATAAGGTAGTGGAATTGTTTGCGCAAAATTAAGTTGCGATAAAATTGATCAAAGTAGGTGATTTTTGGTGCATGTTCAAAATTCCTATAATTTAATTTGTTTGTTTTGAATCTAATGTATTTTTTTTTTCAGATGCCAAGTGGCAGTGCACCAAGGATAGCTGTTGTGCCAGCTGCCGTGCTTACCAAAAGAGAAACAGAAAGGTACTCACTTGTTTAATTTTTTGGCAGACCACCTAAAGTTCTTTTCAAATGTTTGTGTTGAGTGTGTGTTGTTTGACAATTAATAATTATGGGTATTTTGGAAGCCAAAAGTTGTTTCAGTTGAGTGGAGATTAAGGAATTTGGGAAGCCAAAAATTGTTTCAATTGAGTCCAGATGAGGATTTGAGCAACATCCAGACTAGGGTTTAGGAGGACAGGTTGCCTATCTTAATTATTGGTGTAATATCCCAATCATGTTTTATTTGATATAAACCATCCGAGTTGGTTCCTTGGGTTCAGTGCCTTATTGTTTTTGTTTGGAGTGCTCCAGACTTGAGATTTTCTTCATATGAGCTAACCAAAATTAGAGGTATAGGGTGCTTTATGGTTTGTTTGGAGCCATCCACATCAGGACGTAGCCTGTTACATTGGGGTAGAATTTTTGAATTGTCAAAATAGGGTTTCTGCTTAATGTTTTAGCTACCACAAGCTTGTAAACACTAATGATATAAATACATAAAACAGAAGTATAATCATTCTAGGAATATTCTTAACTGACAAATACATTTTGTTTAGCCTGAGTAGGTGGCCAAGCAGGAATGCTATGGTGCAAGTGGCTGTGCATCAGGAATGCTATGGTGCAAGAGATGTGAACAACCTTTCATCTTGGGCTTGTAGAGCTTGTGAGGAATCTCAGGTGAAGAGAAACTGCTATCTATGCCCCATCAAAGGTACTTCAAAAAATAATAATTTATGTTCTTGTTACAACAAGGGAGTTTGAGTGATTGAAGTCCATATGTTATCAACATTTTGTATTAATAATCATTCATGTACAAGCTTAGGTATGAAATATGTGATTGCATAATAGTTTATAATAATATAACAGGAGGTGCGCTTAAGAGAACTGATGTGGGTGATTTTTCGGTGCACGGGACATGCACATGGTTTCAGCCCAAAATGACTTTTCTTGATCCTGATGGCATGGAGCTTGATGTCAGGGTACTAAGTGTGCCTTTAGACTCTTTCAAGAAGGTTGCTATTTTTTCAATTAAGTACTTCATTATTTCCATTTTTTTTAGTTTTTTATTTTGTTGTTAATTTCCATTTTTGTGAGAGAGTGGTCATTATCTGGATATTGTGCTGGTTATACTGGTTATTGATACGTACCACTCTGCCGTGAACATGAAGTTCCTTTTTTACAATTATATGGAGCTTCTGAATCTTTGGGTTATTGAGCTGATATGGAGCACTGTGAGGGACACAAGAAATAGAAAACCAATAAACCTATTGTGACCAGTACCATATAATCTCTATTCTTATATTTTTCTTATATAACACACTGAAATGTACTTGGGTTCTTGTTTGTAGAAATGTGTGATATGTGAGCAAGTCCATGGCGTGCACACAAAATGTTGCAAGTGTAACAGTTACTATAATGCGATGTGCGCATCAAGGGCTGGATATCACATGAAGGTATCTTAAGAGTTTTGTTTCATTTTTTAATTTTAAGTCACCAGTGTACAAGTAGTTGTTTGAGACTGATATGGACTGTCAATACTTTATGGATCATTTGATTGTCAAAATGTTTGGATTCTTCATGAAAAAAAGAACACGATTGATGTTCTCCTTCTTGTTCAAATCACCTTTTCACATGGCTTATATTTTGGTTGCAGTTGCACACCTGCGTGAACCATGGCAAGCAGATATCACACTTTGATTCTTACTGTCCTAATCATGGGTATATTCTTTATATTTTTTTCATTTTCATTGGTTTATTATCGCTTTTTGCCAAACATTTTTTGGGCTGACGTGTGTATTTGTTTGCAGAGATGTTAACAAGAGCAATGCATTGGTTCTGTGCACAGAAGAAATAGTTTTCTCAAGCATGAGATCCCAGAGAAATAATGTGAGGCCGAGCTGTTCGAGGCTTGTCAAGAGGGACACTGAGAACCAAAGCACAAGCTGTCCTGAGACGGATTTAGCATTTTCAAGTTCTGAGGAAGCTTGTGCCAGATGCCATGTTTACCAAACGACAAACAGAAAGGTAACTTTTGTTTGTTTTGGCAGGCTTTTAGGAAATCTTTTCTATTGCTTGTGGTGAGAATGTGTTATTCTGCCATAAACAAAGTAGTTATGGGCACTTTAGAATCCAAAATTTGTTGATGTGTGGAGGTTAGGATTTGAGATGAGGTACTGTCTGAGTTAGTTGTGCCATCTAAATCATGATTTATATGATCAGATTGGTGTTTCTTGGACATGATGCCTTCTTTTATTTGCCTTGAGCCCACTAGAGTTTCTTCATCTGAGCTTTTAGCTAAAATTAGGTTTTGGATAGGTGCCTTTATGGAAGTTAATTTGGAACTTATGGAAGTTAATTTGTTCCAAATTTTATAAACATGTTGTGTTTATTTATTCTAGATAATTAGTATCGTGGTGAGCAAATTCGGTGCAGTGTGAGTGATGCTAGAGAGGTGTGCTATCGGGCGGAGAATGAAGATTGTTATGTGAGTTACACATTCTCTTGCTTCATTTTGCTTCTTTTGTTATTTTTAATTCCAATTTTGGTTGATATAGAATTTTTATTAAATTTTTCTGCAGTTCTTTAGAATCAGTGAGGAGTTTGTTCTTGACGCTACCAGAAAAGGAACCATAGTACGGCTCATCAATCACTCGGTATACTACTGCTCATACCTTCTGTTTTTCATCTAATATGTGTTTGAACTTGATACCCAGTTCTCAATTATTTTAATTCTTGAAACTGATAAAAACTTGTAATTATTGGTACTTTGTGCAGTGTGAGCCTAACTGCTATGCAAGGATTGTGACATTGCATGAGACAGATTGAATCAGGTTCATAGCCAAAGAGGACATTCCTACTGGTCAAGAGCTGATGTATGTATCACATGTGCCATAATTTTTTATTTTGCATAGCATCAAACTATTTCTCGATATTTTACTGACATGTAAACCTTTTTTGTGCATGCAGATTTGATTACAATTTCAACACTGATGAGTTGATGAAAGTGGAGTCAGTGCCTCTGCCAAGCACTGAACTGCCGGGAATACATGGGGTGACTCTTTTAACTGTGTTCGCAATATCCCCTTCATCTTCGCCTCTTTTGCTTAAAGGGCCATTTTGGTTTTCATTGTTCCATTCTTTTTAAGCACTGAATCCATTCATGTGACTTCTAATTGAATAATAAATTGTATAGATGGCATAGAGTATAGACTTCATAGGTGGTTTGCATAAGGTGATTGTAAGCGCTTTGAAAAGTGAAAATTGATAGAACAAAGATATCATTCTTTCATTTCTTCAACTATGATGCTATGTTATGTGTTGAAGATGGAGGAACGGAGATATTTGTGACTGAATTAGTACATCAGATTGGGTGGTTTCTTTCATACTTTATCTGTATATGCAGAAAGTTTCATATTAATTTGTTCAAAAAATTATTGTAGTAGTCCCTCAAAATAAAAAAATTTGCCTCGTAGCAATTAATGAAAGAATTCAAGTAATCTTATACATTATAATTTTGTAAATGAGTCAGACGGTAAAATTCTATCTTTAACTCATCATTGATTGATTGATTGATTGTTATTTGATTTAATCTCATTCGTCTATAGTTAGGGGTTGTACATATTAATCAGATCCCACCGCCCCCACGAATTCACATCCTCTCAGGTTACCGGACTGAGTACAATTGAATTAGACGGCCTAAAATTGTTCTTTTTAACTTGCACGAATCTCGAATCACAAATAATCCCCCCACCCCCCATCCCGAGAAGCCGGCTGAGAGTAAATCAAATCTGGGCCGTCCATTTCAATTGTATTGAATCAGGTACCTCCCCACGGCCCACGGCCCACCACCCACCCCAACACGTACCTTGCTTCCTCTCTGCTCACTCTCCCACTGAGGCGCGGGTCCCTCTCTCTCGCAAATCCTCCCCACGAGCCGCGTCTCCTCCTCCTCTCTCTCTTTCTCATCTCAATCCGCGGCCTCCCTTTCTTTGCCTCTCTCTCTCTATCCACTTGTCCAGATCGGTACCCGGTGGTCTCTTTCTCATCTCCGACAACCCAAATCAGAATAACCAAAACCTAAACTTACCCTTCATCAATATCGAAAGTATGTGTAGGATCTGATTTTTCATCGTTGCAGACTTGCAGTTGCTGTCTCTACCCTTTTCATTTGAAACAAGGTAACAAAACTTCTCTCCAATTTGTTTTTCAATTAGAATACTATTTACTACTATTCAATTAATTTAACAATTTATTAAATTTCAAAGTGCATCCATCTACTAGGAAAGTTAACATAGAATATTTAGTTAGTTAATATTGTTTGTCATGTGCGATTACTTCGTAGCGGGGTTCTAGATTTCAGTTGAATTGTCTCGTAAGTGTACAATTAACTTTGTTGAGTTCTTTGTAGTTTCGTTTAATTTTTTCTTATATTTGATTGTATAGGTTGATGGTAGAACACTGAAAAAGTTCATCACATATCATCTTTGTTAGATTCCACTGATTAACATATCAGCTTTTCTACAAGAAGCATTGTCTTTTTTAAACCTCCATGTCATCTACACAGAATCCTGTTGGTAAAGTAGAAACCATATGTTGTACAAGACCAATGAAAAAAATGACAGTATCACATATGTTTAAGATTATGGGTTACTCCTTAGATAAGGATATTGGCAAAGGGAATGTTATTCAGTCGACTATTTTCACTGTTGGTGGGTATGATTGGAGTATCCAGTACTACCTGAATGGTTGCAATCAGGCAGAAGTTGATGACATATCGATATATCTTAACCTCAAAAGCAAATCAGAATCTGTAAAGGCACAAGCTAACTTTACTATCCTAGACCAAAGTGGATGTGCTTTGCCCTTAAGCAAATCGACTGACATTAATAATTTCAAAAACTCGAATCAAGGTTGGGGCTTTAAATCATTCTGTAAAAGAGCAGAGTTGGAGTCAAATATCAAGGATGATTGTTTTGTAATTAAAAGTGTCGTTACTGTCTTTAAAGCTTTTCCAGTGGAACCAACTGCAAATATTGTTGTTCCGCCTAGTAACATACAACAACAACTTGGGCATTTTTTGGAGAATGGAAATGGAGCTGATGTGACATTTGAAGTGGATGGACAAACTTTTGCTGCTCACAAGTGCATTCTTGCGGCGAGATCTCCAGTCTTTTTGGCACAATTTTTCGGTCCCATGAAGGAAAAATTAGACACAACAATTAAAGTTGAAGAAATGGAAGCTCCAGTATTCAAAGCTCTGCTTCACTTCATATATAATGATTCATTTCCTGAATTTGAAGAGACAAAAGAAAGCGACGAGAAACATGACACTAAATTACTGGCTCAGCATCTATTGGTTGCAGCCGATAGATATGGTTTGGAGAGATTAAAGATAATGTGCGAGGAGATGTTGTGCGGTAGTATTGACATCAGCAATGCTGTGTCCTTGTTGTCTTTAGCTGGGAGGCACAGTTGCAATCATCTCAAACCAATATGCTTGAAGTTTATATTATCTTCTGACAGTATTGGAGAGGTAGCAGCAGAAGAGTTTCACCACATAGTTAAGAATGATCCGTTAATTTTGAAAGAATTACTTGGGAAACGAGGTTAAAAATAGAAAGTGATAGTTACCTAGTTAACCCTTGCAGCTTTTAATTTTGTTTTTGTTGAATGTAATTGAGTTCTAAAATAGTTGGAAGATTTAGTATTTATAAAAGTAATTGAATATTTTTGCATGGCTTTTCTTTTTATTGGAACCAACTAGTTTTTGTATAATTATAAAAAAGTGGCTTCGTCATGGTTTTATACAATAGCATTTCCTCGGATTTAATCATATTTGTTTGTATATTCATTTTTTACCCTACAAATTTTTTTTAACGTTAGTTGTCCTTCTTTGAACTTTATTATGTATTTATTATATTTGTTTCAAAATAAATAAAAATAATCAGAGAGATTGAACATTGCCAATTTTAAAACTTCCAGTAACACCAACAAAATTTGGAAGCTGAGGGAATACAATGCCTATTTTAATGGCCTGATTATTAATTTGTTTGAATTAATGGAGTGATCGGATGATAATTATTTATTAAACTTTCAGTTTAGAAATTAATTAGATGATAAATTGTGATGCATCTCAACTTTTTTTATTTCCAAGGCACTGCATATGCGGTTAAATTATAAAATACTAGTTTGCAATATGTAGGCAAAATTATTTGAATTGTCTTTCATTACTGTTTTTTTTTATCGTTAGTGTGAACATGGTCCTTTCTTAGCTCGATATCTTCTCCTCTTTCGGTACAGCTGCCACTTTGTCATCCCCAATTGAGCAATGAGCAAAGCAGAGGCAAACTAGAGAAACTTAATAGGGGACTGGAATTTTAAATGAATCACATGTGATAGTTGGGGTTTGAACCAAATTTCTCGCATCGACAGAATAGAGTTCTAACCACTAGACTATAAATAAACATTTGATGTTTTATGACGGACTGGACTATATAATTTAAAAAAAATTCAACTAAATTTCTATATACATAACTGAGATTTTGAAATCATAGGTGTGACCACTAAGCTTTAGATCCACCCTTTGAGCTAAGACACTTATACTAGCTCTCATCGATGAAGGCGCGTAAAGTTTCAAGTGAGATAATTTGTAGTTAGTGTGAGGTCATTAAACTACATTAAAGGACATACACAACTTTCAAATAGATACATCGATCCTGGAACTTATTACAACTTTACAAGCCTACAGAAAAAAGAGATCATGAGAACTTCATATATTTTTCATGACTTATAACGCTACCCCAAACCAGCACCGGAGTCTAAATCACATAATTACATATAGACCTTACATTATTTTTCGAATGAAATATAATAGACATGGTATGTGCGGACCAGCACCAGAAAACTCATCTATTTAATTACCTAAAATTTTCTCTTCTTAATTTCATTTTGAATATTCTTCATCTCATTGAGCTCTGAAAATATTAGCTCACCAACTAGTTGTTTCCTAAACAAGCGAATGTCATCCTGCCAAGTTGAATATATCATATATGAGTTCAATGAACAGTAATTTATTTTTTCTATGCTAATTGAAAGATAAACCACTATAAAGAATAATTACACACCTGTGTGAAGTCACAAGCAAGCTTTGATCCATCCCATAATTGCATGTATTTGAGTGCAAATAGACCACAAGAACATCTAAAACACCAATTGAGATACTCAATTGAATGAAATAATTTCTACAGAAATCAAAAGAAAAATGATGCAATCATACCCGTCCTCTTGTTGTGGTAAATTCAAAATACGCAATATAGGCCAATTGAGGACATTGTCTGGTCGCCATCCTTGTGAAGCATGTTGGGAGTTAAGTGCAGCATCAATACACACTTGAATTCCTAATCTCTGAATGGCAAAATGTAAATATGTAAATCATAACATGCTATAATAGAATATGCGAGCAATACTTATTTGAGAAAAGAAATACCAGCGTATGAGTTGTTTTATCATAAGGTTCCCCCAGTGAGTTGAAGGAATTTAAAATTTGGAATTCCTTCTTTGAAGCATTTAAAGCCCCGACAAACCAATGGTTTTCTACGTGGATTGGCATCAACACCTACAAATTATGATTGCAAGTTCAAACAAATAAGAAGTAAAAGTTGTAATGTACACAGCTCATATATTAATGAAAATTACCAGTTCATTTTGAAGGAAACTGTTGCCTTTCTCAATGATGTTAGACTTGTGTTCACAATTTTTTTCTCTTTTATCCATTGATGATCCCCATGAATGCAATAGTTGACTATCGAATGTGCTAAGTATCAGGATTTTACCTGATCTACCTCCTTTACTGTTCATGATATCAATATAGCAGTTGATAACCTGCAAAATTTATCCATTCATAGTTAAGAGTGAAATGTGATGATTGAAGTTTGAGAGAGGGAATACTGGAATATTGCAAATATTGTGATTAGCAGCGCCTATTGCCGTACCATTTGGTATGAAGGGCAATTAAGCATTTAACTATACAACTATCCATGTTTGAATTTATGCTTAAATAATAAGGGGCACAATTTGGTTCAACTGGCCCAGAATGATACAATTGGTAAATGCAAAAATATAACATACATCAAGGAAAATTAAAAACAGGGAGCATGGTGGATACACATTATACAAAAACCAAACGTACATCATCAGGAATCCATTTGACAGGTCCACACCCGTCAGTTTGTTGGATGAGACACTGCATTTTCTCAACAGTCAATCTGGCACCACCTATAGCTACTATTTCTTCTGACATCCTTCCACTCAAATCATTCTTAAGAAAACTAAGGGACCAGGTATGATAGACTCGTAATGGGCATTTGTATGATGGTGGAATGTGCTTCTCTACCAAGTCAATTGCTGCCCCCTTACCTATACATTTCCCTTATTTTAATTCCTCGTAAGAAAATTAATAATAATCAACTAAACTAGATGAAAAGTTATTGCATTAAGAAAATTTTGTGCTGTAATTTTTTTTTTCCTACAGTGACATAATCAACTATTCGGCATCAAGCAAGAAAACTACATGATTCATATATCCATTGTAGGAACCCAACTACAGACCAAACCATTTTAATCATGCATCATTGGTTTGTAGCCCCTGGCCCACACTTAGGGTATCAATATAAGTCTAAGTATCAGTTAGAAAATATTTTTTTTCAATTTTTTTTTTCCTTTTAGAATCGGTAAAATATATTAGAAAATTTGGTATCTAAAAGGTAAGCAGAGTTTTTTCCATTTGAGTTGGAACCACTTCCTATTTGAATAAAGATGACATTAGTTATCCAAGAAAACCATCTTTTAGAAATGAAAATTATAAGGATATGCCCTGCACATTCAAAGTACATGAATAATTTTAAATTTTGCTAAATGCTGGAAAGTTTTCCTTCTCAGGAAAGTTCTATAAAAGTTACAGTATATAAGCACAACAGGATGGTGGTTGCTTACCAATGCTGCTTGCTGCTGACAGCCAATTATAAGAGCACACCAAAGCTTCCATTGTCCTTGGACCCAATTGATTCTCAAGTTTTCCGAACCTAAAATTTTTATACTCATCCAAAGTATAAAAAGCAAACTCAGGGGGTACTGAAGAAACAGGGATAGCAAGATTATCACGTGCTATCCTTGAAAGAATGGGATAATTTGATTGGTTATCCTTCCACCATCTCAAAACATCAAAATCCTCCTCTCTGACCTCCATAGGATCTTCTTGCAAATATCTCTCAAGCTCTAACATTCCCAGATTATGTTCAATGGCATCCTCTTTCCTAATCTCAATTTCAAACTCAATGCACAGGTTACGGATACATTTATTAATTTCCTCTCTGTCAGAGAAATGTTCTGCATAACAACGTTCCAAGTAGGTTAACTTGAATCGGGGATCCAATAGAGAGGCAACTAGCAAAATACTATTGCAATCCTTCAAATAATTATCTAAAACATTTAACAAGCAATCTAAGAAATATTGTTTATCATAAACATTATCTGTATTGAAAATAACATGTGATAGCACATCACGGAGTTCAAAAACAATTTTCAAAAACAAGTTCGACGTGGGATATTGTGATGAAGAGAGAATGGTAGCAGCTTCATAAATTGGTTTTAAAAGTTTGACAACACTTTCCACTTTATTCCAATTACCACATAAAGGGAAGCTCTCATCATAATGTTTATATGCATCAAAAACATCTTTGTATGCAATTGCATCAGATAACATGTTCAATGTAGAGTCCCAACTTCTGGCATCATCAAGTTGAAAGTGTGATTTTGGGGAACTAATTTTATATCCAATAGCATGTTCATTAATAAAATGCACAGTGTTAGGATCTTCAGCCAAGAAGTTTATCATCTTTGTGATAGATTCAAATACTTCATACAGTTCTTCCCATATAATGTTAAACATTTCATTGAACCCCTGGACAATGCAATGCAACTTGATGCCCCCAACACCATAATTCAACCCATCAAATTTTTTTTCAATATTTATTCCAGTTGTGAATGCAAGTACCCTCTTTTTAGGAATCTCCCAATTGGCTATGCATCTCTCTACTATCGCGGGAAAGTCTGAATCGTGTATGATCTTTATACCAATTATTCTTGTGACCAAATTAAAATAATCATCAATGTAGTGTGCTGTAACACAAATATACTTGCTGTCGGCTCTACACATATGAGCACTAAAGCAAACTCTTACACAAGGGCCTTTGTAGAGATGTGGTAACCTTTGTCTCTCTATTTGATAGAAACCTAGGCATAGGGTCTTAATAGTAGCCAGATCAACTGAAGTGTACAATGGCTGAAGGTTTTTTGCCCATTCTACGAACCAAGTACTCTTCACAAAATGAAATGGAAGTTCACTTGAGATTACCAGTTTAGCAAGCAACTCTTGGGATTTTATCTGATCATACACACAACTGTTACCATTATTCAAGCCTTCAGGGCAAGCTTGATTAATATGCCTCTTCTCCATAATATTGTCTATGCCTGCCACAAACTTACCTGTTTCACATCACAAATAATGTATATTAGTGTTTACTTCTGTTTATTTCAAGTTCCTGAAAAGAACTCTGTGTATTTCATGTTAAATTCCAGAAAAAAAAAGCAATGTATACAAAGGGCATAAGAATGATATTGATATATGGCTCTTATATATGGAATTCTTGTAAGAAACCAGTTTAAAATTTGTAGTATATGAATTATGATTATATTTTTTATAAGACCTCGACACATTGATGCATTTGATTCATATATTGTTTTCTTTGCTCGCTATCTGTGCAATCTATTTTAATGAAAAACTATTTCTGCTGGTAAAGTAAAAGTGCAACAGAAAACAATAATTTTGGTATAACACAACAGAAAAGCAGATTACTCAGTATATGAAGCCCTAATAAAATATGAAAATCGACTTTGATGTGCTTTAAACAAGCTCCGAATTTTAAGATCTGAGAAAAACTAAGTGCTATTTATCAACTATCTAAAAGAAAAGTGGATTACTCAGGATATTTTATTTTCTCAGAGACTCATGAAGGAAAGAAGAAAATGCATGAGCCAAAATAATCTATAGGTACTATTATTGGCTATAGCAGGTGTCAAATAAACAAGCACTCACTAATATGAAGAACTTATTAATAGAAGCTAATATTTGGGTCTGAAAATTTTGTAGATATCATAATCACAAGTAAATTGAGTAAATATCATATCAACATTTATAAAAGAAGTTATATATATGGATGACATACCAGCACTATGACCAGATCTCAACCAATTGTTGCAGAAAATCAAGACCTTTGACATCCCTTTATCGACTGTAGAAACAAAGACCTCATTCATAATTTCTTTCACAGGTTCTGTGCCTGAATTAAGCGAGGAAGAAATGGGAACAGCAAGAAAATCACGTGCCATCCTAGAAAGAACTGGGTATTCTGATTTATTATTCTTCCACCAACCCAACACATCAAAATTCTCATTTCCATCTTCCACCAAACTTCTTTCCAAATACTTATTCAGCTCTGGTATTTGAGATAAACAGTCAAATCTGGATATGCCTGTGCTGTCACTTTGATATTTATTGTACAAACGTAATAAGGATTTATGAAAATCTTCTATGTTAGCAATGATCTTTCCAATGCATCGTTCTAAGAATCTTAATTTGAATCGAGGATCCAACAAGGAAGCAATGAGCACTATTTTATTATCACTTCTAGCCAAATAATTATCCAGTTCCTCTAGGGACTGATGAATAGCATATTTGGTACCAGGAAAAACAGGAGAGGCCTCTGATAGGATATCTCTGATTTCAAAAACAAAATTTAGAAGCAAATTTGATGTGGGAAATTCAAGGGAAGAGAGCCTCACAATCACATCATTTATCTTCTTTAGAAGATGAAAAACTTCCTCCACTTTGCTCCATCCTCCTTCCATGTCATTTAGTGGGCAAAGAACATTTTTATAGGTACAAGCATCATTTAAAATATTGAAATAAGAACCCAGTACTCCTTTGTTATTAAGCAGGAACTCTAATTTAGTAGGAAGATTATGTTCCGATGCAATTTGGTTGAAATAGCACATTTTTTCTGGAAATTCATTCAGGTCCTTCATCATTCTTTCAATACTTAAAATTGCGGAATCTTCAATTTGAAAGAACACATCAGCTATTGAACGAAAACACTCCAGAATGCACTCCACATTCAACCCATCAAATTCAATGCCAGGATCATCTGTAGTCAATGCAAAACCTTTTTCACCAAGTCCCCAATCATTCACGATTCTCTCAACATCAAAACTATCGTAGTCCCATTCTATCTCCTTAATCCCAATTATTCTTTTGACCAATTTGAAATCATTATTGATAAAATGTGCTGCAACACAATAATTCCAACACTCGGGAAACAATTTAGGATTAAAGCATGACTCCACACTAAAGCTGACTTTAGAAGTTAGCTTGGTGATTTCATCTTTCAACTTGTCTTTCTCATTTTTATAAAAGGTGAGGCAGTCTTCTTCAACAGCCCTCTGAGTTACATGGCAATACAATGGCTGAAGGGACCTTGCAAACTCTTCCAGAAAAGGATTCTCCACATGTTCCAACATGCTTTTGTTATCAATTACCATTCTCACAAAAAGTTCTCGGTTCTTTTGCGGATCATATTCAAAATTATTCTCTTGGTAGTCAGTAGGCTCTGTGTACCTTTGCTGGCCATATCCAAAATGGTTCTCTCTGTTTCCGGAAGAGTAAGATAGTAGAGTAGTTCTTGCATCCTTGTTTCGTCTGTTCATGCCACTGAATTGCCTTTTCTTACTCTCTCTCGCACCATTGTGAAGATTACTTAGATGTCGCCGCATAGTATTTGTTCCATGTATCTTACTGTCACAACATATGAGATCCCCACAATGTAAACATTTTGCCTTTTTACTACCATCAGGCTGTTCCTCCTCAACAAAATCATCCCAAACTTTAGACCTTTTCTTTGATGGCCCCCCTTCAACCTTCTCTTTTCCTCTCTTCAACCTACTATCAGAAATCTCATTTTGCACAATGTTTGACATGATAATGGAATTTCCACCTGTTTCATAAGTGATGTGGATCAAAATACTAGCTACTTAAATTAGTCTTATCAGTGATGCCAGATCCATTCCAGTAACCTAATTAAAAAAATACCAAACTGAACCACACATACCACATAACTTTATGAATGAGTGACCGAATCACATTTGGTTTAATTTAATATGCCAAAATACACTTTTTTTATCATCTAGACATTAATTTGCATGTAGAGAAGATTGGAAAGCACCATATATTTCTTGATCACTAGATCTAACTTTCTTTACTACAATTCATATCATGGAATCAAATTATCAGTATAAACTAGCAAAAGAAAAAAAAAAAGTTACTGGACGTACACTTCGGATTTGTACTGTGAATGTTATATGATCCTCAGATCTATGCTGATGCAAAAGGGCATCGATCTGTATCACAAGGAAAAAGGCATATTAAGACCAACATAAATAACAGGTCAATAAATTTTACAAACTTGTTTAAAAAAATTAGTGCGTTTTTCAATTAGTTGAAGGCAAGCTTAAGCGAAATTGCGTCTGGATGATAACAAAGTTGATTGGAGAGAGATCTCGGCAGTTCTGTAACCATTAAAAAGAAAAATAGAGAAATATCTTACTTGTTGTAGATGAACTGTTAACCTGTCCCTGTGATTGAAAATTTCACATACTCTTTTATTTCATAATATTATGTTTAATTTTATAATATTATAAGACAGAAAATATCAGTGCTATACAAGTACGATAATAGGTTTAAGTGAAGACAAAAGATAAGATAAAAACTAGTCGAGAAAACAAACCAGGTCAGAGATCTATTGACAAAGGAGAGTTTGTGCTTGGGTTTATTTATTTTGAAAGGCGGGGAAGAGAAATCGCAGCGATTTGGTTGAGATACAGCAATTTCGTATCATAGTATCTCTTTTTTTTTTATTCTCTTTTTTTTTTTAAAGCTTGGCAGCGGCTGCCAGGAAATAATAGCTCTCTCTCTTTTTCCGTGGAGAGAGCCATTTTCTCAACTATCTGATAGAGACAGCATTTTGTCAATTAATACTCTCTCCCTCTTTCTTTCTCTGTTTTTCTGTGTCGTATGCAAATTTTGTATTAAGAAATAGTCGGCCACAATTGAAGATACGTACACACAAAATCTCAGAACTCCGCAGCAGGAACTGATTTTTTTTTTTCATATATAAGAAAGATAGAAAGTCTATTAATTTTCATTTAATGTCTATAAAGAATCTTATTTTATTAGATCAAAAATTAGTTCTTAAAAACTGAAGATTGAAATAAAAATTGCAGTAAAATATATGAAAGTACATCTCAATTAGCAAATAACTTTATTCATTTTCACAGTGGATGCTTTAATTACTATTCTACCGCCCAAGACCAAATAAACAAGGAAAATTTTCATTTTCTACCCTTCAAAAACATTGAAGTTACATTTTTCCCTTCTAAAATTCATAACATCATATTTACCTTTCTAAATTTAAAAAGCTCAATATTATACTCAAATTATTTTTTTTTCTGTTAAAAATCATTTTTTAAGGTTATGAAGTTCATTTAACCAATTATTAAAGGATTAAAAAGTATGTAGCTGGTGTAAATTTTCGACATTTTAATTGGCCAATTTGTGAGGGAAGTAAACATAATTCATTGTTTTTTGTTTCGACAAACACACAAGAGTATGGTTAAATATCATTATGTATGCATTACAAATGAAGAAATAAATTATTTATCCTCACAAAACTAGTATATTAAATAAATGAACATTTTACACATGATGCATATTTTAATATATTTAATAAAGGTTAAAATAAAAGGTTATAAATTCAAAATTAGTTCAATAGAAAAGACAATAAATTGGATAAATTTATAAGTTTTTAAAATTTAGAAGAATAAATATGATATTATGAATTTTAGAAGAGGAAATTTTTTTTTCCAAATTTTCAAAAATATATGTGAAATTCATCCGACAAACAAAATTAGGAAAATAAACATAATAATAAGAGAAACATATTATAAGTGAACAAAAAATATTCATACAAAATTATATATTTTCATAAAAAAAAATTAGACTAATTAACAAATAACATGTAAATAACATTTCTTAAATGACATATATGTTTTATTTT
Source organism: Carex pumila (assembly GCA_033356055.1). Lineage (NCBI taxonomy): Eukaryota > Viridiplantae > Streptophyta > Magnoliopsida > Poales > Cyperaceae > Carex > Carex pumila. The sequence goes on from JARJHM010000098.1 coordinate 256,342, forward strand.
TATTTTTTTGACATATTTTTATAAAAAAAATCTCATACAAAACGACATATTAAATGACAAATAATATTTTTTAAATGATATAAAAAAATAGAAAGAAATGAAGATATGACCAATCAATTATCAATCAATTAAAAAGTTCCTTAAATGGCATTTAAAAAATAGAAATAAATCATGACTAATCAGAAAATGATACAATTTGCATGTGACAAGTACATATCTAACTAAATTTGAATTTCTACATATAAAAAAACATAAAAAGATGCATAGAATTAGAAAAGACAAATTATTTGATTGGAATGCTGATATTCACTCTGAAATTTCATTTTTTAATACATACGATGGTTCATAATTTCTACGTGCTTAATATAAGAATGGAGATTGGCGGGCTTCAATCCGTCGCTTGAAAGCTGCTCTCCGACTATGATGTTTGAAAACTAAAATGGAGATTGACTAGGCTCCAATCCGTCACTTGGAAGCTGCCCTCCGACTATGATGTTTGAGTCAAAATTTCAATCGCTTTTGTGACATGAAAGTTTAGGAGTCTTGACTAAAAAATGTTGAAAACTCAAAATTTCATCCTCTTTCATAATTAAAATTCTTATACTTAATTAATCCATTTCAGTTTCTTTAGTTTCCTTATTATAATTACATTTTATCATTTATTTTTTTTGAAATTTAGTATCTTTAATGTCTACTAACGATTTCATTGAACAATAGAGATACAATATGCTTCAGAACATATTTTTTACACAATCCTAATATCTCAATTTCAATTTAATTTATTTGAATTAATTTATTGATTATCCAAATTTCTGAATGTTTACCTCAACATAAAAGAAATTACTGGACTTCTTTTTGCATATTATTTTTAAGATTTTTTTTTTTTTTCCGCTTAACGGTTCCCACCCTTTTATAGATTCCTTAATGGTTTTGTGAGATCAGAGGAGAGGCGATTTACTTTCTACATACCACTCAGGAACCTCATGATCATATTATAATGATGATGTTGATTATAATGTACAGGATGGTGCTCGAATACACAAAGAATTTAGATAATCCGTATTGATTTTATTGAATCAAATTATTAGAAATTTTATTAATGTTAAGCGCATTAAATTAAGAAATTTTTTTATAAAGTAACCTTCTTTCGAAAAAGTTAAAAAAAAATACCCCCCTCTAAAATTTATTGACAAAATATTTCTTTGAAACCCACATATACATTCTCATTTACTCTCTTTTCTCTTCCTCTCATTTACTTAGACTGGAGCCTGATATTTAAATGCCTACCTAAATGAGATTTTTTTTTTAATCATATTTGAGCAAAAATAAAAATAAAAATTCAAACATTTTTTATGCCGTCACAAAATTAGAGCATATATCAATTATCTGAGCGCATGAATTATGCTCTAACAATTTGCTCAAAATTTAATTGTCAAAAAAGTCTGAACCGATTGTTTTAAATTAGTACAAAGTTTAAATGGGTCTCAAAAAATTTCAAATTGGTCTGAATTGTCTTGGACTCATGATCGGACAATTCGAATTTCAAACTAAAATTTACATTACTGTAAAGAATCAGACTCATCAGAGGAGACGGATGAAACAATTGTTGCATATTCTTCAATTTCTTTCACAAAATGGAGGAAAATTAAGATAAACATAATTTGAGAAAAATTGTCCAGAGGATTTACAGATGCTAATGTATTATGGGTCCGTATATATTAGACCTTTTTCCTTTCTTCCAAGCTTGCCATGCATTCATTCATTCTTCAAAAGTATTAATGGATTTGATTAATTGGGTCAATTAAAAATGAATGGTTATTGAATTGTCGAAAATATAAGGAGAAAGTGCGAATTGCATATTCTTAATTAGCACTATTTAATCTCATTTTGACTGGTCAAATACCTTGACTTAGTCAACGTGATTTAAATTAATGATTAGTGGTTAATTAAAAATATTAAACTTACAATAATTATTTGCTAACAAGGACTACCATTGTTCTTCCTACTTGAATTTATACAGAGATAACTTTGCAAATCCAAGTTTAGAAAATTTATGGATTCGCCTTGGCTTTTCTCAATGGATTTACAACTCCTTGCTTATTCTCATGAGATGCCTTGTAATACAATTCAGTGAATAAATCCTTACATGTGCTCTCTAACAGCAAAAATAAATTAAGCACAATTGTGAAACCAAAATATGTTATGTCATTTATGCTAGTACAATTATGGGATACTAATTTCAACATGAAATAGGTACATTCCTACACAAGCTCAAAAAAAATAAAAATAAATAATATAATGTTTCCACAGGTAACAGTAATGAAATTGCAAGTAGACTCAACAACTCACCTGGCCTCAGTCAATATTTGTGAAAGATAACCATAGTTAATACAATAAGCATATCTAATAGTTCCTCACTACAGGTGCCTCAGTAAACCTATCTCAGCCTTAACATTCAACACTAGCATTGAAAATGTATTATCTTCTTCAAAGAAAATAAATAACGACAATGCTTATATAAAATTTGAACATTGGTCAATATTCTGCTGCATGGCATCCAACTGCTCCATTATATGCTCAAGCTTCTTGCAACAGATCTCATTGGAAATTCTTGAATTATAATCACACTTCTCAAAGGGCCGGTACTCGCATGTGCCCTTGATTTGCTCGCGCAATGTTGTCTGAATTTCCTGCATTGTTTCAATTTCAGTTAAAATAAAGATTATGAACTGACAAGGTTTATAGTTATTTGGTTAATTAGGCACCAACTGGTTTACATCTTTGTGAATTAGCATCAGACATTTCCTATGTTTGCATTTAATAGCCAATTAGAAGAACCAAGACTAAGTGAGACAGAATTGACTAAACTACCCTTGAGCATGTTGTATTGACTTTATCAGATTGCTTTATAACCAATTAACAAAAAAAAAACATTATATAAATCAGGATTCCTTTGACTTTCATTCATTTTGCAGATTCAGAAAGGAGGACAAGGATAGTTAGTGGTAGGGGCGAAAATGTCACAACTTAGAAAAACAAATATTTTCCATCAAAGCTAGCCAGAGAGCATTAATTTGATCCACAGCAATGCATCGTCAAAAGATAACTTGAGAGATATAATTGAATATAGAATAACAATCATACATTTAAAGAGGTTGGACAACATTCACAAATAACACAAAAGAAATAGCTGGGTACAATTTCCGAAAGATCCGATATATTATTGGACATGTTTCCATGTCAGACACCACTCAAGTTATTACAGAAAAGTAAAAAAAGTATAGATCCAAAACAAACCCCATGAAATAACTGTTACTGATTAACAGCCAGGTGGATGTACTGGTACCAGTAGTAAGTGAAGCAATACAAAAGCAAAAAATAATAAGAATCACAACACAAGTCCAAATTGGAGACTTATCAGAAATTACAGACAATGTGCTACAATAGGTAATTATTTTGTATTTATATTTTTCAATTTTTTTTTAATATATAAGGGATTTTCAGCAAAAATGGGGTTTGAGAAAGCAAATCAAATTTATACCAGCATATACCAGTACCTGCTATTATACTGTTAACATGACCAATTTTATCTCTTGTTCCAACCAACCCGGTAAAAATACAAATAAAAAATACAAAGAAAAAGAAGTACCTTAATAGCCATCATGAATTCGCGACAGTGCAAAGCAAGCACCTCAGTTTTGGGGGCACTTGGATTTCCTAATTCATCCATGGCCAAACCCGCAAGCTCTAGCAACCTCACAATCCTCTACATAACCCATTAAAATGGTAATATATAATTGATTACTCTTCTCAGACTTAATCGGGAATTAGTGAGATTAAATGTTACATACCTTCTCTACATAGTGAAGTCGTTGGAGGGAACTCGACTGCCCCTGTGAACCCAAGACTGACATCACCTTATTATAGTGAGAAACACGAGATCTACTTAGTTTGAAATTCCTCCAAGTAATCTCTCAATTGACCTCAAATAAAATAGAGGTTTTATTCTGAAATGGAGAAATTAAGAACAAATGAGAGCGAAATTGATGGTTTATAACAATTGGATTTGCAATAATTTGTTTAACAGGAGAAGCAATGGTCTATTTGCTTCAAATTGTGCTCAACATCAGTTGCTTTGAATTAGGGTTGCAGTTTTTATTTACTAAATAATGTAGAGGAAGCTCAGCTACAAAATCGCGCAAGACAATACCCGAGATAAATTGCCAGAAAAAAAAAATGAAATGAAAAAGGGTATATTAAGTGTGAGGTCCAAGCTAACGCTTTATCGATGTGGGCTCCCTCTGGCGCAGTATGACACGGAGTAGAGGGAGCGACACGTCGGGTGTCGGTCGCGGGTGGCGCAGCGCGACTAGTCCGTCAAGCGCGAGTCGACTCGGCGCGAGAAGCAGTCAGGTCACAAGGGAGGGAGAGCGGGTGCGTCGGATAAACGAGAAACCAGGAACTGGGAAAAGTCTCTCTCTGTTGGGCCCCACACAGTTAAATTCATTCCACCTAAGGTAACAGAATACTTATTTTTAGATCTGGACCGTCCGATCAGAATCCTCACAATATTAAACGGTCAGGATCTTGCCATAAAATTTTTTTTACCTCAGAGTATTAGGGAATAAATAAGCATTTAATTCCTATGCAGTATTAAAAAGGTGCACAAAGTGTGCTGTAAATGTGTGACAGCAGGTCTCATTTTGTACAATATTAAAGTATTTTTGAGACAGTAAAAATAAGTTTAAGTTCGAAAATATTTGATAAATTTTGAAGAATATATTTTTATTTTACTAATGGTTTGACTCTAGTGCCCAATTGGTTAAAGAAAACAAAGAAACGAACATTCTGAAATGTAAACACACACTGGCAAAATTATTTGCATCAATGTTGATATATCTCTGAGGAATAGTACAAAAGGACTTTTCCGCAAATACTTCTAAATATCTTTGAGGATTAGTACTAAGTTAAAGGGAGAGTGCTTTGGGTACGGAAGGGTAAAGAGAGTGCGTATCCTCTGAGATATCTCAACTTTTGCCATGTTGTTTTCTACCTAATTTTAGGCTACATTAGGTATAATATGGCCATGTTGTTTCGGAGATCAGTAAGCTCTATCAAAGTATAAGAAATAATTTCAAATTTGGAATCTGAAATAGTATCTAATTAAAGACAACCGTTGATTAGTATCGCAATCAGTGGTGAATTGTGACGCTTCAATGTCACTTGATTTAGTTTTAATGAGAGCTATTTGGAATTTGAAACTGAGACCATGCCATACTTCTGTTACCAGTATGGAATGCTGCTGTCACAGGTACAATTATACAATTAATACCATTACACATTTACTGGTAATTGCATGCTTAATGATTTCTCAGAATAGAGATTTACCAGAAAAAGTTCCTATTAGAGATTTGAATTAGCTTTATCACAATAAGAAAAATATTTAACCAATCAAACACCAAATTGATAGAATTCCAACAGCATTGAGGAGTATCTGCTAAAGAATTTTGATAAGAATACCATCCTCCTAAAGAAAAAAATAATTACTATAAATAGTAACATTTTGGATAAGCACTAGATCAGACTGGAAAAAAATTTGGTTGCAAGCCCTAAATTTGGTAAATTTTCAATTTTGCAAAGGTATGCAACAAGATCTACAAAATGTCATTACAAATTACGCAATAAATTAACCACATTTGTCAGTTTTACAACAAACTGTTGAAATTAAAACCCCTTCCAATTTATTACAAGTAAATTAAATAGGAAAAGAGAAAAGACAATATTTGACAAGTATTTGCAACAAACAGCCTTTCTCTAACAACACTGCGGATAGACGGTCACGATGCGGCGCCTCGGCGGAGAGCATATAGCCATCAAAACAAGTGCAATTACAAGTGCTACCAAAAGACCCAAGATGTTGAATCCTCCTTCATCATCATCTTCTTGAGAGCAGCACAATTTCCCCATGATTTACTCAGAATTTTGGGAAATTTTGGAGGGGAATTAGGGAGAGAATGGTGTGACAGAGGTTGGATTGGTTTTGGAATCCTTTGGAATGAAGCTTTTTGCTTTATGGTAAGTTTGGTGGTGACAGTGGTTGAGAGATCACTATCAGTTCCCTCCATGCTGGGTCCTCTGTTATTTCATTTCCATTGTAAAATTTGCAATTTTTTATTTGGTCAAGCAGAGAAAATACAAAATTACAAATGGGACAAACAAGGCTTCAAGTAGTGGATTTTCTATAGATTGTATATCAAAATGATATATGTTTGTGCATCTATATATAAAAGCTAAACATTTATCTATAGGATTTAACTTGAAGAAACATTACTATGGATTGATATTCCAAATTTAAAACGACTCATTATTATTTGATTTTCTATGATTTATGAGATTATTTATAACCATGATTTGTTAACTTGTATAAAATTAAACAAATAGAAAAAAAAGAAAGATAAAATCTCATGTTTTTTTAGTTTACGCATTAAATGCTTATAGTCAACATCTTGATTTCATTTGACGCTATTCATTGATCAACAAATAATTCTATGTAGTTGCAATCATGACTACATAACAGATGATACGGACTGCTTGTATTATCTTATTTTTTTTGTTTGTACTATGCTAATTTTTTTTTCTTTTTCTGTGTCTTTAATTTAAGTGGACTGTACCGCAAAACTAACCAACATGTGGCAACATGGCAAAGGCCGTCACTAGCACGCATACTCTAACTCAACTTAGATTCTCTATGGCAGGGGCGGTGTGGTAAACTATGCGTTTCTGAATTCTGACTATTTGTAAATTGTAATGGAAATATCCACATTCCACAGCACAGTGACAAATGAATTATTAGGGTTCGGTTCGGCGAGGTTAAAAATTTATGATTTGAGAATAATTTGGATATAATTTGGTAATGATTCAAAATTATTCAGACCAAAAATCTCAATCTTGCAAAAGAGCAAAAAAAATATAAAACAAAAAAAATGTTATGGGAATAATTTGAAAAAAACTCGCGAATAATTCTTAAAATTCAGGAAAAGTTTGTAAAATTTGCAAATTATTCAGGTTTAATTCGGTCAACCAAATAATTCGGTGTTCGGTTTTGCATCACCTAAAAAATGAATTATTCGGGTATAATTCACGAATATTGTGACTATGCTCCACAGTGTAGCAATCTGTTACACAATTCGCTGTATTGTTGACAACACAGAGACTATATAATAGAACCGACACCGACTTTATACAGCTAATAATTGTAGAGAGTGGCTGCTAATGATGCTAACTCCTAAGAAAGAGATGTTGACATTCTAAGTTCTAAGGTACTTTTATGTTATGAAAACATAAAAGAGGTGTTTATTGTAAATTGAGAACGGAATTGAACTTGATCAACTGAAATTAAATGATCGAATTCAAATGAGTCAAACCTTTAAATTGGTTTGAATTTAATGGAAGTGCTTAGTTGAATTTTTAAGGTCTAGTTGTTTTTTTTTTTTTATTGTTGAATTTTAAGGTCTAGTTGAGGTTTTAAGTTATTCATATTTTATTGAAGTCAAAATTTAAGTCATGATTGTATTTAGTTTTTATTCGGTGTCGTTATAAATAAACAAATAAAATTGTTTAGGCCCGTTTTATTACAATAAACTGTAAATTACAAATTAGCAAGTTCCATCTAGCTGTTTAGGTCCAAGTAACACTTGTTATGTCTTCTGAAAGCCAGTGTTGCATCTCCTCTTGTACAGAGTCATTCTCTTCATCTTTCATTTGAGAATCTCATTTGAGAATCAAGATAACACATTGGTGGTATAACATTTTTCGCCAAGCACATCATCAATTGAAACTCTCGTTTGTACAACCTAACTTTGTCTAGGTACAACCCGTCTTCGTTTAGGTACGACCAGACTTCGCCTGGGTATAATCCCAAATCCTTAACATACAATCTGGACCTAATTATAATATTGATTTTCTTCTGATATCTTAACATCTTAGAAGTAAAATTGTTAAAAAGGCTCAAAATAATTATGTATCGAAGCTTATTGATTTTAATCATTATTATTAATTTTTAGAAAGTTTTGTCTGTTTGTCTATGAAGAAAGATGTATTTAAAATGTCTCAAAAACATCAATTTTGCACTTCTTATCACGTTTATTGACTTTCTCAACTAATTTTTACATCATAAAAATTAAATGATAAGGATATATTTTTATGACCTTTTTAAATAATAAGCATGAACGCCAACATTTTGATGATGGTGATTTAATTTTTGCTGGCTTATTCACTGCGCGACTCACTGACTCCAACTTTTTTGAATCAATCCACTCATTTTACATATTTGAAATAAATTGTAAATCATTAAAGTGTGACAAAAAAAATGAAGTTTCATATGTTATTTTATAAGTTATATTAATGCATTAATTTTTCTTATTTTATTGACTGCATGATTTTGTAATAAATAAATTTGAAAATTTGAAAATTTTGCATTTTAAGGATATTATATATACCTAGTGGTTGAGCTTCAAAATTTTCTTGACGTCTTGCCATGTCATATTTATTGCTAATAATTCAATCTATTTTTTTCTACTTATTTATCTTAATAGGAGGTCTCATGTATTTTTTTCTCTCTTTTCATTTAAAAGTGTGTTTAATGTGCCAGGATGTTAATTTATTTTTTTAATTAAACACATCTTATTTCATCTTAAGTTCAGATCGTTCGTGCCAATCTCCTCTCTCCGTCTCTCCGGTGACCTGATCACACTCCAATTTTGAGGTAAATATTAAGTTACTCATTTTAATTGGAGCCTCCGTCAATTTTGTTAAAAGAAAATCTTGACATACACATCAAACGTTATAAAAAGTATAAAACTAAGACTTGTGTCCCAGATTGATTTCTGAGTCAACTGCTAGCATATTCTGCAAAAGGCCTGAGTTGGTTGCTGAATTTCAAATGGAATCTTCAAAATTTGTTAGCAGCAAAGAAAATGCAAAAATTTAGACCCCAAAATGTCTGAAAAACAAAGAATTGTTTTGAGTCGAACTTCATCTTATGTGCAGATATACACAGAAAACATAATTCTCTATAGTGTAAAGAATTTATTTTCCTCTTGCCCAAGTTCTTTTACTTTCATGTTTATTGACTTTGGACTCAGAAGAGAATGAGTTCTGACAGTAGGATTACATCATCGATAAGATAATATGAGGCCAAAAATGAGAAGAGCCTGATTTGAATGTTGAACTACTAGTCCAAATAAAATCAACAACAGATCAGATACTGAGTGTTCCTCTCTTACATCATTGATAAGATAATATGAGGCAAAAACTGAGAAGAGCCTGATTTGAATGTCGAACTACTAGTCCAAATAAAATCGACAACAGATCAGATACTGAGTGTTCCTCTCTTACAGACTGATTATCTTCAGATCTCTGTCTATCTCGAGAAGGTAACTCTCTCTCTCTCTAAATTAGATGAGTGTTCAAATGAAAAATTAACACTTATTAATAACAACTCGTATTAGCTTCATGACAAAATTATAGATATTTGGGTTTCTCCATTAGACCTCTATGAAGAAGATTCAGAGTTAATAGATGAAGAGCAAGATTATGATAGCTTTCATGTCTATTTCCAAGCCTGTCCTTCAATGCCTGGACAGCATACCAGAAATTTTGTAAGGAAGAATTGCACAACTCAGTCATACAAAAGCCCTGATCTCAATAAATTGATGTCCGTATGACCTCGTAGAAATATGCTTCACACGGATAAACCTGTTAAATCTGGTTTGGATCATAACGGAGTGAGACTACATAAGAAAAGCAATGGGTTCAAAGGCATATCAGAATGTGAAAGTGTTGGGTTTAGTTTATGTCATTTAAAATTTTTATTCTAAATTGGGGATGAATGTAATGCCCTTTCTTATACTTGTGTTTTATGTTGCAAAACTTTTACAAGCCTTATACTTGCTGTTGGGTTTAGTTCTGTCTAATTTTTAAAATTATTTATGGTCAATACGAATTGATGTTTGTTTATGTTTGGTATATATTGCATTGTTGTTTGAGAAAAGTTTGGTATGTACCGATTAATACTGGTACGCAAATGTTTGAGAAAAGTTTGGTATGTACCAGGCTGGTAGCAATTTTGGTATGTACCAATTGAAAATTTTAAGTTTATTTTTTTATAAAGTCATGTCCTCTTGATGTTCCTTGGTCATTATGTGTTTTGATTTTGGAACTTATATTTGATATTTCTAAACATGTATATCTGGTACATTATTTATTATGATGTTATTTTGAAAATGAGCAGAATTTCTCTACTTTTATTGGATATTTAGTATTATCAACATGATTCCAGTACAAAAGATAATACCATGCAATTATTAGTCCTACATCAGCAAAAAGTGTAAATCTTGAAATATTGCTACTGGATAATTAATTAGTGTCTAAAATAGCTATCCACTACCGAACATATGCTAAAAATAAGAACTCCAAAAATAGTGATGCTGTTTCACACATCTGAAACTGTATGCTAAACCAACTCAATTCATGCAATGATCTTCTAAAAATAATATTTGTACAAATTCACATATTTACTCAGTATAACTCTATAATATATCAAATATCTCAAAAAAAAAAAAACAATTAAATGATAATATTTGAAACTTTAAAATTTAATTATAGACCGTTATACCCTTGTATTTCTCTTCTTTCTTTGTCTAAAAACCTTAATAAAATCTTTTTACTGAAATCTCACTGAAAAAGCACAAGCATCATCCTAGATGCTTGTACCAGCACCCACTAATGAGAAGTTGATAACGAAAAGATCATAATTCAGACCCTGCTTGTAAATGACTCTTCCTCTTCCTCTTCCAACAGCTCTAGATATTTGAACATAGATATTTGATACCTGATAAAAAACAAACAAACACAGCCGATTTTGCCCGCCAGTTAATGGATATCGCGCGCCACCCCTTTTCTCCACGCGATTCCGCCAGATCCAAGAAACCCTCTCCTCCGTGCAAGCGAGATTTTGGGAGGAGCTCGGCCGATCCACCTCCATCGCTCTCCACCTAGACCTAGACCCAACCCAATGCGAGGAGCTCCGCCAATCCGCCACTACCTCCTCGCCTCGCAGCTCAACCAACGCGAGGAGCTTCGCCGCTCCACGCCACCCCTCTCCTCTCCTGGTCAGATCTGAGCCGAGCCGCCCTGAGAAATCCCTTGCCTAGTCTTTTCATCAGCTCCCTGAGAAATCACTAGCCACCTCTTCAGCTTAGTCGGTCTCAGGTCTCACCTCACCTCTCTTGCTTAGTCGCTTTCACGTTTCTTAGAAATTTCTTTAAACTTCAATCAATCAACGCTGCTAACTTCAATTAATCAGTTATCTTAGGTGTGACCGACTGATCTTAGATATCTAGTCTTTCCCTTTTTAATTTTGAGTTGGTTAATTTTTGTCAAAGTTGGCGTTGGTTCTCGGAAAGAAATTACACATAAAAGTTTTGTTCTCCATCCCCAGCCAACCTAATTCACATTGAACTCGTTCCTGTTGTAATTTTTTTTGCTGATGTCAGCTCTCTCTCTCTCTCTCTCTCTCTCGGCCTCTCCTTGTTTCTTGATGAAATTTAGTTATTGTACTCGTTTCTTAAAGCAATTGTTGGATTTATTGTATCAGTTGGCTCAATTACTCATAGAATTCCTGGGAGTTGACTTTATTGTGGTTGAGAATCAATAAATTACTAGATGTATTGTCTGATAAAGGTGGTGACTTTGTGTCAGTGGTTCTCTTTTCTGATAGTAGCGGATTGGTCATAATTAATGATGCATATTAGTCGTAATTAATTTTTCTGATGTTAGATAAATTAATGATGCATAATTAAGTTGCAATTTTTCATATTGCACATTTTTTATGCCCAAAGATTATATATTTTAATGCAATTGGTCATAAGCTGCAGAGGCTTAAATTTATCAAAGATATTTGAACAAGAAAAAAGTTGCCAGGTTACGGCTGTCATTCAATTGCAAAAATTATATTTTGGGGGGGCACGTCACAAGTAAAAAAATAGATGATCTGAGCTGATATTTTAATGAAATAAATTTGACATGTTTATTTGTGATAACATGGTAGGTTTTTAAAAGATTTGGAGGAGGTACAAAGGATATCAAAATTTCCTTTGTTTCGATACTGTGAGGATGTATAAACAAGAAAAAACATTGAAATCAAGAGTACTAAACTTTGGCTATGAGGGCTATTTTGATATTTTTGTAAACTTTGGGCTAGCAGCTGGATGTGAATGTTTTGTTATATAACTAGATGTAAGAACTTTAGTAATTTTATCTATTTTGAGTTCTACAAACTGCACTGTGGTGCATTTTGGATATGTACATGGTGTTAAACTGTTTCCTTTTTATATTGCAGCAAAAAAGATGGCCAAAAGAGGAGGATTTTATAGGCCATCTCCACTTCTACAGTCGCATAGCCCCAGTATTTGTGCCAGCCCCGTTCACTATCTTTCTCTCCAGGTCAGAATCTTGAGCTGTTTTGCTTCGTTTTTGTTCTATGCTTTTAAGGGGTTGTGTAAACTGTGATTCTGTTTGCTTTATGTATGGTCCATGCTTATGTAATTTTTGCTTGAGGTAAAAATGTGAATTCTACTAGCTGATGTATAGGCTTGTCTTTTATAGGTAGGAAATGTTTTTAATTACTTAAATAAAAATGATGTCTAAATCCTAATGCATTTCACCTAGTTGACCAAAATGAAATAAAAGGGGAGCTAAGTTGTATGATTTGAATGTTGTCTATCTAACTTGAATGAATGATTTTTGCAATCTGGTCCGCTAGCTATATATTTGTTAATCTAAATCATACCATCTATTATTGCATTTAGAATTCTGTATGGTCATAATCTAAGTTTAGGTCAGATATTGTACTAATAGCTTATCAATGTATATGTCATAATTAGGAGGAATGAAGGGTGACCGTAGATGGATGTACGGTCCTCGTTACGTGAACAAGTGATTCAATCCCGTATTTAACTAGTTAATGTTTTCTAAAATCTGTCTTATTACTACATGAACCTTAATTAGTGGTTATATAAAGCTGTTCCTAATTGCTTGTTGAATTCATATTCCTTCATAATTGCATTATTGCTCGTCATCTGTCAATTAATTATATTCTCTTTTCTTTTAATGCAGATACAGTGGTAGGAAATAAGAGACTAGAAGCAAAGTTTATATTCCTTCAATTGACCAGTACCGTCATTTCAATGCTCATGTATTCTGAAGCTACTGTTTTGACAAGACCAGAAAAATGATTGTTAGGTCATGAATTGTACTTAACTCGTCAATTTACACATGCATCTATGAGTTTCTCACAATTTTATGTACTTAACTCGTCAGTTTCTACACAAGGTTCTGATTTGACTGACAATTTTACCCTTTTCTGACAGTCCATCTTTGAAAAATGATTGTGGTCAATTGACTACATAGAATTTTTGGTTCTTTGAAAAATGATTGTTAGGTCAATTGTACACTAAAAAATTATCAAAAATTATAAAGGTCCAGAACTCATTGGAATCCACTGTTTTGTGAAGGTCAGGTTTGTGCCAGCTCACTATTTTTTTGTGCAGTTTTCTTCTTTGCTGGCCGAGATTTCAATAATTACTTAAAAATCTGTAAAAATTCTAATAAATGGAAAGTTTTGTACTGGAGCACTTATCAGGTCATAACATAACTATGTATGCAATTTGAGGTCATTCCATGACCTTTTCTAGGTGTAAAATTTTAGTTTTATTGGGACCGTTTTTTGGTTTTATCTGGGAATAACTTATAATTTTGATTTGTGTTAATGTAGGTATATGACGTGATGCAATCCTTAACAATGCCGGTCGTGACTCCACTGAGGGTTTCTACGGGTACATAGTAACTGTCTTCATCTTATAAGTACTTCTCTTTTCTTTTGGGATACAAGTTTCCTATTTATATAAATGATTGCTCGAAATTCAACACATTGTTGACAGTTGTTTCACAGTAATATGATTGTTATATTGAACAGTATTTTAATCAACATTGCAAATGTTATTTCATCTTTGGTGCAGATCAATATAGCAAATGCTATTTCATCTTAGGTGCAGTTTCATGTGCATGCCTTCTCTATGTTTACGTATACATGCTATATGATTATTTTGTTAGTACTGAACGATACAAAAGACTTCATCTGTTGCATTGCATGTGATATTTATATTACATTTTTTCTATCTTTATACAGGCCACAACATGCTACCAGTACTTTTGATATGGTTGATGAATTTTATATTGGTGACTTGAAGGGTTAATATGCCATTTCTTGTGAGTGAGGTGTCAATGATAGTAAGAAGTGAAAGACTGAAATTTTGGGATTTTGCTTCGATTTACATTTTCATATAGGGTTAAAAATGCTTAGTTAGTTAATGAATTAGGGTTTTATATTTTATGTTTTATGTTTGATCTTTAGATGTTTATGTTTGATTTTTAGATGTTTTTATTTTGATGATATTTGATGTTTAGATGTTTTTGTTATTTGATATCTTGTTGTATGTTGATATTGAAAGGTTACAAATTGACTAATTAGAAAATAAGTGACAAAAAAAAAATATATTATTGAATTGACTAACTAATTAGAAAATAAGTGACAAAAAATATTATATTATTGAATTGACCAACTAGAAAAATAAATGACAAAAGAAAAAAAAAACAATGCCGATAGGTGCATCAACGGCCAGTTTTTGACCATCAGTGTCCAGTAGAATCGTTGAAAATAGATATGAGTGATCGGATTTTAAACATCAGTGACCAATATTTTAGTCGATGAAAATAGGTTTCAGAGACCGGATTTTAAATATAAGAGATCAAACTGGTCGCTGAAAATAAATATCACTGACGGGATTTTAAACATCAGAAACCCAATATTTGGTCGCTGAAGACGTAATATGGAGTTAGCAAGCGGCATCAGTGACTAAAAAAAAACGATCTCTAAAACTGTAGCAGCGACTGAGATGACATCAATCAGCAACCGGGATGATGTCACCAGCTAGTATTAGAGATGGCGTATTAGTGACCAGCTATCAGCAACCGACACAGTTATTATCAACGACCAAATCCTTGGTCACTAATACCCTTTTTTCTATGCGCTCATGTCAAAGATATATATTTATTGAGGAGGGTTCAAATGCCTCTTTTTTGTGCCTCAATCTTTAAAAAACGTTAATAAATCAAAATTGAAATCATAAATGTCAAAATAAAACCGTTAGATGTGATATATATTATTGTCTCTATGTGCTTATAAAAAAATATCACATTTCGATTTTATTTTTATGTGAATCAATCATTTGAAAAATCAACATTTAGGAATTATTCACATTAATACGTTTTTACAAGTTCTTGATGACAAATAAAACAAAATTAAAATGTCAAATTTTTTTACACGTGCAGAGATAAAATAATGTACATCATATCGAACGGTTTTATTTTGACTTTTAGTATTGAATTTTAAATTATTAAAGTTCTTAAAAATAAAAGTATGATGAAAGCACAAAAAAATAAAGACATTTAAACACTCATCGTATTTATTTGGATCAATCACAAGAACATGTATGATATGTATTTGCATAAAAAAAAACATTTTATTCATTAAATTTAAGAATTTTGTTAGAACTATAAAATAAGAAACATACAAAAATCGATGTTCTTTATTTATTCCTAAACTAGCTGCATGTTCTACTCCACCAAAAACAGCTGTTACCAATCCTCACGGCCATTTTTATTAATATCCTTTAAAAAAACCAAAATTTTAAAAATAACCCCGCATATCATTTTTTTTTTAAAATGCCCCAACCGCCTGGAACAGTGGCGGTCCAAAAATCAAGCGGACCGCCTAGGTCTTGGGCGGGCCACACCCCAACCAAACCGCCCCAGACACGGGCGGTTCTCTTCATTTTTTATTTTTTTTAATGTTTTTTTTTTAAAACAGAAATTTTTTATTTTTTTATTTTTTGTATTGAAATATTAGAAATGTTGAATATATTTCTTTAAAAATAGATAGAATACAATATAATTTGATTTATTAGAAAGACTGCAACAAATAACCCGGATTAATATTTTTCAGGTCGGATTTTTCGCAGCTGTAAGAAAAATTAATATATTTCTTTATGTGTTATTGGAAAAAAAATAAAAATGCTTATATTCTGAGTTATTGATCTCGGTTCAAAAGTCACTTCTATGTAATCTAGAAAATATTGTGATCCTTCTAGGAAATTTAATTTATAAAAAGGTGTATCTATTTTGAGAATTCTTTTTTAATAACAAATATTAAATAACTTAAATTTTTTATTTTTTTTTAAAAATAAATGCAACTTTTCATAAATTAAATATTCTAGAAAAATTACAATATTTTCTAGATTACATAGAAGTGACTTTTGAACCGGGATCAATAACTCAGAATCTAAGCATTTTTATTTTTTTCCAATAACACATAAAGAAATATATTAATTTTTTTTACAGCCGCGAAAAATCCGGCCTAAAAATATTGATCCGGGTTATCTGTTGCAGTCTTTCTAATAAATCAAATTATATTGTATTCCATCTATTTTTAAAGAAATATATTTAACATTTCTAATATTTCAATACAAAAAATTAAAAAAATTAAAAAATTAATATTTTTTAAAAATAAAAAAAATAAAAAAAAACCACACAACCCGCCCCTGACAGGGGCGGTTCTCTTATTTTTTATTTTTTATTTTTATTTTTTTTATTTTTAAAAAAATATTTATTTTTTAATTTTTTGTATTGAAATATTAAAAATGTTAAATATTTTTCTTTAAAAATAGATGGAATACAATATAATTTGATTTATTAAAAATACCGCAACAGATAACCCGGATCAATATTTTTCACGCTGGATTTTTCGCAGCTGTAAAAAAAATTAATATATTTCTTTATGTGTTATTGGAAAAAAATAAAAATGCTTAGATTCTGATTTATTGATCCCGGTTCAAAAGTCACTTCTATGTAATCTAGAAAATATTGTAATTTTTCTATAATATTTAATTTATGAAAAGTTGCATTTATTTTTGAAAAAAAATAAAAAAATTAAGTTATTTAATATTTGTTATTAAAAAAGAATTCTCAAAATAGATACACCTTTTTATAAATTAAATTTCCTAGAAGGATCACAATATTTTCTAGATTACATAGAAGTGACTTTTGAACCGAGATCAATAACTCAGAATATAAGCATTTTTATTTTTTTTCCAATAACATATAAAGAAATATATTAATTTTTCTTACAGCTGCAAAAAATCCGGCCTGAAAAATATTAATCCGGGTTATTTGTTGCAGTCTTTCTAATAAATCAAATTATATTGTATTCTATCTATTTTTAAAGAAATATATTCAACATTTCTAATATTTCAATACAAAAAATAAAAAAAATAAAAAATTTCTTTTTAAAAAAAAAAACATTAAAAAATAAAAAATAAAAAAATAAAAAAATAAAAAATGAAGAGAACCGCCCGTGTCTGGGGCGGTTTGGTTGGGGTGTGGCCCGCCCAAGACCTAGGTGGTCCGCTTGATTTTTGGACCGCCACTGTTCCAGACGGTCGGGGCATTTTTAAAAAAAAATGGTATGCGGGGTTATTTGTAAAATTTTATTTTTTTTGAAGGATATTAATAAAAATGGCCGCAATCCTCATGTGCGGAACATACAAAAATTAAAGTTTGATCTTTATTTATTCCTAAACTTGAGCACTATCCAAAGTATCACTTTACAATTGATGTTCTCTTTAGCTAATAGTTAAACACTTATATACACAGTTTAGTTAATCATTACCGTGTACAATTTGTTTATAATAGTACACGAGTAAAGTTAGGGTGTGACGTGCTCACCAAGAAAATTTGGTGAGTATAACTCTAAAAGTATATTGGATTGATGTCAAATGCCAAATCTAGACCGTTGATATCCATATACTTCACTAGTGATACATATACATGCAAAATTTTGAAAGTTTCGAGTTTATTAGCTACATGGTCAAGTGGTCAAAGAAATGAATATTTTATAAGTTAATTTATAAGTTATTTTATATATTCAATTTTTATTATTT
Source organism: Carex pumila (assembly GCA_033356055.1). Lineage (NCBI taxonomy): Eukaryota > Viridiplantae > Streptophyta > Magnoliopsida > Poales > Cyperaceae > Carex > Carex pumila. The sequence continues at coordinate 274,458 of JARJHM010000098.1, forward strand.
CTTTGACCATTTGACTATGTAGCAAATAAACTCAAAACTTTTAAAATTTTGCATGTATATGCATCACTCATGAAGTACATGGATTTTAACGATTTGAATTCAGCATTTGACATCAATCCGATATATTTTTGGAGTTATGCTCATTAAACTTTCTTGATGAGCATGTCACACCCTAGCTTTACTCATAGTACACAGTTGCTTCATAAATGGATAACTTAATCCCAGCCCCTTTGACTTAAAAAATATTATATCACCATTTTAACAGTACGTAATGTATGCGCTCGTGTCAAAGAGATATTTATTTGGATCAATTACAAGAACATGTATGATATTTATTTGCATAAAAAAACTTTTTATTCATTAAGTTTAAGAATTTTGTTAAAACTATAAAATAAAATAAAAAAATAAAAAAATTGATGTTCTTTATTTATTCCTAAACTAGTTGTTCTACTCCATAAAAAATAACTGTTACCAATACTTATGTACGGAACACACAAAAATCCAAAAGTTTGGTCTTTTTTTATTTCTAAACTTGAGCACTATCCAAGATATCTCACTTTACAATTGATGTTCTCTTTAGCTAAAAGTTAATCACTTTTATACACGATTCAATTGACCATAATTGTGTACAATTGTTTATAATAGTACACAGTTGCTTCATAAATGGGTCGCTAAACCCCAGCCCCTTTGACTTAAAAAAAATGTCACCATTTTAACAGTACATAATATATGCGCTCATGTCAAAGATATATATATATATATATATATATATTTATTTATTTATTTATTTATTTATTTGGATCAATAAAAAACTTTTTATTCATTAAATTTAAGAATTTTGTTAGAGCTATAAAATAATAAAAAAAAATTGATGTTCTTTATTTATTCCTAAACTAGTTCTTCTCCATCAAAAATAGCTGTTACCAATCCTTATGTACAGATAGTGTATTTATACTCGGTTGGGTACGGGTACCCTGGGTATACCCGAGTTGGGTATGGATACGTCTTGGGTACGGGTATACTCAGGTACAAGGGTATACGGGTAAGGGTATCTCAGGTATATTTTTCAAAATCCATACCTTACCCGTCCTATACCTGTACCTGTGTACCCTTGACGGGTAGGGCGGGTACGGGTATGGGTATTTTTTTTTTTTTGCTGTTTTTTTTCTGATTTTTTGTTGGTTTTTTTTTTTGCTGTTTTTTTTTTCTGGTTTTTTTGTTGGTTTTTTTTGCTGTTTTTTTTTTGCTATTTTTTGCTATTTTTTGTTTCTGTTTTTTTTTTATTTCTGTTTTTTAGTTTCTGTTTTTTAGATTTATTTTGAATAGGTTAGATTTAATTTCTGTTTTTTCGTTTCTGTTTTTTTATTTCTGTTTTTTAGATTTATTTTTGTAAATGTTAGATTTATTTTGAATAGGTTAGATTTATTTTTGAAAATGTTAGATTTATTTTGAATAGGTTAGATTTAATTTCTGTTTTTTAATTTCTATTTTTTTGTTTCTATTTTTTAATTTATGTTTTTTTTATTTATGTTTTTGAGATTTATTTTTGTAAATGTTAGATTTATTTTGAATAGGTTAGATTTATTTTTGAAAATGTTAGATTTATTTAAAAAATAGAAATTAAATCTAATCTATTCAAAATAAATCTAACATTTTCAAAAATAAATCTAACCTATTTAAAATAATTCTAACATTTTTAAAAATAAATCTAACCTATTCAAAATAATTCTAACATTTTTAAAAATAAATCTAACCTATTCAAAATAAATCTAACATTTACAAAAATAAATCTAGAAAACATAAATTAAATCTAACCTACTCAAAATAAATCTAACATTTTCAAAAATAAATCTAACCTATTCAAAATAAATCTAACATTTACAAAAATAAATCTAAAAAACAGAAAAAAAAAACAGAAATAAAAAAACAGAAACAAAAAAACTGAAATTAAAAAAACAGAAATTAGAAAACAAAAATAAAAAAACAGAAACAAAAAAACATAAATTAAATCATGGCATTGGGTGGGGGGAAAAACTGAATTTTGAATTTTAAATTCGGATGAACAGTACTCGGTATCGGGTACGGGTACTTGGGTACTAGGGTACGGATAAATTCGGGTAGGGTATGGTCGGGTATTGGTCCAAAAAATTGGATCCGGCCCCATTTTTGCTCATACCCGCGTATCCGAGTACCCGACTCATATCTGGGCTCGGGTATGGATACCCCAGGTGGCGGGTACGGACGGATATACCCGTTAAGGGTATTGTTAATACTCTATGTACGGAAAATACAAAAATCCAAAAATTTGGTGTTTATTTATTCCTAAACTTGAGCACTATCTAAGTATCTCACGTTACAATTGATGTTCTCTTTAGCTAAAAGTAATCTTATTAAGGATTGGTAACAGCTACTTGGATACTTTGGATAGTAACCAAGTTTAGAATTAGATAAAGACCAAACTTATTTCAATAATAAAACAAACTTGATTAATTCACAATAGAAAACAAGCAAATAGTATTTTGAAAAATAATATATGAGCAGAATTAAAATGTTCCATTATTTTATGTTCCGAATTACACATCACATTCATCCTTATCTTCATTTTTAAAGTCCAAACAATTGATTCGAACCGTTCAACATGGTCGCCATATTAAAATATGCTTTGAGACGATTTACATTTTTTTAAAACCTTTTTAATATTTTTTTAGATAGGGACTAAAATAACTGTTTTTGGATGGTTTATAATTTTCTGATTTTGTGCCTATTTAATAAAATAATAATAAAAAAAGGTTTGCATCTGCAAGCACATTTTAACATGGAGATTATATTGAATGGTTTGGATTGACTATTTAAACTTTAAAAACGATGATAAGAATGTTAGACATGATTGAGACATAAAAGACATGAGACATTTGAACCCTTCTTTAAAGAGACATACTGATAATTAAGCACCAACAGAAACTAGGGCTGAAGTTCAGCTGAGAAGCACATCAACTTCTTCATTAATTATAACTGTTTTAATTTGAAGGATATATACATCAAAACATCAAAATAGACAAGCAAATATGAAAGAAAAATTAATTGGTGATCATGCAACTACTGATGCACAAGTAAAAAATATGCATTTCCAACAAAAAAGTTAAAGGATAGACTAATTGCTTTCCCGTTGCTACCTATCCTCATTTGGGAAACATACAAAAATCCAACAATCGGTCTTTCTTTATTCCTAAACTTAGACACTATTCAAAGTATCTCACTTTGCTAAAGCGTTCACTCTTTGAATCTTCATAGTTTTAGTTTATTCTAAATATTACTAGGGGATTGTAGTTTTGAATGATTTTGAGGACCTCATTTATAAATGATAATTACATGGTATCAATAAGAAAAACTGTCAATCTACCCCTATATATATTTCCTCCCCTTCCCTCAGTTACCCTCTCCTTCCTCTTTATTCTTCTGTCGACAGCATCAGAACAAACCCCCTGTCCTGATAGAGCAACATTACCGGGTAAGCAGTTGCTGTCATCTCTCTCTATATTTTGCAAAAATATTCTGAAATCTGATGTACATGCTCAATTTATCATGAACTAGACTCATAAGGTAAGGAAATTTCACCTTTCTTGCACATGCCATATATAACAGAGCTGTATGACACAACAATGGATGCATACCCTTGAAAATTCCAGAAAATCGAGTGACTGTTCAATTACACCTTGCATAGCCCATGTATATATAGTCACGTCAACTGCCCTTTAGAAACAGAAATAGATCTACAAAATTCTGTCTTCTCAACTTCACCTTAATTTCTTACACTACCCATCTATAAAGGTGTTGTAACTTGTAAGTCATGATGTTAGGCTTTATCATTTTTTCTGATTTTGCTAAAAAAATTAAAATCTAATATATGCTGAATTTCCTTTCCTTTGCTAGCTTAGTACGAACGTCGCCACTAGTAGGTCTCTGATTTTCAGTTGTGTACTTGAGTCTCTCCCTGCCTGTCTTTATATGCACAAAGGTATATTACTAGTTTTTTTTTAATAACTATTTGACTGATAATATGTATGTTATCCAGATGTTGTTTATTAATTCAATTACTCTCAACAACAGGAATCCAGGATAAGATTTCTACTTACATATCTGCATTTTGTGTCATATTCTTTCAACACATGTCGAGGTACTCCTCTCAACTTTTTATTTTTATTTCACAAAACAATATTATAAAGTATGACGTGCCTGCTCAATTTATATTGGCAAATGTAATGTAGATGCTCAATATGTATAAACATACATTTATACAATTACAATTATTTCTTTAATGCTGATATATAGTATCAGCACCTCAAATTTTCGTGAATTTTAATTAATGGCTAATATATTACAAAATATATATATGTGTGTGTGTATTATATCATATGCACCATGTTTTATTTTTTCTAATTATCTGCATTGTATTTCATATACTTTATTGTATACTATGCACTATTTTTTTTTTTTTTAACACTTATTTCAATTTTCACCGTCAAAGCAAAGCGATTTACTCTGCTAGTTGATATATACTTTGAAAATTGCTCTAATTATAATTTGTACATTTTTAGATATTATTTGGAGCACAAGTGTCAGTCCTAATTAATGAGTTAATCATTTTAAATGTGTTCAGAATTAAACAAAAAATTTAATAGCCATGTAATTTGTTTTAAATGGATTCCTACAGCTTTGTTTGCATAACAATTAATGATAAATTATTCTGCAAAATTTCTCTAATAATTGCTGTGTAACTAGTAGATAAAATTTGATGCATAACAACCATTGTTTTTTTTCAATTTATCAGTTGATCTCAGTATCTAATTAGATACATTTAATGAGAAAGTAATTAACATGCATCACGTGGAAATTTGACTACATATAGCTAGTTTACGAGAAACACATGGAAATTTGTCTATATTGGTGTGTGGACAATCAATTCTTGAGATCTTACTTCAATAATCTTATTTCAATAAGAAAATAGTCTGGATTCACAATAGAAAATGTTATCTAGGATAAGATTTCTGCATCAGAAAATGTTATCTAGGATAAGATTCACAATAGAAAATAGTCTGTATTGTATGTAATTTGATATAGAAAATTAATAAAATTTGCACTGTTTTAGGTCTCTTTCTCTGTTCTATGTATCTTTTGTATAATTGTGCAAAAGCAGTACAATATTGCGAACTGAATTAATTTATTCCAACACTTTTACGTACTTTCTAGTTTCATAAAAATTATTAATTATCTTTTCTAGTTTATGAAATGACCTTCCAAACTCGGTTTTATAAAATGACCTTCCAAACTCTTCCAAAGCCATCATTATCATTATCATTTTATAAAAAATAATAAAAATCGTTATCTTTTCTAATTTTATAAAAATCATTATCATTTTATAATAGATAAGCAGGAAGCTTTATAAAATGGCCTTCCAAACTTTTCCAAAACCACTACGTACTATAGGTGATGGTTTTGAAAGAGTTTGGAAGGTCATTTTATAAAGTTTCCCGCTTATCTATTATAAAATGATAATAATTTTTATTAATTTTTATAAAATGATCGAACCTCCTGCCTGAACCATGGTGGGGCCTGATCTCACTGATTTCCTTTATTAGAGTTTAGCCTTTGTTTCCTCTTAGAGTCAGGAGCAGATCTAAAGCTAATTAAGCCATGCGCAGATCTAAAGTTTAGCTAATTAGCTCTATGATTTCAAAATTGTAATTATGTATATTGAAATTTAATTAAAAAATTTTATATAGTGTAGCCCTCATGGTTCCGAAAATCGGCCGATTCCGAGTTGACTCGGCCGAGTCGGATCGGAATCGGCCGGAGACGATCTGATTTTTCCCGAGTTAACTCGGATATATAAGTCATATACAAAAAATCGATAAAATTGAAGCGCAATCGAAACAATTGATCAAATTTTCACTCATTCTCTTCTTTCTAGAACAAAGGTACATTGTTTCGGTGATTAAATTGGATCAATTTTGGATTTTTTGTAACGACAGCAGAGACGATTTGGGAAAATCGCATCTGAGATCGGAGGAGGAGGAGGTTAAATCTTTATAAAATATTGTATAGACTTGGTGTATGAATGTTGTAGTGTTTATTTTGAAAATACAACATGGTCTATGGTGGACCATGTCCAAACCGGTCATCAACATAGGAGGAGCGGAATCACAGGATGAACAATGTCAAATTGTGCACGTTATTTTTTCGTTTATACCAAACTTAACCATTAATAAAAGTTGTACTATTTAATTCAGTATTGATTATGCTATTAAATTGACAGTGGTTTATTTTATTATTACTTGACAAAAGTAAACGGTGCGTTGACAATAGTAATTTATTTATTTATTTTATAAATTAAGCTATTTTATTTTATTTTATTTTGACTTGAGCAAAAATAAAATATTAATTATTTATGAAATAAAATATTTTCTTTGAAGATAAATTAATGCATACAAAATAAAATATTAAAATTTAAAGTTAAAATTAAACATTTTATTTGTCTTTTGTTAATTATTAACGTTTTTTATTATTTTATGGAAGTCTATTTAATTTTTAAATTAGATAAATATTAATTTTATAAGTAATACACTATAAATTTGATGGTTACCTGTTCAAATTTAATTATTATGGGTGCTGGATTGGGTTATTTAACAAATTTTGTACGTTTCATTCTTGTGTTAGAAATATCCGAGTTTCCGATCCGATTCATCCGATTCTGACCGATTCACCCGATTCCGATTCCACGGTCAAATGAACGATTCCGATTCCGATTCCGATTTTCAGAACCTTGGTAGCCCTCTCATAAAATATCAAATGTTTACTTGTAGTCTAGTAATTAGAGCACTAATTTGTGAGTATAAGGACTTGGGTTCAAATTCCGTGTATTTAAAATTGTAGTCACGTATTATAATTGACTAGATTTACCCGTCTGGAGTTTTGAAGTTTGCCTCACCATTTATATTATTTAAATTTTTTTTTTTTTTTTTACATTGCAGTTACATGGTGGAGCTTGCAGTTGAATTGAATCTGAGGGATATTGTGCACCAATAAACTGTTTTGATTAATCAAGCAAGGATAGCAAGAGACCGGAGGAAAGAATTTTTGGTGTGATTTTGAGAAAGCTGAGATAGAGATGGATACCGTAGCTTACATAGCTGAAATGCTATCATCACGTGCCCTCATATTTTTTATACAAGAAAATGTTCCTAATGACGAGGAAAATCGTTTTTCGGTATTGAGAGAAGTAAAGGAACTTCATAAGTTCATGAAATGCAGAAAATTCATGGCGATCCCTGAGGAGAAAAAGAAGGCTTTAATTGAGGATGTGCAACTAGCAGCCTGTAAAGTTGGAAATTTAATGAATGGGATTCTTAGACATGGTTCCAGAAAGCAGTCCTCCAGCTCAGGGAACCAAGATTTGGTGACAGATTGGGTAGAAACCCGAGAATTAATTGTTGGTATCGTAAAAACCAGCAAAAAATTGAACCAAACAAAACTAGAAGGTGAGGTGACGGTCGAAGACATATCTGCAGGTTTAAATGCTGTCTGCAAGTACAAGGGAGAAAACATGGTTATGGAGGTGACAAAGGATTTTCCAACACTGAATGAGGAGGAGAGATTAGCACTCTTCCTCATAAAAGTGTTTCCAGTTCTTGGTGAGCTCAAAGAATCTCCTGAAATTCACAACTTCTTATTTGAGTTATCCAATGAGCTGGTCAATCTCCCTCGCCTAATTTTCAATACAATCCCAGAAGAGTCGCCCCTGGCTCTTTTCCTTATAGGGGGTCTCCTTTCGCTCAAACCAATAGTCTATGACACATGGAACAAGGTCAAAGATGATCTGGTTAAAATTAAAGAGTCCAATAATTGTGGTATGAGCAATAATATGTGGGACATTATTACCTACTGTTATGATGATTTACCTTACTTTCTCAAGCTGTGCTTTCTTTATATTGCATGTTATCCGTTTAGTTATTGGATTTCTGCAACCTCTCTACCTGAGATATGGATGGCTGAAGGATTAGTTACACCAGAGGAAGGAGAGACTGTAGAGGAGACCGCAAAGAAGTACCTGGAGCAACTTGTCCAAAGGTAATAAGATGATTATTATTTCAAATATGAAGTCGTGGTATTATAGAGGGAGGCCATCATTAAAAATAAAATTTGTCTGCTTTATTACAATAAGTGTAGATAATTTTCTCTAGTCTACTTGATGATAAACAAAAGCACTTCTTTTAGTTGTTTTGTTTAAGTAAACTGAGAAATTTATTGTTTAATATATAGACAGGTACTTGATGTTTATTAATTTATTTCCCATGTCACGTGCAGGTCGTTGGTGTGTATTTCAATGATATCAGTCTTAGGCACCATAAAATATTGCCAAGTTCCTCATTCTATTCATAAATTTGCCATCCAACAATCCCACATTGATGGGTTTTTGGTAGTCAATCCAGCTCATGAAGAAATTGAAAATGTGTCTCGGTTAGCAATCTATCCTGACGCTAAGAAACAATACAATAATGAGGTGAATAGTAATCGTATACGTTCCTTGTTAGGTTTTGATTGTGACATAAATTTTCTTGGTGCCGAGCTCCTCAGAGTGCTGGAATTGAGAAAATCTGTAATCCTAGTACTAGGTTTACCGAACATGATTAAGCTAAGATATCTAGGTTTGAGGGGTAGTGCCATAAATGAGCTTCCAAAAAATATAGGAGACGTGGAAAATCTTGAAACATTGGATGTTAGAGATACAAAAATAGAAACCCTACCTGAATCTCTATGGAACATCTCAACACTTCGTCGTGTTTATGTGAATCCAAGCCGCCACATTAAAGGTCCATCCTCTGCAGCAAAACTATCAGACCTACAGGTTCTTAAAACAGTTGTGGCTCATGAGTCATGGACAAAAAACATTCCGCCGTTCTTGGTCCACCTTAGAAAGTTTGGACTTTCACATTGGAACAATCTAGAATACGAATCTACTTCTAAACTATTGAGTCACATGGATGAACTCATTTCAATGAAAATTTTTGGCAACCCTCTACCATCAGAGTTTGTCGATATAAGGGCCTTCCCCAACCTCAAGACAGTGAAGGCAATTAAAGTAAAGGGAGAATGGATTAGCAGGAGGCTTCCCATAGATAATATTAAATTTTCATCAAATTTTGCAAAACTCACCTTAATTAATTCCAAGTTGAAGGAAGACCCCATGCCGGCACTAGAAAAATTGCAAGCTCTGAAATTTCTGAGTTTACGAAAGAATGCATACATGGGGATGCAAATGGTTTGCACCAAAAATGGGTTTCCACTGTTGAAGATTTTAGAATTTTATAAATTGGAGAACTTGGAGAATTGGGAGGTGGAACCGATGGCTATGTCACAGCTTACCACCGTGCGTGTTGTTAATTGTTTGAAACTCCAAAACTTTCCTAATCTAGAACATGTTTCTAATTATAAAGTTCTAGAACATGTTTCTAGTTATAGATTTCTAGAACCTGTTTCTTATTATTAAGTTCTACAGTTATAGGTTGAAATGTTGCTTTTATTCTTTTGCTTTGATTCAGTTCTTCTTCTTAATTTGTATTGGGCATGTGTGTCGCTTGTTCTTTATGTTTCTGATTTAATGTATGTTGTGTTGTCTGTAAGTGTGTTAACTATAATTACGTATGTTGGGATTACATTGAGTGAATTTAATGTTTCAATGGATTTGGTATTTCCACTTAAATCATATGGTATTTACTCTTTTAGTATAATTTATTATGCATGTTGTATTTTGATTCTAGAATAGTCATAATTTACTCCTAATCATAGTTTGAGTGAATAGGCTGAATACTCGTTTACTTACTTTTTATGGGATATTCTCGTTGGATTAGAATATTTGTTGAAATAATGTTGAAATAATTTCTAAATATTTCTTTTAAGTTTTTGCTCTCTCATATTATGTTCTTAAAATCTCTTACAATATTTTAAAATATTTTACATCCTTGGTAGGAATAAAATCACCTTTTTTTATATATACTATATAATATGATTTTTCATAGATTCAAACTCACCAATACAATAACCAAGGTGCGTAATTTATAAAATCCAAATTCTCCTAGCCTACACGACAAAATGCAATTTTCGAAAGACATTTGACTGTTTCACTATAATAAATTGACACATTTTAAACTTCTATACTCTTTTGAATTACTCCTAAAATACATAATAGACAATTGTTTAATTTACACTAAACTATTTTCAAATACAAATTATCTATTTATTTTAGAAATGTTCAAAAAATTACTTTTTAAAAAAAAATTGGCAGTAACTACCAATGATGCATTATATAAATTTGATTACAACCACATATCCTAACTTATTAATGTTCAAAAAATACTATCAAAAATATTTGAGGGACGAAAACGTGAAATATAGTTACCATGGTGTTCCAAAAAATAAAATAGCAAATAATGAACTGTTAAGCGACATATGAAAGGCCATAAAAACAAATATATATTGTTATCTTAACTGCGTCACTACTGTTAACGGATACCGAAACAGTACAGTGCAATCGGAGGGTGTCAAATGGTACAAGCTGTACCGATATTGAATAACTGAACCGTTGGATTGTTGTTGTTTGTTAAATACATGGCCCATTGATGAGCTGCTTTTGGGAGCTCCGTATTGTATTTTACTGGGCCTAAATGGACACCAAATGAGACCCAATTTGGTGGACTCTTTAGCAGGCTTCGTGAGATTGATTTGCTACCACAAAACTAATCACAAATCAACACTTCCTTTCCTTCACTAATTTGTTATTCACTTATTATGATGCGTGGCCTCGACACATTAGGCCTTCAATTTAGGTTGTTTCTTAATATCAGAGGAGAGAGCTGCTCACAATGCTGCAATATTATGAGCACTTTAAGTTTGAGACTGATTCAGAAAATACTTTCACATCAGTCTCTGATATGTACCAAAACAGACCAGTAATAAAAATTAGCTCTAAAAATTCATTAAAGACTTTCATAAGTTTATCTAATTATTATTATGGTGAACTACATATTTAAATTGACTATATTAATAAGTTATATTAACTCAAAAGGTATATTTACAAACAAAAATTAAGCATAAATTCGAGTTAAGGGTTTACTATCGCTTTGTAAACAAAAATCTTTTCTTCTCAAATTTTCATTCAAAATTAGGAAGAGGGAAAAGGGAAGAGATAGATCGGAAGAGAAATGAGAGCGAGAGAAGAGAGAGAACATAACATGGGGAATTAAAGTTAGCGCTAGAACAGAGTTGAGAGAAAGGCGGGAGGAAAACAGAGAAGAGAGGAACAGTTACAAGTGGGGTTCACTTGTCAGAATTAAGTTTATTTGTGTTTTATTTTTATTTTTTTTAATTCACTTATTCATGTATATGTTGTGTTCTAAATCTTAAAATTCAGAATTCGGAGGTGACAAAGTATTTTACGGTTTTATTAAGGTAACAAAATTACTCTACGACACATTAATTCATGATTTATTATTTGTAATTGTGAGTTCATAAAAGGAATTGATTATCGTTTTATTATTTCAATTGCTTGGGAAATATAAACATTTATTAATTTTGAAACATGTATGAAAGCTTGACATAATTGGATCAACCGGTTTACAATTTTCTGGTATTCACTGATTCAGGGTATTAATTTGTACTGGAAAATGCATCAATAACTCTTGCATTTATCAGCGGATCAAAGTGGATAATTGAATACTATCCCGAATGATACAGACGCGAAGACAATTTTTTATAGCCTATCATGCTTACAAGTATTGCTAGTATTAGTTATGTGAAGGCACGATTTACATTCACCATGTACTTCACAATTTAGTCCTCTATGACATGAGTTAGACATACAAATTAACAACTTTGATGGGCTTTGTATTCTTTAGTTTCTGAAAAGAAATATGAAACGTAATAATACAGTTGAATAGTAAGCTGTACCGAAGTACACAGAGAAAAAAAAAAAAACAAGTTACTAATACTATATTGTCATTTCTACATAGGATACGAAATCAGCTACTCTTGATTCCATAAACAGAACCTAAAAGCCATAATAACATGAAAAGAAAATAAAATAAAAGATTGATGGAAAAGTCATTATCAAGGATGATCATTTTTTTAAAACAAAGAACTTAGATTTCCTTCAAAATTTATGGACAAATCTTTATCATATTGCAAAATTCATCCGTCTGTGCCACAGCTTTAAAAACCTCAGGAATGCTCATAAATTTGAGGCACTCCTTTTTGAGTTGACTGCAATTGTGTTGCTCAGCCAAAATTAATGTAGTCGCAGCGTTGCTTACACCAAGATTCTTGCAAAGTAAATCTTCACACATCAACCTCAGCCTCTCCAACTGATATCTGTTTTTCAAATATTTGATTATCATATTAAAATTGGTAAAAAGAAGATGAGCAAACAAAAATAAATAAATACACACACACACACACCCCCCTATCTGCGGCTACTAGCAAATGTTGAGTCATCAATCTCAGATCTTTTTTTTCACATTCATCATCACTAGTTCCCTCAAAATCAGGCTGTGAATCAGAATATATGAAGTAAAGCAAGGATTTGAAAACAGGTGCTTCAATATCTTCAAGTATTATGGTGTCTGTCCATTTTTCTTTCATACAACCAAAAAGCTCGGCATTGAAGACAACCGACCTTGCTGCAAGTACACAACGGTGAGCCTTGATTTTCTCTCCATTCACTACAAATGTAACATCTGCCCCATTTCCACTCTCTAGCAGGCTAGCCCAATTTTGGCTCAAATTCGACGGTGGAACAATAATGCCATAAGAGTTGGTTACTTCAAGCTTAGTTCTTTTAATGACTGTAACGGTACATTTCACAGTGAAAGCATCATCTTTCAGATGCTCTGATTTCTCAAATTCAATTCTATATGTAAATTGCGACCAACCCATGCTGGCACCTTTGTAATTCCAACTACAAACATGTAATGAAGTGCTCAAGTTAGAGGGATCACCATTTTGTTGAAGTATGGTGAAACTCATTTTTGCCTTCACATCAGTAGTTTCACTTTCAATTTCAAGGAAAAATGATATAAAATCTTTGTCTTTCTTGTTTTCTCCATTAGGATAGAAATGAATTTTCAAGTTTTATCCGCCGACAGTAAAAACATCAGACTGAACACTTTTTCCTATGCCAATCCCTTTAGTAAGGAAATATCCACAAATCTTAAATAGATGTGATCCAGTTATGGTCTCTGTTCAAATTGCTGAGGCTGTTGTGAAGTTTTCATTGCCAATAGCTTCAGTGGAAGAATCCATTTGTTTACAATTGTTGGGTAAATATATACCAAGCAAATAAATGAAGAAATAGAGGAATCACACAAGATACCAAAAAAGTAAGCAAGGAAATACACGACACAAATCCACTAAATCAAAAGAGTTTTACAAATAAAAGATCAAGCACAATAGAACTCTCTTTCTTTCTCACACACTCTCAATTTCAAAATGAAAAGAACAAAACTTGAAAAGACTTGGAGAAGAAACAAAAGAGAGAGCGACAACATGGAAAGTCTCTAAACCAACACAGAGAGCGGTTTCATTTATTATTTCCTTTTTCCTTCCGCCAAACTGCTACTGACGGTTTTGTTCTTTCCGCCACAAAAATGAATATGGGCTACGGCCCATTAATGTCTTCAAAACCAATAATAATTACCTACTCTCTACACTAGAATCATATTCTTGTTATATAGATTTTGGTTAACAGAATAATAAATATTGCCCGCTCAAAGGTCGGCTAGGAAATTGAGATAGTTGAGCTCATTAATTTAATTGAAGGGGATGTATCCGTATGGAGAAGAGCAATGGATCAGGGAAATTGGACCGTGACACTATTCATCTCATTTAAAGTTTTATTTTCAAAAACTTTTCGTTTTTTTTTTTTTTTTCCTAATTATGCGTCACAATTGTATCTGGAATAGGCAAATTGCTTTCATTGGAATCAAGTTACTTGTTAAATTAAATTATTCCCAGTTTCCAACCATTCCATTAATTATATTAATTATCTATATGTAATGAATGTACGTGTCACAGCATATTTGTAATAATAATTTAAGTTACGTTAATCCACGTCAGCCTAATTTTTAAGTCCCAGTTGTACAATTGGCAAATTCTTGAGGAAAATATATAGTTTGCAGAGCACCAAATAATTCGGTCATTAAATTTCAGTTGAAATTTAATTCTGTTCCCAATTTACAATAAACACCTGTTTCATATTTTCATAACATAAAAGTATATTGAAACATATAGAATTTATATATCTATATCTATGGGTTTTACAACAATAGCTACACACACAACAATTATTAGCTGTATGAAGTCGGTGTGAGTTCTGCTATCCAATTCTCTGTGTTGTCAGAAATACAATGAATTGTGTACCAGATTGCTGCATTGTGGATTTTTCCATTACACCGTGATGCCAAACATAGTCATAAGATTCGCAAATTAATTAAATCCGAATAATTCGTTTTTTCTGTAACGTTGAATCGAACGCTGAATTATTCGGTTGACCGAACTTTGACTGAATTAAATCCAAATAATTTGAGGATTTTACAAAAAAATTTCCGAATTTTACTAATTATTTGCAAATTTTTCTCAGAACATTTTTTTTATTTTCTTGCAAAACTGAGATATCTGATTTAGATAATTTCGAATCATTTTTGAATTAAACGCGAATTATTTCCAAATCAAAATTTTTTAACCTTGCCGAACCAAATCCGAATTATTCATTTGTCACTGTGAATTGCCAAATTGCCAATTAGTCAGAATTCACATGCGCATGGTTTAAACCAGAGTCCTTTAAACTTCAGCATCTAGTAAAAAGTAGGCTTTCATAAGAATTTCAGCAAAAATGCTTTCAACTCTCAGAACCGTTTGATTTTCATCTGATTCGCGCTCCGATGACGATTTAAAAAATGCGTAACGGTGAGCTTATTCCGCTCCATTAGTTCTTGAGCGAATCAAGTCCACCAATAATGTTGCCTCGCTGGAAAGGGGAGGTAGCACAATTGACTAGAAAAATATTATATAATTGTTATATCAAAAAATCGAGAATTCGATTTCCCTCATGAAAGCTACTACCAAGTTTTTAAAAAAAAAAAATAATGTTGACTCGCTGATTTCACCGCAGAATATCCAAGGCCGACAAACTATGTTACCCGATACTTGCCGTATCCCCGTATCCACTTCAGAACGAATGCATGGCTGCATGCTCAGCAGCGGCACTTGTGGCAATCATGGCGCTGACAACTTTTTTTTTATTATTATTTTGTTTCTCATCACGTCTTTTGATCATTTCATTTGAAATTATTTTTGGGGTTTTCTTGAGTGATATCTATTTTTTTCTCCGGCTTGTTGTCTTATGCAGTGTTGTAAATAACGGTATACGATCGTTGGACGAATGGAGTACCACCAAACGATTAATCAATATGCATCCAATTAATTGAAATTATGTGGATAATTTAATTTTTTATTATATATATATATGAGAAGGGTTAAAATGCACACTCCCTTGTGTGCTCCTAATGTGCACCCTCCCTTCATATCTTAATTTTCAAAGTTCAAATAGTCGATTTGAACTTTCCAACATGTTCTTCATATTAAAATGTGCTTGAAGACCAAATTTTATATTTTTTTAGAAATATTTTACTATTTTTTCAAAATTTTTGAAAAAATTCAGCAAAGTGATGATTTTCAAAAATTCTGAAAAAATAGTAAAAAATTTCCAAAAAATATAAAATTTGGTCTCCAAGCACATTTTAATATGAAGAACACATTGGAAGGTTCGAATCAACTATTTGAACTTTGAAAATGAAGATATGAAAGGAGAGTGCACATTAGGAGCACAAAAGGGAGGGTGCATTTTAACCCTGCTCTATATATATATCATAATTTAATAAAATTAATTTATTTAACTCATTAAACTTATCAAATAAACTTAATTTTATTATTATAATATGACACTATACTTATTTTTTTAACGCATAAGCACTTTACATGTGTCAGTAACACATTTATTTAATGAAAAAATAAATTCAAGAATTAAACTTTTTTCAAATACTAATAACATATTATGTGAAAAAAATGACACATTCAAACATAAAATCACTAAATTTAGTTTATTATAACAACTTAGTTTCATAAATAAATATGTCGTACTAATTGAAAAAACTACATCAATAGTTAGTAAGAAAAATATATAATAAATAAATAGAAGAACAATTAATCAATTTTAAAATAAGCAAGAAGAAAAAACATATATAAAAAATATTGAATGTATGTCCAAGTACAAATAAAACTGCAATACATGATTTATAAAACTTAGTATCACACACTATCGATCACATTAAGAAAAGTCAGTGTAAAAAAAAAATTACTGAAAAAAATTGAAATAAACGGAAATAAATGAGAATAAACGGCCGATTAGATGATAAAATGGCCGATTAATTGTAAAAATCCGCAAAAAGTTATCCGTTAAGTGTATTCGTAACAGTTTGACTGCTGTTAACGATTAAACGACTGATTAATTAGTCGTTAAGGCTGTTTTTTACGACACTGGTCTTATGAACTCACACACGTGCAGAGGGGGAAAACATCTCCAGAGGATGACAGTCGTGTAGAGGATCTCATCCGCAGTTATTTTTACAAGGTCCCATCCACAGCTCCTGGACATGCTTATATTGACTACATCATGAGGAAAAATAGTGTTGCTCGTGAGTTGAAAATTTTAAAGGATGACCAAGTGCTTGAATGAAAATTTCTTTTGGTACCTCTATGACATGTGGTTGGGGGGCTGGTACACATCATGCTTGTCCAAAAAAAAAAAATGATGGGTTTTTAATTTGTGGTTCATCTCTTTTAGTGACACCTTTTTTTTTTGACTAGCTAGTTTAATTACACCCTTGTAGTTGGGGGGCTGGTGAATTTAGATTACAACACGTGAAAATTTCAATTTGATGAACAATTTCTCTCCTTAATATTTTGGTATAGCTCTGATATCTATCTATGGTTCTTAATTAAGCACACCTAGTTTATATAATTGGAAACCAAAATGCTAATTAGAAAACACTTATGCTACCTAATTAAGCACACCTGATGTTGCTTTTAGTCTCTTCTTCCTAATTTTAATGCATGACTGAGTGCTGGAATGAAAATTTGTTTTGGTACTTAAATGACATGATGATGCCTTTCAAGTGTAGTGTAAAAAAATAAAAATAAAAACCTGAAAAATTTAACAAAAAAGTACCACAAATTGAGGAACTCTCTCTCTCTTGTAAAGCAATGCACGAGAACAATTTGGGTGAAGAACAGAGATGGTTGTAACTTACTATATATTTTCCTTTCATATTTCAGCTTTTATCTATTTCATCTCAAATGTTTTGATCACTATTTCTATTTTTGCACTTGTGGTTACCACCTTGTGTAACGGAATCTTTTTTTTTAATATAAATGTGAGCATGACCCTCATCTTTTATTCAAAAAAAAAAAAAAAAAAGTGTTTGGATGATCTAAATAAAATACATTTGTATAGTATTTCTTTAATTTTTCTCATTATTGACAATAACAACTAATTAATTTAGCGATTTCTTGAATAATCTAGAAGAAAGATAATGAGCTTGGGTATTTTGGTGTTGTTACTTCAATAATATACACGTGACGAGAAAAGGGAGGTAGCCTAGTTGGTTAGGAAATTTTTTCTAAGATTGTGGGTTATCTAAAAGTTGAGAGCTTGATATTTATCAGGGTTGTAACAACAAATAGTGTCCCCTCAAAAATAAAAAAAATGCATTGTAGTATGCTGAGTTTTTTTTTTTTTTTTTGTTTTTAAGGGCTGTCATATATTTGTCATTGTGGCCTTGGTAAATTTTTTTTTTTCAGGCGTCTTTTGGTTTATATTTTTTGTGGGAATGGTATTAATAAAAATTTCGGGTTTTTTTTGTTTCCAAAGGCTAATTATAACGTCCGTTGTTTCTTTTATTCAAGGATGAACAAATAATAAATTGCTGTTCATTTGAAAAAAAAAAAAAATTTAGTTTTGTCACCATTTCATAAGTAGCTAAAAAGAGAAATATACATGATATATGGATGCTTCCATGTTCTTTTGAAAATATATATTTTTTAATATAACTTGAGCATATAATTTAAAGAAAAACAACTACATACCCATCAAATAACAAAACTGAATATTCAGGATATTCAAAAATAATATTTTACCAAATCTTGCGAGAACAAAAATGTTTAAATATTAAGGATTTACCTTTCCTCTTTTTTAGATCATGTAATTTTTTTTATTATTATTGAAAATATCATATTATCATCTAACACATATATGTACTATACATGCAATCTTAATTTATTAATGAAAAGCCTACGGGCAATTTGGCAAAAAAAAAGAAAAAAAAAAGTTCATACATGTAATAATTCCAGATTTTGTAGTCATTTTCGAAGGTTTTGTAGTCATTACTGATTAACAAAGTTCATGCATGTATTGATCTTCTCCGTCTAATTATATTCGCCAGTTAATGCATGGCTTACAATTAATTAGTGAATCAAATCTAAAATTTACCTTACAATTAACCCATGATTTATTTTATTGTTAATAATAATATATATAAAAGCAAAATAATAAATTTGATAGAACACTTTTCATGTAATTAAACCTCTACTCACTCTTCATGCCATAGTGAATAATTTCTAAGATTTACCTTCCAAAGAAACAAAACCCTCTCATTGTTTTAATTACTATATAATCCATGATTTTATTTTAATGGTAATATATATATATATATATATAAGCACCATAATACATTTGCGAAAGATCACCCCATTTTTCTCTAAACCTCTACTGCACACTTCATACCATGGAGTCTTCTAAACTATCTTGCCACCACCTCATCACTTGCTCATTGCTCATCTTTTTTCATCTCATTTTAGCAACCTCACGAAATATTTCACCAACCAAACAAGGGTTTAGTCTAGAACTAATAGACCCTCTCTCACCAAACTCCCCTTTCTACAACCCTAATCTCACCGACACAGAGTGGTTTAACAGAGTTCTTCAATCAGATAGACGTCGCCTTGGTTATCTCATTTCGTTACACAATCCCGGTTCCGCAAATTTCCACAGTATGGACACGATCCGACCAGGAATGGGTTCCAGTGATCTCTACTACATGATTTCTGTGGGCATTGGTAGTGGAGCTGGTGGTGCATTTTATTATCTTCACTTAGACACCGGAAGCAGTTTATCGTGGATCCAATGCGAGCCGTGCGCAAAATGCTTCCATCAGCAGCCCAAGCTTTTCAATCCCCAGAATTCCCCGAGCTACCTAGCGCTCACGGCCAACCATCCTTTTTGTCATCCCCCATTTTATAATCCCGGCCCGAACGGCCTATGTGAATTCAACATTGGCTATGCTGATGATACCTCTGCGAAGGGAACTCTTTCTTCAGAGATCTTTACTTTTCCTGGCAGTCAGAGTGGATACTATTACATGCCTAATATTGTATTCGGTTGTACTCACGAAACCGATACTGATTACCCGCTTGGTGGGCCCGTTGGTATCTTTGGAATGAACCTTGAACCGGAGTCATTCATTTCCCAAGAATCAAATGACCCGATCACCGACAAAAGGTTCTCTTACTGCCTCGTTGAACCGGGTTCCACAACCCCCATGACTTTGCGATTCAGTAATGATATCACTTGGCCTCCTGTTACCAAGATACAAGAGACACCGATATTGAGATATTCTAATGGTTTTAAACTTTATTACGTAAACTTGACCCGGATTAGTATCGATAAAACAGGCATGTACTTTCCACCGGGAACATTCGATCGAGACCCCTCTGGGTATCGCGGATTCATGATAGATTCAGGGGCACATTATAGTTATCTACCTAAGACTGCTTATCCGATAGTTCGTGAAGGCCTCGTCAATCACTTTGAAGGGCTCCATATTGTGCCGACAGAGGGAAGGGGTTTTAATGAAAAGTTCGACCTGTGCTTCGACCTTCCGGAAAATGCCGACCCAACGAATTTACTGCCTAGCATGACCTTTAATTTTGCTGGTGCTGACATGGCGCTCTTTTACGAGCAAGTGTTTTATGTGAATTTGCAAGAAAAACAGTTTTGTTTTGCAATGTTTGAGGAGGAAACTGGTCTTGCTCCGGGTGTTCTCGGTGCGTTCCAGCAAGTCAATACACAATTCGAGTTCGATTTGCGCCAAGGCGGCGTGTTGCTCTTGGGAACAGTGGATTGCACTCATGGAGTATAATAGTGTTGTTCCAGGCTAAGTTAGGATTAATTTAGGAATAATATTTTGGATGCAATTAATTAATTGTTGCTAAATCTCCTAAGTTTACACTGTTTGTACATGTGCATCAGATTGGTTCTCATATCTGCATGACTGTATGTTAAACTTGCATCAATTTTTTGCTATATTGTTATAAAATGAATAGTTAAATTTGTTTTTAGAAAAAAAAACTGTCTAATTCCGAGCAAGAATTACATAATTTCTCCAATTAATTTTAAAGGTCTTAATCTTTATGGGCTGCCAATTAATCAAGTAAAGTAGCCCAATAAAGTCCAGAGAAACAACTATATAGGTATAATAAATAACAAGAGGAAGGCCTTTATTGGTAATATATATTCTCTTATAATTCTATTTTCAAGCAAGAATTATAAGATAATATATATTACACAATAACAATGTACCTCTTCCCAATTGTGAGAAACTTGAAGAACATTTATTCAATCAAAGAATACGCTTCAAAGAAATTAACCGCAGCTTTGTCATGATCTGACATGCATGCATGCTTGGTTGTGTTTAATTTAAACAGTATGTTAGTGAATTAAGATCTTGTTTTTATTTTTTATTTTATTTTTAAAAAGAATAAAACGGACAAAATTAGATACAAATGAAACAAACCGAATTAGCTAAGCCAGAGTAACAGTACGTGTTCTTAATTCCTTGCTCTCTAATAATTCATACTAAAAATCTATCACTTTTTTTTTCTTCTGAAAAATAGATAGAGAACGGTGATTATTCTTGGATCTATTATGAAATCTAAAGTTGCCAATAAATTATTTTTTCTTTTTTTCAAGAAAATAAACAAATTCTAACACAAAAAAAAAATGATAGCCAATTTATCGAAATTTATGTATTGCCAAATGCATGCCCTTAAAATCTCCCTAAAAGTTCGTGGAAGCATGCACTCTTGTTCCATTAATTTATTGTACAAATTAGTATATTAATTATTAGTGGTACATCAGATCGATTGGTGATTTTGTGCGTAAAGTTTGGGGTCAAACCTCTATCCTAAATAATATACAGAGATTTTTTTTTAATTAAATTTCATACCTACAATCTCTTATATATAAAGGATGTTGATTGTGCTCGTTAGATCAAAGACTTATTTTCGAGTCAAATTTGTTATTTGTACTCGGTAAATATTGGAACTAAAGCAACTTGTGCAGGATTTCTATTTCGTACATGTATTTTTTTCCGAAAGAAAAAAAAAAAAAAAAAGTATTCTCCCGTAAAGAACTGCTACTTATGCATTAACTCATCGAAAAATTCAATAACATAATATACTTTTTACAAATAAAATAATTCTAGTGTATATTTAAAAAAATACTATAATGCAGCTAACATTAAATTTATTCATAGTATTAAATATGTAATTCCATCAATTTATTAACTGCACATCATATTATTATTATTTTTTTAAACTAATAAAATTACAATGAGCAAATTCATTTTTTTTACATTTGCCTTATTATAAACCAGCTACATACAACTAGTCTTTTTATCGTTTAAACAATATTTAAAAAAAAATTGACTTATTTCATTATTTTAAACATGATATTCGACAAATTTGATGAATATTTCCACTATCTAATTAATTATATCATATCGACAAGCATATTACTAAATTTATTTTTAAAAAACAAGACCAAAGCCCATTTGCATTAAATATTAAAAGTTTCACAAAGATAAGTCTCGATCACCTAATCAACACATTGTTACAGCTGCAACAATATGGTGATTATCACAACTTAAGGTCATGGGTACCGCCTACCCCATATTGCAATACATTCTACTATAACTAGTGATATATTAACCAAAAATGACTAGCAAAACCAGTACAGATGTTCCCAACTTGTTATACACTTATTACAAACATAACATAAGTTTCATAATTTTAAAAGTTAATTCTTAAATTCACTCTGTCTTTTTCATTTTCTCTAGAATTACTTGTATTTTGTTGAATTTCCACATATTAATCGATCGGCTATTTTAACGTTTTCATATTCGACGGATCCATTTCGATTAGGAGGAGAGGAGAGCAGTCATTCTTGGAGTGTCAGAGGGAATAGTAAGCACGAGTAAGAGTTTATATGTGCTACTCATTTCATTTTTACTTTTATTATTATTATTATTTTGTATTGTTGATTAATAATAAAAACATATGTCAAGATACATTTTAACATTATATTTGAATAGTTATATTTTAAAAGTTGAGTTAATAAAAATTTTAAAAAATCACAAATACTTTTAATTTAAGAGGATAGTTAATAACATAAGTAGAGTTATGTTGAAATTATTAGTATTTTGGTTTTCTTCAAAATCTAATTAATTAATGATAAGCAAATTTAACATTATTTAGTACCCCAAATCTATTGTAGTGTAAAATTTACTATAAACCGCAAAATAACAAGTTTGAAGTGGCCCTCAAATGAGTATTTAAAAAGTTAGAATATAATTCGGTTCATACATAATTTGTGCTTGCCCACACAAATTATTCAGCAAGCATTAAAAGCATTTACATGCTTACAAAAAATGTGAACTAATTAAGAAGTTAAATTAATTCCAAGTTGGTAGCTGCTGCCAACTCTTTAAAAAAAGGGTTGAATTAATCAAATGCAAAATTTATAAGATGAGTGAGGTATGTACGTACCAGTTTTTTAGTAATACATCATAATAATATTATTTTAAAATTAATTTAATTTTACAATTTCAATTAATAAAAGTGAATCATTTAGCTTGTTTAATATAAGAAGCAATGTATATGTGTCAAATCTAAATATCTAATTATATTTAGTTTTAGTACAAGATCAACATGTTGAAAAATTAATAGCGGGATGAAGTCAAATAACTGAACAGAAATTTGAAAACAAGCTAAGTTCTTGGAAATCGCAACTGTTAACACATGCTGTGTCTATTCAGAATGCAATGGCAATATATTATTGTTGCTTCAAGATTTGTACATAAAGAATTTGAACAGTCAAAATTAATGATATAAGAAATGTTAACGCCTAGCAATATTATTGTTGCTTCACTTAATTCTATTCAAAATGTTAACGCCTAGCATTAACATCTAATTCAATTCGGTCATTAATTTAACAAATTGCTGTTCCATCGTGATAGAAGAAAAGCATATTTATTGTCTAATTAACATTTCCATACGCCTGACCTGATAATAACGAATAGCGCCGCGTTAATTTCACTATCCCTAAATCACTTCTTCTTCTTCTTTTTTCTTTCTGGCAGCACGGCCTTGGGACGCAATTGTGATATATAAATATATACATACATACACACAAATGCCTCCATTTTTTGTGCCTCCACCATACCTCCATTTTTAAAAACTTTAATAACTCAAAAATTTTAACTTAAAAGTCAAAATAAAACCGTTGGATGTGATCTACATCATTTTAACTATGCACATGTCAAAAATTATGGCATTTCAATTTTATTTTGGTTGTCATTAAGAGCTTATAAAAAACGTACTAATGTGGATAATTTCTAGACGTTGATTTTTTAACTTATTGATTCACATCAAAACAAAATTGAAATGTCATAATTTTTTATGAGCACATAGAGAAAATGATGTAGATCACATCTAACGATTTTATATTGATTTTTAAGTTTTAAATTTTGAGTTATTAATGTTTTTAAAAATGGAGGCATTTGAATCCTCCATATATATAGAGAGGTTGGCTACTGTACTTACATAAGCATATGATATATGATATATATAGTGAATGTGATATAAATTATATATTTTTCGAGATTGTTTGACTTTGATATTCACTGTTTATATTACTTGAGAAAGACCAGATTGAAATGCTGCGGGGTAAATTGAATTCACAATTGTCAGTTTACAATAAGTTTTGTTTTTCTTTAACGTCAGAGTTTATTTTTACAGTTATTTTATTGGATATTTATATAGGTATCGGGTCGAGTACGGTTATGGGTCAGATAATTAAATCAAACCCATATTCTATCCATCACAATATCGATTCCGGTTTAGATTCGGATCAGATTTTAAATTATTAATTTTGTAACTGTATCCATAATTCAATCGGTTATATTTTCTAAACCATACCCTATCCAAATTAATCGGATCCGAGTAATTGGGTAAAAGTAGCACCTCTAATTTCAATATAAAGATCATATCTAACAGTTCAGATTGACTTTTTCGATTTTGAAAACAAAAAAATAACTTATAAGCATATTGAGACGTAGCCAACCTCTATATATATTCCACCAATTACACCATATTGATTTGTTTATTAATTTATATGATTGTTCATTGAATGTGTTTTCAGATGTCCTATATAAATAGGAGTTATTTCATATAATGATAAAAATAAGAATTGCAGATATTATGCATGTGTCCAATATAAAGGTATTAGAATTGTCTAAAATGACCTGATGCAATAGAGACAATTTTCCAATCACACGTAAGAGGTAGGCACACAGTACACCTCTGATTAGGAAGGAATATCATAATCGATGGAAGAGAGGGATATTTTACATCTCTTTTATGTATGTTTCAGTTCAATGGGTACTACAATTAATACATCAGTTTATTCCGTCATAGTCAATTTAATCTAAATTCATCAGCCCCCCAACTACAAGGGTGTAATTAAACTAGCTAGTACTGTCCTAACATCATCAAGAACAACAACAATAAAATATCTCTCTCTCAAAAAAACAAAAAAGGTGTCACTGAGACAGATAAATTAACCACAAATAAAAAAGCCACCCCAACTACATGGGTAATTCAAAGCCACCATCATAGAATAGAAAGTACCAAAACAAATTTTCATTCAAGCACCAAGTCATCCAATAAAATTATTTTCAACTTACGAGCGACCCTAATCTTCTCCTTGATGTAGTCAATATAATCATTTCCGTAATTAACATTCCTCTGTCAAAAATTAAATGATTGTTACAACTCAGACAGACTGCTCAAATGTGAAATAGCAAATAAATTCTAAACACTTCTACCTCAAAATATCTGTGGATGTGCTCAGTCACAGTGTAACCCTCATTTCTCGCACCCTACACGTGTGAGTACATAAGAGAACAAGCAGGCAAAAAATAGATAAAAACACTTCAAATTATCCTGTTTGACACTTTATTAATTACCTATATTAAATGGCTTGTTGATTTAAGTTATCTGGGTTTCACAATTAGTTATACCAGGCGAACAATTTATCTACATGTTCAAGTTGACACTTGACACATCACAGGCACCACATAGAATTGGAATACTGTTGAAAAGGAGAACGATTGCAGTAGTGCAGTAGCAACTCACCTCCATGTATCTCTTGAAGCAACGATTCTAGATATGAGATAGTAAAATAATGTCAGGCCAAGTAGGTAAACCAACCTGAATAAATTAATAAGCAATTTGGAAAACCGGTATAAAGAAACTTACCGTAGCTGTTAGTCTGTTAGAGTACCTATCCGGGTTCTCAAGGAAATTTTCAATGTTGGCTTTGTTAAAGGGGTAAGACTCTACCCCGTTCGCAGTGATGATTGTCGTCAATGCTGGCACAAAATCCTCCTACATAAAGGTGTTACTGGAGCAGAGTAACTTAAAAAGCCCTTTGCACCAAAGAAATGCGCATAAGAGAATAAATATGTAAATAAATACAATCCTGAGTCAAGGGCTGGCAAAAACAAACCCCGTCCGCCATACGCTTATAGAGATCGAGAAACAATGGAACCATCTCTTTTGCTGATTGTTTGGAAGTGCTCAGGGAAATAGCCCTCTGTGTACAAAAGCAGGTCATTATTTCAACAACTATGAACTAGACTCACAATTTCAGTAAGATTGAAGTAAAAAAGATAAAGAAAAAAGAAACCTACAACATTACTCTCATCTCGAATCATCATATCAGTATCAAAGGGGCCGAGCCTAGTTATTCGAGAAAGATAAAAAAAAAGAAACATAGCAATATTCAAAACTGCAAACAAAAGAGTCTAACAAGTATGGGAGAAGATAAGGACCAGGTCCCTCTTACCCATCGAGGGATGGAACTAAAATGTGCTTTCTCCAAATTTGTTCAGCTGTTGCCCTTACACCTGACATAGGAGTGCCCCACTAAACAAGGAAATAAACAAATTATTCATGAGAAATTAATAACAGAGATGCAAGTCAACATCCAAATTATTACATTTTACTTTTGAATTGTCAATAATAACCCCTTCTCCTTTTTCTTAAGTAATCACCGTCATCATATTAACAATAAAAACAGCAAAATGTGGAAAACCATGAGAGTTCACCTTAATTGTTTCATTTAGCTCTTGTGTGAACTCCAGATATTTACGGTCAAAGGCATAGGGATAATGAAGGTCAGCATACATCCAATGGAATTCGTCGTCCACCTGCATTGATGAAGAGGGAAGTAGATGAGCACAATCAACAAGCAGAATACAAGAAGGAATCAATAGGAATTTGGGGGCTGGACCTCCATATTTCATCTCAAAAAAGAATACAAGAAGGAACAAACAAAGGAAATATTGGTTTTTAAAAGTTGTGTACTCACATCTGTGTAGATAGCAAGGCGCTGGTAGTTGTCGAAATTACCGGGGGTTGGCTGAATGTGCCATTCCTTTTTGGAAAACATTTTCCACTCCTCACCAGTGAACAAACGGCGTGCATCTTCCTCAGAGGAAATTTTATCTGCACGATCAGAGTCCACGTATGCTTGCTGCAACAGTTACCAACTTTTGTTTACTACATTCATTTTGCGTTATTATTATTATTATTATTTTTTACGTCTCTGTGCAGTGCTCACTGCTCACCTCCTCTAACAAAATAATAGATAAACAAACAGTTGGATTGGATATTTGGATTTGATTTATCCAATTACGTACCAAAGAAGAAAAAAAAATAATAATAAGGGGAGCGCACATATATACTTACAGAAAAAAGCTTGTATTCCAGGTCTCGGAAAATGGACCGGAGCTCCTCCTCCGACTTCTCTTCCTCTTCCTCTTCCCTCCTTGTGTTCTTTGCTTCCTCCTCTGCAAAACTTTCTGACATGATTTCATCGACTGAGCCCACCGCCTCCTCCCTCTTTGCTTTCTTCGACACCTGCTCCTCCTTCTCGCCTGAGTATTCTCTCTTAGTTGGAAGCTCCATCCTCGTAGCCATTATAATTGCCTGAGTACTCGCACAAAAATATTTCCCTCTGCTTGCTTGATCGATTGATGGATTGATGCGCTGCTCCCTCCCCCTTTTCGTTATTCCCAAACCCTAGGTCACTGACTCCCGAGTTTTCTATTTGATTTTGTTTCCGTGCTGCACACGCTAACGCTGGAGGCCTGGACCTGAAGCCTAATTGTTGGACGTCGGTATACCCATGAAATTATTTAAAATTCCTAATTAATTTCCCCGTCAATTTTTAAATATTAGAATTATTTCATTTATCCCCTTTAATTAATTATACGCAGTAAAAGGAACAACGGGGGTGTTATGTTACTGTAGCACCCTAGTTCAGTTCTGTCTGATACTAAATGGAGGTCTCAGATCATCTTTGTTGATGTCATCTATTGTCAGCAGGCTAAATTCACCTTCTTTTCACCGTCCGATCAGAGATGTATGCATTCTTTCTCAAAACAAAATCCTTTATGCGAAAATTGATGAAATGTCACACGAGTTGCGTCATCATCATCGTTCTTTAAAGTTTTATTTTAAACTCCTAATAATTCTTGAGGAGGGTTCAAATGCCTTCGTGTTTTTGTGCCTCCATTATGTCTCAATCTCTCTCCATCATTTTCAAAGTTCAAATAGTCAATCCGAACCGCTCAACCTAACCTCCATACTAAAATATGTTTGGAGACCAAAGTTTATATTTTTAGGAATTTTTTTACTATTTTTTTAGATAGATACAAAAATACTGTTTTTAGATGGTTCAGATTTACTGATTTTGTACCTATCTAAAAAAAATAGTAAAAAAATTCCTAAAAATATAAAATTTGGTCTCCAAACATATTTTAGTATGGAGGTTAGGTTGAGCGGTTTGGATCGACTGTTTGAACTTTGAAAATGATGAAGAGAGATGGAGGCATGATGGAGGCACAAAAACATGGAGGCATTTGAACCCTCCTCATAATTCTTTTATAAGAACATTTATTTCCTTCTAATAGAATACCCTACTTATTTTGTTTTGACAGATATATGGTCAGTTTTTTATTAACTCAAAGCAATCTAATGTTATATTTTAAATAATCATCGACTCACATTAGTTACTTCCTCTAATAAATATCTATTTTTTTAATCATATGTCAATTTTTATTTACAGTCATTAATTTTATAAGCGTTAGCTTTTTAAATTATATGAAAAATTATGAAAAATTAGGTAGCATAAGTGTTTTCTAATGAGCATTTTGGTTTCCAATTATATGAACTAGTTGTGCTTAATCATGTCATTCAAGTACCAAAACAAATTTCCATTCAACTAAAATTACGACGAAGCAACTAAAAGCAACTTTAATTAATTAGGTAGCATAAGTGTTTTCTCATGAGCATTTTAGTTTCCAATTATATGAACTAGGTGTGCTTAATTAACTGCAATGTGATCAACAGGAGCGACCCCAACTACAAGGGTGTAATTAAACTAGCTAGTCAAAAAAAAAAAAAAACAGTGTCACTAAAATAGATAATCATGTTTTTTTTTTTTTTTTTTGGGACAAGCATGATGTACATCAGCCCCCCAACTACATGGGTAATTAAAAGGCACCTTCATGTCATAGAAGTACCAAAAGAAACTTTCATTCAAGCACTTGGTCATCCTTTAAAATTTTCAACTCACGAGCAACACTATTTTTCTTCTTGATGTAGTGAATATAATCATTTCCAGGTGATGGGACCTTGTGAAAATAACTGCCGATGAGTTGCTCCACACGACTGTCATCCTCTGGTGATGTTTTGCCCCTCTACTCATGTGTGAGTTCATAAGACAACAAGCAGGAAAAATAAAAAATAGATATCATTATCACTGCAGAAAACCCCCCAAAAAATAGATCAAAAGACGTGATGAGAAACAAAATAATAAAAAAAAGCTGTCACCGCCACAGTGATTGCCACAAGTGCCGCTGCTGAGCATGCATTCGTTCTGAAGTACAATTTAACTAGGGAACCACTGCCACTTAATTAGTTGTTCCAGGTTGACAGTTATCTATCTATACATCCACATCTAGATATATTGACAATCCACTACAACCACATGAAAACACTTCAATTACCTATAATAGATGGTTTGTTGATTTAAGTTATCTGGGTTTCACAATTAGTTAGTTATACCAGGCGGACAATTTATCTACATGTTCAAGTTGACATTTCACCGGCACTACATTGAATTGCATTACTGTTGAAAAAGGAGGACTATTGCAGTAGTGCAGCAGCAACTCACCTGAATATAGGTGAACTCCTTCATGTACTCATTCAAGCCACGATTCTAGATATGGGACAGTAAAATAAAAGTAAGGCTAAGTAGGTAAACCAACCTCAATAAGTTAATAAGCAATTTGGAAAACCGGTAAATATAAAGGAACTTACATAATTCATTAGGATCTTCGGGTACCCCTTCTTTTCCTCCTGAAGGGCTTTTTCAATTAAGTGTTTGTTCAAGGGGTAATGATCAAGCTCCTGCTCTTTGACGATTGAATCCAATGCTTGCATAAAAGTCTCCTACGTAAAGGTGTTACAGGAGTAGAGCAACTTAAAAAGACCTTTGCACCAAAAGAATCGTGCATAAGAAAACAAATACAATCCTAAGTAGAGGGCTGGAAAGTACAAACCCCGTTCGCTTCACGTCTAAAGATATCGACAAACAATAGAGCAGACTCTTTCCATGATTGTACGTTAGCGCTCCTGGTAAGAGCATCCTGTGTACAAAAAAGCAGGTCATTATTTGCACAACTATGAAACAGACTCACAATTTCAGTAAGATTGAAGTACAAAAGATAAAGAAAAAGGAACCTACAAAAACACAATCATCTAGAAGCATCATATTAACATCAACATTAACATCATCTGAAATGTATTTCTTCCAAATTTGTTCAGCTGTTGCCCTTGCTTCTGACGAAGTAGTGTCCCACTAACCAAGGAAATAAACAAATTATTAATGAGAAATCAAGAACAGAGATGCAAGTCAACATCCAAATTATTACATTTTACTTTTGAATTGTCAGTAATAACCCTCTTCTACTTTTTCTCAAGTAATCACCGTCATCATATTAACAATAATAACAGCAAAATGTGCAAAGACATGAGAGTTCACCTTAATTGTTTTGTCTACATCTCGTGTGAACTTCAGATAGTTACAGTCAAATTCATAGGAGTGATGAAGTGAAGGGTTAGCATATGTGTGCAATGGGTCGTTCTTCTGCATCGATGAAGAGGGAAGTAGATGAGCACAATCAATAAGCATAATACAAGAAGGAAGAAACCAAGGAAATATTGGTTTAATTGGTTTTTAAATTTCATTGGTACATGTCGAGATTCTTGTTTCAGTATCATACTATGTTAGTCTATGAAACTGATGAGTAGCATAACAGGTAGCAAACAAGAATGTAGTTAAGAGCCGCTAAATAATATTATAACCAGAGATAGCATAAAGGTATAGAAACAAATAAAAGAAAATTTGAAAAATTGTGAACTTACAGAGTAGTAGACAGCCAGGCGCTGGTAGTCGTCCAAATCCAAATCATCGGGAGTTGGCCGCATGTGCCAGTTCTTTCTAAAGGTCTCTGTCTCAAACTTTTCCATCTCCTCATCAGTGAACAGACGGTCTGCATCCTCCTCAGAGGAAATCTGATCTGCACGATCGGGGTCCACGTATGCTCGCTGCAACATTTACCAACTTTTGTTTAATACATTTATTTAGCTATTTTTATTCTAGCAGCAGCCAGACCAGACTAACTCTCAAAGCGCCACACAAATTATATATATATATATATATTTTTTTTTTCTTTTCTTTTTTTAGTCTCTGTGTGGTGCTCAGTGCTCGCCTCCTCCTCTAACAAAATAATAGATAAATAAACAGTTGGATTGGATATTTGGATTTGATTTATCCAATCAAGTACCCAAATAAAATAAAAGAAAAGAAAAGAAAAGAAAAAGATAAGGGGAGCGCGCATGTATACTTACAAAAAAAATCTTGTATTCCAAGGCTCGGCACTTGGACCGGAGCTGCTGCTCCACCTTTTTTCGCTCCCATGCTTTCCTCCTCATTTCCTTTGACACCTCCTCCATGTTTGCTTTCATCTTCTCCCACTCTGCTTCCGCTTCCTCCTCTGCAAAACTATCTGACATGATTTCATCGACTGAGCCCGCCTCCTCCTCCCTCTTTGCTTTCTTCCACGCCTCCTGCTCCTCCTCCTTCTCGCCTGAGTATTCTCTCTTAATTGGAAGCTCCATCCTCGTTGCCATTATAATCGCCTGAGTACTCGCACAAAAATATTTCCCTCTGCTTGCTTGATCGATTGATCGATGGAAGCACTGCTCCCTCCCTTCCTCCCCCTTTTCGTTATTCCCAAACCCTAGGTCCTGACTCCCCAGTTTTCTATTTTATTTTGTTTCCTTGCTGTACACGCTAACGCTGGAGGCCTGAAGCCTAATTGTCGGACTTCAGTATACCCATGAAAGTATTTAAATTTTCTAATTAATTTCCTCGTCAATTTTTAAATAATAATTCTAAAAGATTTTATTTATCTCTTTTGTTATAAAATAAATATAAACAAAATAGAGATGAAAAGATGACAATATCTTTATTCATACATTTTTAATATGTGTACAATATAAGATTATAAAGACTCTATTTATAGGTCACAAATAAAAACTGTAACATCATGAAAAATTAAGTAATTATTATTTATTTACAAGACATTTTCATAATATAATAAAGATTATAGTTTTGTTAGAAGCAGAAATTAAATAATAAAATTATCATTTATGTTTTAATTCTTAAAACTTGAATTTGCCAGTATAAGTTTCTAGATTTAATTACTTCATTTCCTAAATTATGAATTCGATAGAGTTAGTTTCTATTTATACTTTATTTCTAAATTATTAACAAAAATTATTGAAACGCGTCCCATGCTCCCTAAATTCCCGCCCCCTCCCTAACCGACCTTCCAATCCATTGGTATATATTAACTCCCTGTCGTATAGATCATTTTGAATCATAACTATCCCCTTTTTATTATTCCCTGCCATAACTCCCTCCCCTATCTATTCTGATTCACATCACCAAATTCAAATGATTTTATTAAATGCATATGAATTCGCTCTCTCTTCTTTTTCTATTTGGATCCGACCCTCTCTATTTTTGATAAATAGAGATATATCGAAGAAATATTTTGTTGATATTTGATATCAATTATTAAATGCCCGATTTGCACTCTCCGATTCGAACTTTGACTAGGGTGCTCTTAAGCTTACCAAAGTTTTGGTGAGCTTAACTCTAAAACTCATCAAATCAATTTCAAATGACGAATCCGAACCGTTAAAATCCGTCTACCTTACGTGTGATGCATCTACATGTTAAATTTTGAAACATTCAAATTAATTTAGTATAAAGTCAAGCGGTCAAAATTAGAAGGTTAATAAATTAATTTTAGTGCATTCATTTTTTGAACGTTTTTGACCGCTTGACTTTATACTAAATTAATTCGAATGTTTAAAAATTTAACATGTAGATGCATCACACATAAGGTAGATGGGTTTTAACGGTTCGGATTCGTCATTTGAAATTGATTTGATGAGTTTTAGAGTTAAGCTCACCAAAACTTTGGTAAGCTTAAGAGCACCCTAGTTCTACTCTATATATATATATATTTGGATTTATAGTTTCTTTTACCAGATATATATATGTACCTATAAACAAATATATATTTTGTGGAAGACAAGTTTTCCAATTATACTCAATGGTTTTGTAATGATTTTCCAGCCACATTTTAATTTTACTAATATTATTCTAGCTGTATATAACATGTAAAATGCCATATGACATTGCTAAATTTACTGTTTTCAAAATGTTCTTATTTTTTATGTAAAAACTCTTACAATTCCATTTAAATATCAATGTTATCATAATATTTTTTTTTTTTCTAGCTGCACGGCTTCTGGGACGCATCAGTTTAATTATCAGACAAATTATTTTTTACATCCCATATGGATTTGTTTATTAATTTATATGATTGTTCATTGAAAATGTTTTCAGATGTCCTATATAATTAGGAGTTATTTCATATAATGATAAAACTTAGGATTGCAGATATTATTATGTGACCAATTTGAAAGTATTAGAATTGTCTAAAATGACCTGATGCAACAGAGACAATTTTCCGATCACACGTAAGAGGTAGGTACATGGTACACCTCTGATTAGGAAGGAATATCATAATCAGTGAAAGAGGGACATTTTACATTTCGGTTATGTATGTTTCAGTTCAATGAGTACTACAATTAATATATCAGTTTATTCCATCATAGTCAACTTAATCTAAATTCATCAGCCTCCCAACTACAAGGGTGTAATTAAACTAGCTAGCACTGTCCTAACATCATCAACAACAATAAAATATCCTTCTCTCAAAAAAAACAAAAAAAAGTGTCACTGACATAGATAAACCACAAATTAAAAAGCCACCCCAACTACGTGGGTAATTAAAAGCCACCATCATAGAGTAGAAGTGCCAAAAAAAATTCATTCAAGCACCAAGTCATCAGTTGAAATTATTTTCAACTTACGAGCGACCCTAATCTTCTCCTTGATGTAGTCAATATAATCATTTCCGTAATTAACATTCCTCTGTCAAAAATTAAATGATTGTTACAACTCAGACAGACTGCTCAAATGTGAAATAGCAAATAAATTCTAAACACTTCTACCTCAAAATATCTGTGGATGTGCTCAGTCACAGTGTAACCCTCATTTCTCGCACCCTACACGTGTGAGTACATAAGAGAACAAGCAGGCAAAAAATAGATAAAAACACTTCAAATTATCCTGTTTGACACTTTATTAATTACCTATATTAAATGGCTTGTTGATTTAAGTTATCTGGGTTTCACAATTAGTTATACCAGGCGAACAATTTATCTACATGTTCAAGTTGACACATCACAGGCACCACATAGAATTGGATTACTGTTGAAAAGGACGACGATTGCAGTAGTGCAGTAGCAACTCACCTCCATGTAATCCACGAAGCAACGATTCTAGATATGAGACAGTAAAATAATGTCAGGCTAAGTAGGTAAACCAACCTTAATAAATTAATAAGCAATTTGGAAAACTGGTATAAAGGAACTTACCGTGGTTGTTAGCATGTTAGAGTACCTCCCCGGATCCTCAAGGAAATTTTCAATGCTGGCTTTGTGAATGGGGTAAGACTCTACCCCGTTCGCAGTGATGATTGTCGTCAATGCTGGCACAAAATCCTCCTACATAAAGGTGTTACTGGAGCAGAGTAACTTAAAAAGCCCTTTGCACCAAAGAAATGCGCATAAGAGAATAAATATGTAAATAAATACAATCCTGAGTCAAGGGCTGGCAAAAACAAACCCCGTCCGCCATACGCTTATAGAGATCGAGAAACAATGGAACCATCTCTTTTCCTGATTGTTTGGCAGTGCTCAGGGAAATAGCCCTCTGTGTACAAAAGCATGTCATTATTTGCACAACTATGAACTAGACACACAATTTCAGTAAGATTGAAGTAAAAAGGATAAAGAAAAAGGAACCTACAATATTACTCTCATCTCGAAGCATCATATCAGTATCAAAGGGGCCGAGCCTAGATATTCGAGAAAGATAAAAAAATAAGAAACATAGCAAGATTCAGAACTGCAAACAGAAGACTCTAACAAGTATGGGAGAAGATAAGGACCAGCTCCCTCTTACGCATCGAGGGATGGAACTAAAATGTGCTTCCTCCAAATTTGTTCAGCTGTTGCCCTTACACCTGACATAGAGGTGCCCCACTAACCAAGGAAATAAACAAATTATTCATGAGAAATTAAGAACAGAGATGCAAGTCAACATCCAAATTATTACATTTTACTTTTGAATTGTCAATAATAACCCCTTATGTTTTTTCTTAAGTAATCACCGTCATCATATTAACAATAACAATAGCAAAATGTTGAAAACCATGAGAGTTCACCATAATTGTTTCATTTAGCTCTTGTGTGAACTCCAGATATTTACGGTCAAAGGCATAGGGATAATGAAGGCCAGCATACATCCAATGGAATTCGTCGTCCACCTGCATTGATGAGCACAATCAATAAGCAGAATACAAGAAGGAACAAACAAAGGAAATATTGGTTTTTAAATTTCATTGGTACATGTCCAAATTATTGTTTCAGCATCATACTATTTTAGTGGATGAAACCCATGAGTAGCATAACAGGTAGCAATCAAGCATGTAGTTAGAGCCGCTTAATAATATTATAACCAGAGATAGGGTCAAGGTATATAAAACAAAACAAAAAAAACAAAATTAAAAATTGTGTACTTACATCTGTGTAGATAGCAAGGCGCTGGTAGTTGTCGAAATTACCGGGGGTTGGCTGCATGTGCCATTCCTTTTTGGAAAACATTATCCACTCCTCATCAGTGAACAAACGGCGTGCATCTTCCTCAGAGTAAATTTTATCTGCACGATCGGAGTCCACGTATGCTTGCTGCAACAGTTACCAACTTTTGTTTACTACTTTCATTTTGCGTTATTTTTATTATTTTTTTTTTTTACGTCTCTGTGCGGTGCTTACTGCTCACCTCCTCTAACAAATAATAGATAAACAAACAGTTGGATTGGATATTTGGATTTGATTTATCCAATTACGTACCAATGACGAAAAAAAAATAATAATAAGCGGAGCGCACATATATACTTACAGAAAAAAGCTTGTATTCCAGGTCTCGGAAAATGGACCGGAGCTCCTCCTCCGACTTCTCTTCCTCTTCCTCTTCTTCTTCCCTCCTTGTGTTCTTTCCTTCCTCCTCTGCAAAACTATCTGACATGATTTCATCGACTGAGCCCGCCTCATCCTCCCTCTTTGCTTTCTTCGATGCCTGCTCCTCCTTCTCGCCTGAGTATTCTCTCTTAGTTGGAAGCTCCATCCTCGTCGCCATTATAATTGCCTGAGTACTCGCACTAAAATATTTCCCTCTGCTTGCTTATCGATTGATCACCCCTTTTCGTTATTCCCAAACCCTAGGTCCTAACTCCCGAGTTTTCTATTTTATTTTGTTTCCGTGCTGTACACGCTAACGCTGGAGGCCTGGAGGCCTGGAGCCTAATTGTCGGACGTTGGTATACCCATGAAAGTATTTAAAATTTCTAATTAATTTCCCCGTCAATTTTTAAATAATAATTCTAAAAGATTTCGTTTATCCCCTTTAATTAATTATACGTAGTAAAAGGAACAACGGGCCTGATACTAAATTGAGGTCTCAGATCATCTTTGTTGATGTCATCTATTGTCAGCAGGCAAAATTCACCTTCTTTTCACCGTCCGATCAGAGATGTGTGCATTCTTTCTCAAAACAAAATCCTTTATGCGAAAATTGATGAAATGTCACGTGAGTTGCGTCATCATCATCGGTCTTTAAAATTTTATTTTAAACTCCAAATAGCATCTACATCCCTGAAACTCTTTGAGTTTCTAATCTGATGTGGCAGTTTCTAAACCAGTTTCAGTGATGTAGATGGGTTTCTTATTTAGCAACTTTGTTCCAAAGTTTCTTAATAAGAAACCGTTTATAAACTCTGACGTGGCCAAATAATTGGCTGAAATTCTTTTCTCTTGTAATTTATTTGCTGATGTGGCAATTAAGAAACTCTAATTTTGAGTTTTAGGGATGTGAGGGTTTAGAAACTTTCAGAAATAAAGTTTCTAAAAATTAGTTAACAGTTATTTAGAAACTCCAAGAGTTTCAGGAATGTAGATGCTTAATAATTCTTTTATAAGAACATTAATTTCCTTCTAATAGAATACCCTACTTATTTTGTTTTGACAGATATATGGTCAATTTTTTTATTAACTCAAAGCAATCTAATGTTATATTTTAAATAATCATCGACTCACAGTAGTTACTTCCTGTAATAATTATCTATTTTTTAATCATATGTCAATTTTTTTTTACGGTCATTCATTTTATAAGCGTTAGCTTTTTAAATTATATGAAATATTAGGTAGCATTAGTGTTTTCTCATGAGCATTTTGGTTTCCAATTATATGAACTAGGTGTGCTTAATCATGTAATTCAAGTACCAAAACAAATTTCTATTCAACTAAAATTAGGACGAAGCAACTAAAAGCAACTCTAATTAATTAGGTAGCATAAGTGTTTTCTCATGAGCATTTCAGTTTCCAATTATATGAACTAGGTGTGCTTAATTAACTGCAACGTGATCAACAGGAGCGGAATTGCCCATCAAATTGAAATTTTCAAACTGTGTTGTAATCTAAATTCATCAGTCCCACTCCAACTATAAGGATGTAATTAAACTAGCTAGTACAAAAAAAAAAAAAAAAAACAGTGTCACTAAAACAGATAATCATGTTCTTTTTTTTTCCTTTTTTTGGGACAAGCATGATGTACATCAGCCCCCCAACTACATGGGTAATTAAAAGACACCTTCATGTCATAGAAGTACCAAAAAAAAAATTATTCAAGCACTTGGTCATCCTTTATGATAGGGTCCAGAGTCACGGGCTCAGAACAAGGGCCTCAAATGGGTTCAACACTCATAGATAAGCAAAACGCAGACTTGGACTGATAAGGCCCAAGTGCCACAGGCCTCCTGAAGAGCCAACAGGCCTCGAGATGACCCGGCCCAAATTCGAGATCACTTGTATGGAGTGATCTCTGTAATAGACCTCGTACGGTCTGTCTCGCCAGACAAAACTGTCAGGCCCCCTGGTCGGTGCGCTACGCAACAACAAAGGCCCAACCTAAATAAGGCTCAAAATTGAGCCTGGAAAGGGGTTTCGCATTTTCACAGACAGAGAAGTATCATAGGTCAAAGTCTGAATACCTCACACACACACGAGTCCAGCCCGAGAGCTGCATCAAGCCACCTCGAGGGCTAGCACGTATCATCCACCGTAGGGCCTACTCCTTTTTGAGCCATGACTACTACTCGACGCACGGGACAGACCGTGTTCTCCAAGGGACATTCGGGACAAAGAGCCTGTTGTCCAGCAACTTGAGGAG
This sequence comes from Carex pumila, assembly GCA_033356055.1. Lineage (NCBI taxonomy): Eukaryota > Viridiplantae > Streptophyta > Magnoliopsida > Poales > Cyperaceae > Carex > Carex pumila. The sequence goes on from JARJHM010000098.1 coordinate 313,084, forward strand.
ACAATTGCGACACAACTAAGTGTCGCGCACCAGCAATTGGAGTCTACTCGAACTGCCTCGAGCGTCCTACATAGCTCGAGACCTGACCTTTCCTCCCAATGGCCCCCACCTAGGAACACTAATACCCCCCTATAACACACCCGTCGGGGGAAGTGGCCGATCCGGTTAAAACTCCAGTCGAGACCTCGGGAGCAACTAATCCTCCCCTCGTAACTCATCCCAGGCCGGTCGAACCAGCTCCGCATGCGAATCGGCCCCAACAACCTCCATAATAGCCTCCACAACTCCCACCCACATATATTCCCCAATACATGTTCCCACCCTACACATACTCATACTCATATCCTCAGTACACACCCACTTATTCATATCCTCAATACCCTTAATATCCTCAGTACGCATACCCTTATCTTCAGTACCCACATACTACACCCCAGGGATGCCACTACCCCTACACAGACCCCGGCCCAGTATTTGGACTGCCAAATCAGGGACCTCGACTGCAACACCCCACGGCCGCACGACCGGAAGCGCAGGAGAATGCGAGTCATGCCGCATAAAATAATGGGATACTAGGCTGGAACTTGATGTCTGATTTCGATGAGGCGATCGCTGCCAGTCAGTCTCAAACAGGCAGCTCGACAAGGGGGAGCTATTCCCGAGGGCATCAAGGGGAGCGTACCTTTAGGGGGAAATGAGAGCGTTCCACTAGAGAAAGGACCTATAGGGGTGGAACCGACGAAAGAAGGGAAGGTCCCTTGAGGGGAAACCAAACTGGTATGAGCATGGATGTTGTCCGTGACTTCATGAACAAAGGAGTAGCCGAGAAGCTGGTAGGGCTGCTAATGAGTCGAGCCGACTCGTGAATCAATGAGTTGAGCGGCTCAATATTTCATAATGAATCAGACTCGAAACTAAAAAATGCCCTAACTCGACTCGACTCACTTTTGAAAGAAAAAAGCTCGGCTCGGCTCGACTCATGTAAACACTTGGCTCGACTCGCGAGCTCGCGAGTCGGCTCGTGAGCCAACTCATATTACATGTTAAAAAAATTATCATTTAATTATTTTAAAGAAATAATTGAAGTGGGATAGAGATATTCTTGTGACTTTAAATTACATGTTGAAAAACTTTGATTATTTTTTAAAGAAATGATCTAAAGAAATTTGAAAAAAATATCATTTTTTTAAAATAATTTCAAAATGCCGGCTCATATTACATATTGAAAACTTTGAAATTTGAAAAAGAAAAAAATTTGAAATTTGAAATCTTAAAAAAATTTGAAATATGAAAAATTTTGAAATATGAAAAATTTGAAATCTGAAAAAATTTGAAATCTGAAAAAATTTGAAATCTGAAAAAATTTGAAATCTGAAAAATTTGAAATCTGAAAAAATTTGAAATCTGAAAAATTTGAAATCTGAAAAAATTTGAAATCTGAAAATTTTGAAATCTGAAAAATTTGAAATCTGAAAAAATTTGAAATCTGAAAAATTTTGAAATCTGAAAATTTTGAAATCTGAAAAAAATTTGAAATCTGAAAAATTTGAAACCTGAAAAAATTTGAAATTTGAAAAAATTTAAAATCTGAAAAATTTTGAAATCTGAAAAAATTTGAAAAAATTTGAAATCTGAAAAAAAATTTGAAATCTGAAAAATTTTGAAATCTGAAAAATTTTGAAATCTGAAAAAATTTGAAATCTGAAAAAATTTGAAATCTGAAAAAATTTGAAATCTGAAAAAAATTTGAAATCTAAAAAATTTGAAGGTAGGCCTCATGGCAAATGAAGATATACATGTATTACAAATTTGAAAAAATTCGTCCCTACATGTAAATTAATTAAAAATCAGCATGAAGGTAGTCGTAGCAAATGAAGATATACATGTATTACAAATTTGAAAAAATTCGTCTCTACATGTAAATTAATTAAAAATCAGCATGAAGGTAGGCCTCATAGCAAATGAAGATATACATGTATTAAAAATATGAGTCGGCTCGTGAGTCGGCTCGCGAGTTCGTGAGCCGAGTCGAGTTTTTTCTTTTATGAGCCGAGTCGAGTTTTTTCTTTCATGAGCCGAGTCGAGCCGAGCTTTTTCTTTCAAAAATGAGCCGAGTTAAGAGCCGAATCATTGGGCTACAATTGACGAGCCGAGTCGAGTTTGAGCCGAATCTTAATCATTAGCAGCCCTAGAAGCTGGCAAAACTCGAGTTGGAGAAGGCGAGGGTCCACTCCAAAATGTTCGGGTAAGTTTCCTTCTTCTCTCTGTTTTTTTTTTTTCAATTCTTAGTTTAGTTTAGTAATCAGGTTTAGATTTATGGTTTAGGTTTAGATCTAGGGTTTAGGTTTAGGTAATTTAATTTAGGTTTAGATAATTTAATTTAGTCTTAGGTATTTTAATTTAGGATTAGAATCAAAATTAACTGGAATATGACCATAATTAATTATTTATGTTCTAATTTGATCAATTCGGTTAATATTTTGACAAAACATTATTTGGCCAAAATTGATCGACCAAAATTAATATTTACCAAAAATATTTGACCAAAACTGATTAACCAAAATTGTTTGACCAAAAGTTGAATAACCAAAAATTACGTAATCAAAATTGATCGATCAAAATTAATATTTAAACAAAGTCGTTTTACCAAAAATTGTTTGATCAAAATTGATTAACAAATACAACAGGGCATTTAGTAGAAATATACTGTATGTACCATCTTCTAGAAATTCTCAATCAAAATTAAGTGATTAACAATTACTAGAAAATTTTAAAAATAATTAACTAATAATTTGATTAGCAATCTCCTATTTTCCATATCCAGAAACAAGAGAGAATAATGATCCGAGTTTTTATTTTGAAATATTAGTTTTGTCTTATACAAATTAATTAATTGTCAGACTTTAGTTCGTCACACACACACACAGACTTGTTTTCAAATAAACAATTTATTTTTCGTCTTAAATGAACTAACTTATAGATAAATACACGATAAACTTTTTCTTCCATTCCACTTTACATACTAATTTTAAACAAGAACAAAACAAAATTGAAAAAAGCTGTGAAGTAGTCATATCGTTCCTTGTTTTACAGATGCTTTAAAAATCGCTTTCAAAACAACGAAGCAATCTGGTACAGATGCCTCAGAGCACACAGTTTAATTTACTAGAAACCCTTCTTTCTTGGTATTATTCAGAAATATCCTTTCCTAATCTCATTCTCTTTTGATACAATAAATTGAACTGTAGCTAGAGGAACAAACATCAACCTGATCTAATCTAGACAGTAGCTAGAGGCTAGATAGAGACTAGAAACCTAGAACAACTCTAATCTTGCTCGTGACTAGCAGCAGCTTTGCTAACTAATTGACATCAGGCTTAATTGAATCCATATCCTCTGAGGTAACAAAATATTACTGTTTGGATCACGGCCATCCGATCGGAATCCGGACCAATCCAATCCGAGGTGGAACGCACGGAACCTCTTTAATAATATTGCAGATTTTGATTAGACGGTCAGATCCAAACAGTAATATTATGTTACCTTAGAGGATACGAACTCGGTATAATATCAGCCTCACTGGTAGCTATTAGCTAAACTTTTGCAGTTTCATCCTTACTATTTTGAATTTAACGAAAAGTATCCTCACTTTACTTACCATTCGGATTAGGGGTACCGCACTTGGTAGAATGAGGGTGAGAATGTATAGGGCTATGCTTTAAGATTCGTGCCATGTTTAAAAGAACGATGCAGATCTCATTCTATCCGGTAGGGGTGCAGCATCGTCCGCATTGGATCTGAGCTCCCGGATTAGGAGGGTAAAGATTTTGACAGAGTATCTTTTGCTTCGTGCAGCGGATGAAAAATATAATCAAAGCAGCTTTGCATTTGACTTGTGTGCTGTATAAAATAAAAATCACTCTGTCAATACTTTTATCCGTTGAGGAGTCCCTTCTCAAATTGAAAAGAAATTGCCTGAGGGCTTCAAGCCTTCAACCGTCAACAAAAAAAAAAAAAACAAATTGAAATGAAATAATTTGAAAGTGCAGCTGGACATGTCGGATTAATGTAGCGAATTGAAAAAGTAGCTCGCCTTTCATTTCATTAAATAATTTTTGTCAGCGGACAGCTGCTCACCATGTTAAGGTACAGATTTTAACAGAGCAGTTCTAACTTTATGCAGAGCACGTACTATATAATCAAAACAGCACTACATCTGGTTCATGCGCTGTATGAAGCTAAAACTACTTTGTTAAAGTCTTTACCCCTTCTCATCATTGGCTTAGAAAGTCATGTGCATGAAATTTTAGAACTTTTTTTTTCAAAGCTCCGGTAATTTGTACACCCGTTATTTTTCAAGATTTTAAACATGAAAATTTTCGCGATAGTATATTTATCACAAATGCTTATTTTTATATTTACATATCTGATAACGGTAAAAAGAAAAGAAAAATCAAAGTCATATTAATTAGAGGTGTGAAATTGGCAATGCTATAATTACCTGCAATTAAATATATTCCTAGTTCCATAATTTATTTATAGGAATTTTTAACTACGTTGAAATAAGTTATTTGAAAGATGAGGGATTCACTTGCCGAGTTTTTTGGTGAAATGGGATTACATCCTACATTTTTAAAGTCCAATTAGTCGATTCAAATCGTTTAACAAGATGGATATATTTAAATGTGCTTTCAGATCAAATTTATATATTTTTTGTTTGAATTTTTTTACTATTTATTAAAGATGGATATAAAAATTCAATATTTTGAACAACAATTTTGTAAAATACTTAATAAATAGTAGAAAAATAAAAAATATATAAAATTTGATATGCAAACACATTTTAATATATATCATGTTGAACGATTTGGATCGACTATTTGGACTTAGAAAACTTTGAAAATATAAGGTGCAATCGTGTGTCACAAAAAATACTGTAAGTAGATCCCTCTTCTATTTGAAATTGATGATAATATTTCCACTTTTTCTAATTTTTACGAAAAGCGGCCATTTTTATTAATACTCTAAAAAAAATTTAATTTTAAAACTGCCCTGAATGTTGGATTTTTTTTAAAAATGTTCTAACCGCCAGGCATAGAGACGGGCCATTTCCTCTAACGGACCGCCTGTGGGACGGGCCATGTCCTAACCACCAGGCATAGGGGCGGGCCATATCCTGACTCACTTATGTAACCCCACGACAATAGTCGAGTTTGAGGAAGATGTCTCTAAAAAAATAATTATATTTTTTTATCATATATTGGAGATGATGGAAAATTATTATGTTTAAGGAGGGTTGTTGGAAATAGTAAACTTAATTAATTGATCAATTAGTGAAATATAATCAAATGATTAGGATGAATGTATTTGAATTTTCTAGATAAATTAAATGTTTAAATTTTCTAGGACAATTCAGACAGCATCTGTGTCACCTTTTCGAAGACAGGAAGTCGGGCATTGCAAATTGTTGACTGGCAATCATACTCGAAACTGGTACGTATCTCAAACCTCTTGAAGGTGCATGATTATCGCTCTCTACATCTCACGAGAAGAAAATTACAGGACCCACGCAATCGGAACTGTTGTGATTCTCAAATCGATCGGAAACAAATCTGCTGTGATTCTCAATTCTTTGAGAATCACAGAGCCCTGTTATTCCACATCCATTTCTTCATATGTTTCGAGATTTGTGCATAAAAAATAACTGTCTTTGAGATTGATGCATTTCAAAAAATAGAGGGATGGATTTGGAATAACAGTGTCCTATGATTCTTTGAGAATCACAGCAGATTTATTTCCCACGCAATCAAGGCAGTTTTCATACAAAAGATTCACATATCCACTCTTCTCCAACTTCTGACAGCACAATATCAGTAGCTTATTTATTAGGAATTTCGTTTTGCAATAGTCTAAGAGGAACTGTATGTAATAATTGCTACTGACCAATGAGAAGCCCAAGGGTCATTTCAACCAAAAAAAAAAGAGTAGGAGCCTTGCAGCCTTGCAAGTAGTTTGAAAGAAGAATGCACAAAATTTATCTTTACAATTTTTTATAACTGTACTTGCTATGTTCTCACTGCTAACATTTTGAGGCCACAGTATTGCAAAATAAATAAGAAAGCTGGGGAAATAAAGAGAGGACAAGTGATTCAAATATATTAAAGAAAAAAGACTTGAATGAGCAAAATTTAGAGTACTGCCTTTCAAGATAGGGAAAAAAGAAATTACAGGATCAAAAACAAGAACACTTCCAGCACATTATACTGATAATAAACACTTAACCAAATAAAAAGGTGTTGCATAACAACAAAACTGACACCGCATCACCAAACACAAACATGGATAGGTACATTTGCATTGGTTACTAATCTAACAACCCCAGAATTTATACTCATGAAGGGGCAGAGGGAAGCGTGACATCAATATTGGTAGGCATTAGCACATTAAATCCATCCGCTGCTGTTGATATTATCATTCCTGGTATCTGTGGATGCCAGTGCAGTTCTTTCAAATCTTTCTGACCCTGAATACAGCAAAGAACAATAAAATCAAGAGCAGAAATTACACAGGTGCAATCAGCATTTTCCATCTAAAAGTAATGTGGGGAAATTATTGAGTGGAGCATTTTATCTTGAATACAGATCAGATTAAAAACCTTTCTCATATGTATCTTCATTGGAAGTATTAAGCTATTCAAAATGTTCAATGCTTCAATTTATTACGAAAAGAATACAAATAAAAAGCAAACACCAAGCAACCAAGAAAAGTCTATGACCAGCTAGTTGTTATCACCTGTTATAAAAATAAAAAAAAATTCCAGACCAGAGCCTGACCCATGTACCCAACATGTGCGCATTCATTAGATTCAGTCAACAATGGCCCATCATGGAAATAAAGGCATGTTTTCAGTATAGGGCAATCACAACATTTCGTTTACACACACACAGAGTACGTATCAGGTTGCATTACAACTCTCCTCAATAGTATCATATCAGAATATGCTAGCATGCTATGCATAGCATAGAACCCCTCCGTGCAACAACTCGGAATTCAAGTTTTCAAAATCTTAACGGTCGATCCGAACCGTTCATCTTGTTCTCCATATTAATATGTGTTTGGAGACCAAATTTTACATTTTTTTGGAATTTTTTTACTATTTCTTTAGATTTATTAAAAATCACTGTTGTCAGCAAATCTGGACCATAAAAAAACAGCGATTTTCAATAAATCTAAAGAAATAGTAAAAAAATTCCAAAAAATGTAAAATTTGGTCTCCAAACACATATTAATATGGAGAACAAGATGAACAGTTCGGATCGACCGTTAGGATTTTGAAAACTCGAAATCCGAGCCGTTGCACGGAGGGACTCTATGCTATGCATAGCATGCTAGCATATTCCGTATCATATCTCAACTACATTTTTATGTGGAACAACTCAAACTTGGTAATTCTTCAACATTGACAAATACACAATATTAGTACCTGGTGAACAAAGAGGAGCTGGGGTGGCAAATCTTCAGGTGCATTGACTTGCTCCTTTACCTTGGCTTTAAACTCAGCCTCCTCTTCTTCGTCCCTTTCTAGCGACAAGTCCCATATCCTACACATATACAGATTATGAAATTGTGTGAATTGTGTGAAAATGAAAGAGACATACAAGTGACATGTTTCAAAAAAGCAATTGATAGGAGTGCTTACGTCAGTTGATGGTCGGCCGATGAAACAGCCAAGGTAGATGCTTCATGTGGGCTCCATTCCAGAGATGTGATTGGCTCCTTATGATACTTAAAATGCGCCACTAGTGAATCATCCTTCAAGACCAATAAACCAATGAATAGGATGGTATCAGACAACTTGAACTAAATCGATGAACTCTGACATCAAAGATGCTTCTTAAGTATTTAACTCTTTAAGCCAACTGAATTAAATAGCAATTCCATATCAGAACTTGTATGAAATACAATTAGGTCCGCAGATGATTCACATATTCAACATGTCCTATCACCAATTGACCAGAAGTATACTTCCCTCACAGCTAAAAAAAGCACAGGACATTGCAGTTACCCCATTGAGCAACCCAAATCTAGGCAGAATGTAAAATATCTAACTGTATCAAAATGTACACTTAGCAAGTCTTCACTAAATCACACAACAAAGAAACAGACTTAAAATTTTGTACCTTGATTTGGCGAAGATCACGGATGGAGAAAGTACCATCATCACTGCCAGAGGCAATCATACAGCTTGCCAGCCTGTGAGGATGAATGCACAGTTATAAAAAATTAGATTTCAAATATGTAACATGAGCGAGAACATATTTTAGATCTCAAATGAGCAAATTAGCCAACAAATAAAGAACACAAAAATGTGTAGCAGGTCACATACCTGTTCCATGATATAACATTGACATCAGCATCATGAGCCTTAAAAATAAATTTTGGCCTTTTGCCTTCCCTTGTATCCCATATTGCAACTTTTCCGTCCACAGAAGATGATGCAAAAATGTTCGCTTCTGTAGGACTCCACTGGGGAAAAAAGAATCAATTCAGCAATTCTTTCAACTATAGCCTCCTTTTTTAGTCTACTTTCCAGCATCCTTAAAAGGCCATATGCAGCTACTTGCATAGGAAACAAGGATGTAAAATAACAATGAAAATAGCTAAAAGAATACATAATGTTACCAAAAAGTACCTGTAAATCTTCCACACTTGCACCATGACCAATGAAAGGGGTAGAATCCACTTTCCACGAATCACCCGTGGGCTCCCACAGATATATGCATTTGTTACAATCGCCTATCAGAATGGACCATACTGCGTTAGTACTCACAACAATAACATGCAATTTTCAATGTCTGTTCTGCAAAGATTATTTCTTTTCTTTTGGCACTATAATCTTTTTTTGGCTTTATCCAACAGGAGTTTCCAAGCATCATAAAAAATACAAGACAGTTTCACAGTTAAATAAAACTTCAAGCCACCAATATTCTTGAGTATAATAAAAATTAATAACAAATGAATGAAAAAGAGTAAAAGTATAAAACTTCTATTGAAATAACAAAATATTTTATAAAGTATACCAGAAACAAGTCGGCCAGGAACAACAGGGCTCCAATCAATTGCATAACCTTCATCTTTATGCCCCCCAAATTTAAAGATAGGTGTCTGCTGGTGTATGGTATCATCTCTATCGGTTGGTGCATCGGATTCAGCTAGGGAATTCAGATGTGCACTAAAATCCCACACCTAATCATCATTATAAAGCATATCACGAATAGAACTGTATGATTGAATCAATACATATCAAACTGTTCCTGTAGCACCTTTTTTCCCTCTCATCTGTGTGTGCGTGGGGTGCGAAGGGGAGGGGTTGATTCTGCAACTCTGCTAGGGTAGTGTTAGCTGTGGCCTTGTATTGTCTGATTACATTTATAAGGCTCCAAGAACAGAATATTTAAGTGTTGATTTCAGAAAAAATACAAATGTCAAGAAGACCCTTATAGATACTGTCGGTCAACCCAGTAGAAAAGCTACTCGGAAAAGAGCTATCATGTCAAAATGGGATGACCTTGTTCAATTGGATATTACAGGGGGGCAAAGAAAATACCTGTACAAAGCCTGTATCGCCCCAAGTAGCACAAATATGGGGCTTTTGAGTCATTGACCTTATGCGGTTCACACATCCTTGATGAGCTACCCTCTTGATCTAGTTTCATAATAGAATGGTCATCATGAATCAAACTAGTAAATATAAAGTGCTATTAACTTAGAATACTCATCCTAGATGCAATAAGTGAACCTTTTGAGCAATCATAAATATATATTCAATTAAATATTCCAAGTTGTCATAAGGACGGGTGTATTGGGAAATATATATGAAAAAGGACAGGGTACCTGTAGAACAGGTGCATTGCCACCGGCTGCATCAGTTATGTCATCCTCTTCATCACTGCTACTACTATCATCATCCTCCATTTCCTCGTCATTATTCTTAGAAGGGAGCAAATCACGTTTTCTCCCAGTTATCTTGGAAAGTTTGAAAATGCCAATGTAATTCACAGATTGTTGGTCGGCCTATACAACAAAAAATAAAAAGCAAAGTTAAATAGATTTTAAGACAAATTGGATCTGGATTGGCTTTATGTCTTTAACTGGGATGTCTTGAGTTAACATGAGGCCGAATACAGTTGAATGCTAATTAACATTTAAGTGCATCAAACAGCAGCAGGTTAAAAACAATACTGGGATTGGATTGAGTTAAATTGGAAGGAGCAAACTTAAGTTAAACTGAAGTTGAATTGTCCTTGGCAGTACTGGCACATCCTGCAACAGTCAGGCTATGAACTGGTATATACCGGTGCTGACCACATTTTCAGTTTGCCACTGTGCAACAAACCTGACCTGTGTTCCTGCAACTCCATATAGAGCGTGGGGGAATTCGGTACGAACTAGTCCAAGAGAATCTTGCACCACATCAAAACTATCAAAAATCAAAAGAAAAAATAAGCACTAAGAAAACAAACTTATCACTTCAAAGGAAATAAAAGAATTGAACTTATGCAAACAATTACAGAATTACCTTAAACAAGGCCATCCAATATTGAATCCACGCAGATAATTATATGCTGATGGATCAAATTGAAGTTCTTCTCCCTCCTCCATTTCATCTACACCAGGTTGCCATACCTAAGTTCACGATATAAATACACTGATAAGTTTTTACATATTAAGATAATTTAAAATAAAAAAAGAATAATATCACCAAAATAACTCTTTGATGTAGAACTTCTGCCCTTAGCCATCCTGTTATAAAACTATGTGCAATTTTTTTATCAGAAAAGGAAGTAGTAAATTAAAGCTTCATCTGCTATTTCTCAAAAACCTTTAACCAATGTTTCAAAAAAAGTCAATATATTATTCTCCAGTTATATTATTTTCAACTATTTCAGTACTATTTTCACCTCCAATTCCCATTTGTACTCTCCAATTGCAAAACCACATAACCAAACTATGAAGGAAAAAAATAGTTAGTTCATGGATGTAGCAATAATTATTGTAGCTTTTGGTTCACTTCAGGCAAACATTTAGTTTTTATTGGGCACTTTGGGTATAGGAATATACATCTCAATAAGGATGAAATGAGAAGTGGTACTTAACCTTGGCAGGTGCAGAGGGCACAGGGGAAGATGTTGAAGCTTCCTCTTTTTTTGAAGCCTGAAATCAAAATAAACACAGGACAAGAGTAATTAGTAAAAGAAGGCGGTTTTTCCGGTAAAACGAAACTAACAGGAAATATAGTAGAATGATAAATACCTTGTTTTTCCTCTTAAGCTTCTTGGGGTTTTTTAGGCTACGAGTCATCTTGAACTACGCGGTAAAAAGATAAACACCGGCTTACGGAAGGGTAGAGCGAGAGCGTGCGAGCGAGAGAGAGGGACGAAGTTGTGGAGGTGCGCCGCTCTCGAGCATAAACCCTATGAAGGTATAAGTCGCTATCCGGGAGGTTTTCGCTGCGGTGCTGTGCGGTTGTTTTGATCTGATCCGTTCGTTTCGTATCGGACGGGCTGGATTACGGATTCACCAAATTTTGAGTTTTTTTAAAATTCGGATAAAATCTGATCTTATCCGTTCGATCCGAAATGAACGGACCAGATCGAAAATACCGCACAACACTGCAGAAAAAACCTCCGCAGAGGATACGCTCTCGGTATAATAAAGGTTCAATTTTGGTGCGAATGTGGTTACTTGAGCGGATCCGGAAACTACTCTTACTGTATCCGCTAAACTTGTAATTTGTCCCTTGCAAGTGAAAACCAAAATATAAATCTAAATATTATTTTCTTATTCAAAGTTAGACGTAAATGGTCTGCTTCGTATCAAAATTCGGTTTCAATTTACATTATCAATTAAATTTATTAAGTTTTATATATGTTGCGAAAGAGAGGTAGTATAATTGGCTAGAAAAATGTTCTAGAGTTGTTACACCTAAAAATCGAGAGTTCAATTCCTCCTTACGAATCTTAATAGCTACTACCAAGTTATAAAAAAAAAATATATATATATATATATATAGAGAGAGAGAGAGATGGGCTATGGTGCATTGCAATGCATAGAGGGTTTGGTGCATTAGACCATAAATCTAAAATTCAAAATCCAAATGGCCGATCCAAACCGTTCATCTTGTCCTCCATATTAATATGTGCTTGGAGACCAAATTTTACATTTTTTGGAATTCTTTTACTATTTATTAAGCCACTTTGAAAATCGCTGATCCAACGGTGACTGTTTGGAACAGTAAAATCAGAAGCCACCGTTGGATCAGCGATTTTCAAAGTGGCTTAATAAATAGTAAAAAAATTCCAAAAAATGTAAAATTTGGTCTCCAAGCACATATTAATATGGAGAACAAGATGAACGGTTTGGATCGGCCATTTGAATTTTGAATTTTAGATTTATGATCCAATGCACCAAACCCTCTATGCATTGCAATGCACCATAACTCATCTCTCTCTCTCTCTATATATATATATATATATCTTTGTAAGAATCTTAATACATATTAGATAATTTAGTTATCTATCGCCTTATAAAATTATAACTTTATCATAAACCATAGGCGCTTCCCTCAGCCCACCTAAAATTTCTTGGAACTTTTCAATTTGTCTCATTTTACTTTAATTCTTGAACAAGCTATAATAAAAAAAAAAAAGGAATTGAAATTTATAATAAGTTTAATCCAAAAAATATGTAAATATATACTACCTACGATCAAATTAAAAATTAAACATGTTTTATATCATTCAAAAAAGTGTAAACATAAGGAAATTTACTATATTGTGGATATTATAGTTACTTTAAAATATATTTTTTCTCGTTCTTAAACTTAATTATTAACTTGACTGATTTCCCATAACTATATTTGAAGTTATCACATAATTAACTAAAGTGGAATTATGTTGAAATTATTAGTATTTTAGTTTCTCCAAAATCTAATTAAAGATGAGCAAGTTTAAAATTGTTTAGTATGCCAAATATATTGCAATGTCAAATTTACTATAAACCGTAAATAACAATCTTGAAATGGGGCTCAAAATGAGTATTTAAGAAATAATATAAATTGGTGAAAGGAGAGGTAGCACAATTGGCTAGGAAAATATTCTAGAGTTGTTATACCCAAAGGTCGAGAGTTCGATTCCTCCTCACAAACTTTGGTAGCTACTACCAAGTTTTAAAAAAAAAATAATAATAATATAAATTGGTTCGTGCACGAGTTATTCAACAAGCATTAAAAGCATTTACATGCTTACAAAAGGTGTGAACTAAGAAGTAAAAAATTAACAAAATGCATATATACATGATGATGTATTAGTTGTTTTAGTGATACATCATAAAAAATTACAATTTCAATTAATAAAAGTGAGTAATTTATCTTGTTTAATACAAGAAACAATATAGAGGAGAGTTCAAATGTCTTCTTTTTTGTGTCTCTATCATACCTCTATTTTTAATAACTTTAATAAGTCAAAATTTAGAACTTAAAAGTCAAAATGAAACCGTTGAATATGATTTATATCATTTTATCTATGTACGTTTAAAAATGATGACATTTCAACTTTGTTTTGGTTGTTATCAAGATCTTGCAAAAACGTACTAATGTGAATAATTTCTAGACGTTGATTTTTTAAATTATTGATTTGCATAAAAACAAAATCGAAATGTGATATTTTTTTATAAGCACATGGAGGAAATAACATAGATCACATCTCACAATTTTTATTTTGACGTTTATCATTTAAATTTTGATTTATTAATATTTTTAAAAATAGAAATATAGTAGAGACATAAAAATAAAAGCATTTGAACCGTCCTCATATGTGTCAAATTTAATTATTTAGTTTTAGTGCAAGATCAATATGGTAAAAAATCAGATGAAGTCAATTCTTGTGTTGAATTTTTTTTAATTTATTTTCCCAATGCCAAAATTGGCATAAACTGTTTGCTTTCACTTGATCATTTTTTTTTGTTTTTATATTATGCCAAAATTGGCATAAAAAGTCTTCTTTCGCTTGATCAAATTTGGGTGATGATATTAAAACAACAAAATATTTTATTAACACAACACTGTCAAAATATTTTATGATATAGACAATTTTACCTTTCATTAAGTATTTCCATTCAAAACTGATTCTCTCTCTCTATTACCACATAACAATTTTATAAGGTAAGTTATTTTGTTCAAAATCTCTCTCTCATATATGTTATTATACGTTATATGTTATTATATGATTTATTTCCTTAGAAGTTAGATTAACATAATAAATATTCTTTATTTATTTTCATTAATTGAATCTTTAAGATTTTTTTTAAAAAAACTACAACAGTGAATAGTTGTATTATATTATTAAAATCTATCATTGTTGTATATATTGATTTTTTTTTTATAACTTCACAATTTTTTTAACAATCTACTATAAAAAAAATTGTTTTGTCACTTAATATTTTATCCATTTTTTTGTGCAAAAATCACTAAAAAATGACATGATTACTTACATAAAAATATTTGAATTTAAATTATCATAAATAATTTTAACATTCAACTTATGATTAAAATAATAAATTAAAAGTACAACAAAACACTACAATAAAAAAGTACATCAATCATGCTAAATAATAAATTGTTTGCATTAAACTTAAATTAATAAAATATTCCAAAAATTCTCAATATCATATTAAAAAAAAGTCCATCCAAATTGATGATAGTTCATTAATTTGTTTTCTCCATTAATGCTACGAAGATGATAACCTACAAAGAAAAATGCCCGTCAATAAATAACTAACTCATTATATTGTTTTCAATCAAAATACTATAAGAATAAAATGACCTTAATCATTTGTGATGTCAGGCAATATATTCATATCAATGATATTATATGAGGTGCTTCTATTAGAAGGTCCGCCTTAATGTGAAGACTTGACAATTTCAAAATACGATGGTTCTCACCGAGTTGAACTTAAATTATTTAAATTATTTTTCTTTTTTGACCTTAATATCTTAGATCTATTTAGTCGTACAGTTGGTTCAGAAACAATCAGAGAAGACCTAACAACCTCCTTAATTTTTTTTTTCTCTAGCAATCTCTTTTTTTATTAATGGGCCATTCCATATTATACTCATCTTGGAACTCTTTTATTAGTTCTTGCATTTCATCATGGTCGCCATGGACCATGTTGTCGATAGAAAGTGACCTTAAATCTATCCTCCATTGCTTGTCTATCATTTCTAGAGCTATCATCTTTTGCTTCATCATTTGATGTGCACATGGAAGACCCATGTTAGCCATAAAGGTTCCACTAGTACTGCATGTTGTTTCAAAGGTTCAAGCAAAAAATGGGATGCATATATATAGAGTAATTAACAGAAGCCATAATAATATTCTCTTCTAGACTGTTTATAATCGATAATCTTTCATTTATTTTATTCATGTCAACCACTTTCAAACGTCTGACTTCTTCTAAATCTAGTCCTATGATTATGTTATTTAGATGCACTTAGCAGCAGGAACGACGATTGATCGATGCTTCAAAATAATATCAATTAATTTGTGGTTTCCGAGAAGCTAAGAATTTTTTTATAAAGTTTTCAAATTAAAGCAAGTTCAAAAGCGATATATATATGTAAGATTTCAGTAGCGAGTTTGTAAGACTTCAAAATAAAGTTTATAAAGTTTACAAATTAAAATATCAAAATTAAAGCAAGTTTATCATAATATAAAAAAAATTACCAAAAAAAGCTAAATACATACCTTGAATTAATCTGATTTGAGTGGAAATTAATTGATGGCTCAGTGCCTAAAATTTCAATTTTCGTGTAAAGTTTGTAGTTTTATATATTTCTATGAGAAAATATGAATCAGAGTAAGACTACCTCAATGTAAAATAAAATAAAAAAGGAAAGCAATATCTAGCAAGTATGGAAATCAAATAATTTAATAAATGATCATTACATTAATTATATTATGGAAAAATATGGTAATCAGCAAAACATTTCAAGAGGGTTAAAATTGTCCATACATTAAATTTTATTAAAGATGTCGTGTTAATATAAATGTGTGTGGTGCCAATATGTCTACCCTCAAATTTGCACTCTACCTTACGGTAAAAACGAAAAAAAAAAATGGACAACCTTTTTGCATAATTACATCATTTTATTAGCTAGAACTTATTGTGTAAATTTAGAAGATAGACGGAAATGGATCTATTTTTTAGAATGGTTAGCTTGTTTACTTACATATCAGGAAAAAAATGTAATGCGTTTCATATAGAATAATTAGTCTTGTTTATATTTATGGAATCGCAATTTAAGAATGCAATTTTTGTATCTTTCATCTTACAATCAAGCAATATATTTATCCATAAATTGTTGCAGCCGATTCTTCTATGGAACAATTCCATAAATATAAGGTTTATATAAAAAATATGTTACTTTCTTTTTTATGGTAATTTCTAGTATTTCAGTTTAGTATTTTTGTCAGGCTAAAATAATCTCGACTATTTATTTATAAATATTTTTTTAAGCAATCTCGGTTAATTTGTCTATTTCTTCTGTATACTAAATTATGTGAGAAATTAATGTGTTGCTAATTAAGAATAATATCTTATTTTTTATATTAAATGATATGATTCCATTTTGAATTTATTTCTTTATTTAATTTCTTTTTTAGAAAATATTTAAATCTTATAGATACAATTTAATTGATGGTACTATATACACAAAATACAAACAATACTTTGTCTTATACAAATTAATTGGTTGTTCGAATAAACAATTTATTTTTCGTCTTAAATGAACTAACTTATAGATAAATAGACGATGAACTTTTCCTTCCATTCCACTTTACATCCTAATTTTGAACAAGAGCAAAAAAAAATGAAAAAGCTGCCAAGTAGTAAAAGTTCGCGAGTACAGTAAACACGCCATTACCACTTTCCATTCCACTTTACAAAAAACACGTCATCTAGACAGAATTCGTATCCTCTGCATTAACTCAAAACGGAATCTTTTGAGTTAATATATATGGACCGTCCGATCAGCTTTATAATTCATGTAAATTAAATCCGCACTAATATTGATGACCCCTATATTTTAGGCGGGCGCCGGATGGACTCCATTTACAATCGGACGGCCTATATCTATTAATGGGGACTCATCTAGACATCTAGTACAGTACAGAGAATTTGTATCCTCTGAGATATCTCAAACTTTGCGTGACTTTTTGGAAAATATCAACCGTTTAAATATGTTCTACACGCATCTCAAAGCACATAATACTGGCCCCTACGGCCCTACATCACTCCCGAATAGGCACTGGACACGTTGGTGACGCAAAAGTTGAGATATCTCAGAGGATACGCACTCCAGTACAGATGCCTGTGAACTGAAAATTTTGATTCTATGGTCCGTATTTCATTCATGTAGTGTATTTATGTTTCGTGATATACTTACATTTATATTAAAGAAGCATAATGGATTTTTATTAAAAATATTTGTCACAAATCACAACAGTTGGAGTAGATGTTTGATCAATGCTAGTGGGATTTTGTTTCGAATCCAATCGGTAGATCAATTTTTTATGTTTTTCTTTGTGGGCAGGGTTTTAAAGAACGTAAATTCAATTTTATTTGAAGTATAGGGCTCCAGTGACAATCATATAAATAATTTTGACCTTTCTTTATTTAAAAAAAAAAAAAAAGTTGGCACTTGTATACATTTGAAATATACAGTTTGAATGGATATCACCATATGAAAAAAAATTATAAGAACTTGTCCTATGTGGATCTTACCTTGAACGAACAGGCTTTGGAGGTCAATCCCCACATATTCACAAATTTCATGACCCTATATATGTGTTAAATTTTGTTTATCATATGCAATTTTATTCGGTGATTGTCACAAAAAATATATTCTGACAAATAATATTTTATGATTCCATCCCGCTTAGCAGTTAGCACATCTTATCTTATAAAAAGGACTTGAAACCGTACGGACAGCATCTCATCTCAGAAGTGTTGGTTGGTCCATACTCCATAAAGATTAAAGACTACTTGAGCCTTCAAATTCAATCAGACGGTTTGGATGCGTCCGTTGTCCATTGCAAATCATGCATGGGATGATGCTGATGGGATACTCACTCTTATCCGTAATTTTGGATTCAAAACAAAGAAAAGCAAAGAAGAGAAATGACAGTAAATTCAATTTTATTTAAAGTCTAGGGGTCCAATGACAGTCATATAAATAATTTTGACCTTTCTTTATTTGAAAAAAAAAAAGGTTTCACCTTTCATATACAATTAAAGGAGTAAAGCTAATATACACTTAAGTGTACCAATGAACCCATACACTTAACCCTAGAACCGTACGATTAGTTTTGAGATTCGTGTAGATTCTTTAAAAGTCGTGTAGATTCTTTAAAAGTCGTGGTACACGAATCTCAAAGCTAATCGTACGGCCCTAGGATTAAGTGTATGGGTTCATTGGTACACTTAAGTGTATATTAGCTTTACTCCAATTAAAGATTTGAATTATTGGAAGAAACAAAAGATTGAGCAGTCTGAGCCAAATTTTTAATTTTTTTTTAACCAAACTAAATACCATAAAATAAATCTTTTTTTTTTGGGTGATTTGGGATGAGATTAACCAGATCCTTGATATTTAACATCTCGGTTTTACTTAAATAAGTAATTAATCAATTAATAATACTAAATTTTCTGTAGTTTTGGTTCGAGACCAGAGAGAAATAGAATGCATTAGTAAGGATGTCTCCTCTTTGCTCAAAATGGAGAAGATACATTCCAATATCTCGTTTCCAGATATACCCTTTTAAGTTTTAACTCATCTTCTCTCTCCCCAACACTTTTTAAGAGTTCGGATCTTCTGTTGCAAATTCTCTGAAACCAATTCCGTAACAGTTCACTGAAGCAAGGATCCGAGTGCTTTTACAGTTGGACAAAACCCATTGATTTCTGTAGGGACCCACTACTCAGTCCTAAATAACCGCATTTGGTCCAGTGGATTTATAACAGAGGGCTTGGAATTTGAATTGAAAGGAAAAAAAACAAAGAAGACCAAAATATCTCGCATTCACAGCATTTGGTCTCTTCAGTTTCATTTCCCTTATCCGATTAATTGAGCTAGTTTAGAATTTATATCGTTGGATTAATTCGGGTCAATTTATTTTAATTAAAAATTTATACAATAACTTGAAAATTCGTATCAATTTAAAACAAACAGTTCGATTCTTCATAAAATAACTTAAAATTTGATTTATTACGTACGATATGAATCGTAGTCAAATAATCCACACATGGGTATACCTACTCGGCTACTCCTCTCCAAACATTTTGGTAAAATACCTTACAATTAATAATATTAAAAATTAAGAAAAATAAAAGATAAAAATAACTAATCAAACTGTAATACAAATATGTAACTGTTTATTACATACATATATTTAAAACTCAATTTTCATTAATAATAATATTTAAATAAGTTTTGTCACAATCGTACATTAATAAAACCTGTAACATATCGAGTTCAACATTTTAATTTCGTTGTTCTAAATGATCAAGAATTGGTTTATTAGAACGATATTACAATGAATTAAGCTCAAGCCAAAGAAAACTTGCAGAAATTACCTCATAATTTTACCAGCGTAAAATGTTGGCAATATTACATCTTGTGCTAGAAATTTTTGTATTTAGAAATTCAATACAAAGATTATCAAAAATGATAAAGTAATTTTATTTTTCAATTCCATAGAAGGATAGGAAACATTAATTTGCATTGACTTTAAACATTAATTTGCATTCACTTTAAATAGAGATTTAGGAATTTATTAAAAAAAATATGAGATAAAAAATACACCACCGATCCTATGATCTACTGACGTTGACTATCATGATATCAAAAAGTATAAACTTAAATGCGGGGCAACACAGGTTTTCACTATTTCTCCTAAACCCTACTTCCCCAGACTCCTGCATCATAAGTTCCCATCTTCACTCTCTTGGAAGCTAAAGGAGGAAGTGCAATTAATAAGAAAATTAACATATTTTCTCTGTGTCATCTTCGTCTCTTACTCTCTTTGTGCAAGTTTTCAGCTCTTACTCGCTTTTGCTCTCTTTGTCGCTTGCTTGCAAGTCTTTAGCTATTTGGAATTCTCGTGCAATCAAGAGATATTGGATATCAGAAGGCACATATGACTCTCTATTTAGTTCTTTTAGCCATTTCTAATGGTAAACATCATTTTAAAAAATCATCTTGGATCACTTTGGTTTTAGATTATTATTCAAGTAAATGATAGCGAGTCTCTTTTCAAATTAATTATTTCCATGTGTTAAATTTGAAAAAGGGCACTGAGAAGTCTTCTAAATTGGGTTAATTGATAATCCAATTTGAATGGCAAGTGAGGGGTTTGATATGATTATAGAAAGGTCTTTCGTCATATTAAACAAATAGGAACAGAGGTGTATATAGATGTAGTATTATACTTGGAGTTGTAAAATTTTCATTTTTTTTCTAAAAAAAAAAATAAGATTTAACGAAAAAGTCTTCAGAAGTCAGTGAAAGTCATGTAATTTAGATAACACATACTTTTTAGTTTAGTATCATCAATAATTTAAATTGGTAAGAAGTCATGTGATCTAGATAACTCATATCTCAAAGTTAGTGAAAGTCTTCTGAATTTAAATTCTTTTTGTTTATTTACTTGAACTGCGCCGCATTTAAGTTTCTATTTTTATGATATTATGATAGCCAACGTTAGTAGATCATAGGATCGGTGGAGTTAACACAGAGGTTCCTAAATCAAACAGTAGATCATAGGATCGATGGTGTATTTTTTGTCTCATATTTTCTTTAGTAAATTCCTAAATCTCTATTTAAAGTGAACGCAAATTAATGTTTCCTATCTTTTATGGAATTGAAAAATAAAAATACTTTATCCTTTTTGATAATCCTTTTTTTTTATTGAATTTCTAAATACAAAAATTTCTAGCACAAGATGTCATATTGCCAACATTTTAGTCCGTGATGATTCTTCATAATCATATTTTGTGTCATGATTCTTAAAGTGCAATTAGTCAAAATATGAGGTAATCACGGACTAAAATGGATCCAGTGAGTAATCACGATCAATAATTAATGGTATCATTTTCAACTATCAAACTAACTTTTTCGCTAGGCAAGTTAAATTTAATTTCTCCAATTGTAGCATCAAATTGCCAGTCTATCAAAATACTATCCGAATTAATATATATCAAAGTACATGTCACTAACACATAAACCATAAATTGAAAACCCATCATGCTTTTGTTTTTGGACAAGCACCCAACTACAAGGGCCACAATCATAGAAATATCAAAATAATTAAATTTTCAGTCAAGCACTAAGTTGTGCATTAATCAGTACGTTTACTTACTTTAGTCGGAATCACATCAAAGACCCTTTAACGTACTGCCACGAACATTGTTCAGCAATACACTACTCAACAAACAAATTACCTGCAAAATTAATCATCGAAATGCATGTATAATTATCCATCAATTTATTCAAGTCAACACCTATATACTTACCTACATCTACATCTGGATATCTTGACACTCAATTATAACCGCATGAAAACACTCCAGTTATATCATGTTTGACTCTTTATTACCTATATTAACTGGTTTGTGGATTTAAGTTTTCTGAGTTTCATACACACACACACATGTATGTATGTATAAATATGTGTGTGTATATGTATATATATACACATACACATATACATATATAGAGTAAGACTAAGGTGTTATGGGTTGCATAGAGGGCTACGGTGCTACGGCTCAAAATTTGAGTTTTCAAAATTCAAATGGTCGATCCGAACCATTCATCTTGTTCTTCATATTAATATGTGTTTGGAGATCAAATTTTACATTTTTTGAAAATTGTTTACTATTTTTTTAGATAGGTAGAAAATCAGTTGATCTAAAAAATTCTGCACCATTCGGATATTTGATTTTCTACCTGTCTAAAAAAATAGTAAACAATTTTCAAAAAATGTAAAATTTGGTCTCCAAATACATATTAATATGGAGAAGAAGATGAACAGTTCGGATCGACCATTTGAATTTTGAAAACTCAAATATTGAGCCGTAGCACCGTAGCTCTCTATGCAACTCATAGCACCTTAGCCTTACCCTACACACATATATATATATACATACACACACATATATCCAAATAAATGACAATTTATTTGGATGTTTAACTTGACACTTCAACTTGAAATATTTTAATTATTACATTTTAAATACATATTCTGGTTGATGAACTGTTCCAATATTCTGATTAATAAACTGTTCCAACATCTTGTATATGTTCAATAAGAACATTACAATTTAACATATCATAACTAATAAGAACATTACAAAATTGTTGATCCAACGGTGGATGCTGATTTTACTGTTTTGTTAAGTCACCGTTGGATCAACAATTTTGTAAAATACTTAATAAATAGTAAAAAAATTCAGAAAAATATAAAATTTGGTCTCCCAATACATATTAATATGGAGAACAAGATGAATGGTTTGAATCGGTCATTTGAATTTTGAATTTTAGATTTATAGTCCAATGCACAAATCCCTCCATACATTGCAATGCCCAATAGCCCATCTCTCTCTCTCTCTCTCTATATATATATATATATTTAAATATTTATAACTTAAAAGTTTATTTAACTCAATTATCCGACAATTATTCATTTCATATTTGTATATGTGAATTATCCGCTCTGTATCCATATCCGTTTAAGGTGAATTTGATTTTAAATTTTGGCATCCGTTTATTATCCGTATTTGTATTCGTATTTGTATCCACTAATATAAAGACAGATACAAATTTAATTGCATTATCCGCTCTGAATTGCTGAGTTTTCAGGCCTAGCTTTGACGAAAAAATAAAAACTATCCAAAAGTTTTGATCCATTCAATTAGTTTAAAACATTGATATCTCCGTCTAGATTTCGAATCATGATTTCACACTAAGAAAAGATGTGGCTTCTGTCACTAGACTATAACTAATTATTAATTTAAAACATTGATAATCCTAGTTATATCTTAACTTTGAATTCCTAAGATAAAAGTAATATTACGATAAAGTTTCTTTTAAAATGATTGATAATTAGAAGAAGTTGTATTCAACAAACTTCTATATATTTTCATAATTGATTTTTGTATACTATTATTTTGAGATTTCTTGATTATATTATTATTATTTTCATTATGAAGTCATGATATAATTATTACAAGACCCTTAAATAATCAAAAATTTATTTATAGCATAATAAAAAATAATAATGAAAACACCTCCGTTTTATCAAACTTCGAGTATTATCTAGGTTGCATATTAGTTCTGCAAACTCAAATATTGAGGTTTATATAGACTTTCTGTAGTCCCAAACTGAGGTCCACAGAACTAATATGCGACCCTAAACTTTTTTTTTTTAAAGAAAATATATTAATAAAAAAATAAAAAATTAGCATAGAAAATGATTCAGCCAACCATTCAGCAGACCATTCTTACCGCTTGTTTTTGACAGCTAAATAAAGAAGCAAAAACATTGAAGGGCAAAAAAAAATATGATTGTGTGGGACCTACGAACAATTAAAAAAAAAAAAAACCATTGAAAAGGAGAAAGTTTCGTTAATTACACTTTTTTGTTTGTTTTCGCATCATTTATTCTGTGCAAGACTGCAACATGTTACCACTGGTTTACGTTTGCTTCAGCTTTCAGCCTTTCACAGTTCAACTTTCATGTGCGTTTGGATAAAACAAAGAATAGTTCGGAATAGCTGCTAACTCGACATTTCGGAATAGCTGCTAACTCGACATTTCGGAATAGCTACTAACCCGACATTTCTAAGGAATAGCGGAATAGTAGCTAACCCGAGCTATTCCTTGTGTTGAGAATAGCTTTTTTTTCATCCAAAAGTGAAAAACAAAGAATAACTCACTAGAAATAGCTGCTATTCTTAGATTAGAGCTATTCCCGTGTCATCCAAACGTAGATAAACTTTGAATTTGGCGTATGAAAGGCTGTTGTGGAAGACCATCTAGCTACAAAAGGGCCTATGGCTGGCCCCGCACGGTCTAGACTAGAGGATAAATGAATTTGTTTAAGTCCGTCTAATTGGCTGATCCATTGGTTCTGATATTTCTCTTTTACCGTTCTACGCAGTAAAGCCTGCAGACAATTCGTTTTACGGAACTGGCCATAAACAATCCTGCTGCAACCCGTTTATTTGTATGTGCCACAAAAAATCTCCAAGGTCAGAAAAGTTTCCAGAAGTTACTAATCGTCTAGGATACGTACCATAGACATGCATTTAATATTGAAAATAAGCTACATTTCTTGTTCATTACATTCCTAATTCGACAGTAATCAACTGAAAAGAGAATTATTTTTGTATTTTAGTTAATAATTTCTTTTTTTTTTTAAATTTGGGGCTGCAAATTAGTTCTATGAACCCTGTATTTGAGTTTGCAGAACTAATCTATATCTTGAGTAATTCTTGAATTTCTTTGAGACCAGAGTAATTTAGTTTATTTTTTTATGCTATAAATAAAAATTTCAGCTTGAATAATCTAGGAATTTTGACAAAATAATTTAGAGTAACACAGTAAAAGAAAAAAAAACAAATAGGTGGAGATAGGACAGCTATTTTTCTTAAATTAAAATAATTTAAGAATTTCTTCATGACAAACCACGTCTGCCGTATCTAATGGAATATTTGTTTGATTTTTTTTTTTTTTTTTTGAAGCGAATTGGAAGAGAACAAAGAATCTTGCGCCGTTAATTTTATTTTGGAATACAAAATATATAGTGTTTGCGCCATCATTTTTTTAAAGGGTTTACCAAATTTATATAATTTTTAGGGTTTACAACCGTAATTATACGTATAACTGTAAGTATACCACGGAACATAAATAAATACTCGTGTACACGCGTGAAATACAATAACCTTTTCTTCTTAGAATGCAAATGTGGGATAGGAAGTAGGCCTGTTTATTATTGGGCCCAATTTGGAAAAAGCCCATTCAGCCCAAAGGGCCAACGTATGGACAACAGCTTGGAAAAGTCTGGGTTGATTATTTTTGGATAACGTTAATTAAAATGGAATTTGATTAATTTACTAGTATCTGCAGCTATACAATAAAAATACAATTTTGAAACCTAATGAACAAATTCTTCTAGTAAATAACATAAATTAGATAACTCTTCTGTTATTATTTATGATTACAATTTTGGTAAGAAACACCTGTACACACGAACTTAAGAAGAAGGCAAACAACATAATATTGCATACCTTACCATTACTATAAATGTCCTCAAGCCATAAGGAGATAAAATCAGATTTTAAACATTGATTCAAAACTTTGTTTAACTATTATTAATAAAACAAATAAGGACCAGATCTTTATTTTTCTTCAAAAGAAAAAAAAAAATGCTCCAATAGATTATGAACCGAGTGATTTGGTTTAAATAAAATTATGGGGTAATATCTAATCTTGTTTTGATTGCCTAACCTTCATTTCAAGTAACTTGAATAGTTGAAAATTTAAGCATGTTGACTTAATTAGAAAAAAAAAAAACAGTACAATTCTGGATATAGTTAGCAAAAGAGACAAAAATTGTTGTGTAAAGATACTGACAGCTAGTTTTGACTTAATACAACACATGGACGATAGAGTCAAAATAATACTATATATGATTTATACGTTACATGAAACCAAAATTGCTCTGTCAATATCTTTATCCTTTCTAAATATTAGAACACGTGTCGTAGCTAATATCAGTGATTTTTATAATTGCACAGCATGTGGCCGCCAAGGACTTCCACAAAATTGTTTGGAGATCGCCTCTGAAAACAGTAGACACACACCCAACACCAAGAGCCGTAATGGTTTGTTCACTGACCGTGATTTAATTTCAAAACACAAAAAGTAAAATACAAAATTCTCTATTTAATTAGAAACGCAATTATAACTTTAGCTAGAGTAACTGATTAAATTTGCGATTTTAAAACAAACTTTTTGGGTCGTCGGCTTGAGAAGATTAAGCTGCCACTAATTATCTGTCCCACTTCCCAGACGAGTATAATAATTAAACAAATTCAAGTCATGCAAGTTCTATTTTTGGACTCGAATTAAAAGTCATGATACAAGTGAAAGTTCCCTTTCCCCACTTACCTAACATTCAAAGATATCCCATTGCTGTACTAATTAATAACACCTGCATGCAAATATTAAAGAGGACAATAATTAATTATTCCTTTGATCAATACTCACATGCAATCGTTTTTATACATACATACATACATACATACATACATACATATATACATACACACACGTACATATATATATACCAGTGTTCTAAATAGCGCGCTATATCGTTTTTGGACCCTAAGCACTAAGCTATGCATAATAACGCGCTATTTGAGCTACGGACGCTATAGCAGTAATAGCGGTCCGCTATAGCGCATAGCGTATAGCACAAATAGCGCCCACTATGCAACATTTGTTTTTTTTTTTTCAATTTATATGAGCTTTAAAATAAATAAATGGTGAAGATATTGTTTAATTTTGATGAATATTACATTATATCAAATTCAGGTCCGCTATAATAATTTTTTCATTTTGCTCTTGGTTTTTTTTTTTAACTGATGATAAATCAAATAAATAATTGCTAAATTATGAAAATTTAGGGACTAACAAGAATTTCTTCAAAGATCATTTGTTTATTTTATTAGAAGTATGATTTTTTTTTCTTTTCAATTTCTAGGTTATTTTGAAATTTAAATAAAAAAAGATAAATTATGTTATGATGTTGAAGATATTTTAAATAGAAAAAGATCCATAGTTTATGATATTAGTATTACTATAGATATTTTGAGTCGCAATTTGGACTTTGAGATTATAATGTTTATATTTAGTACAAATATATAATATAATTTTTATAAAAATAAAAAAATGCTATTTGGGATAGCTTTCGCTATAGTGTCGCTATTCACTATAGCTTTTTTTGGAGGCTCCCCGCTATGACGCGATAAACGCTATTTAGAACCTTGATATATACTCACTCTGACCAAATTTTACATTTTTTAGAGTTTTTTTACTATCTTTTTAGAAATTTTCAAAATTATTGTTTTTTCAAATAATTCTGGATTGTTAAAAAATAACAGTTTAAAAAATTATAAACAAATATTAATGAAACTCCAAAAAAATATAAAATTTGGTCTCCAAGCATATTTCAGTATGGATATTATATATGTTGAGGAGTTCAGATTAACTATTTGGACTTTGATAACAACACGAAAGGGCATAAAACAGCAAATGACATGTACTTTAAAAAAAAAAACTTAGCGCATCCCTATATGGAATGTGTATCCTCTGCATTAACTCAAAAAAATAACATTTTGAGTTAATAATTCTGAACCGTCTGATTTTAAACGAACCCAATTCTGCCTCTACTTAAGATATAGAGAGCCTTTTAATGTTAGTGCAGATCTAATCTACATGAATCTTGAAACAGATCGGATAATCAGAATTCATTAACTCAAAATATTCTTTTTAAGTTAATGCAGAGGATACGAATACTCCCTATAAGCCATCTTTTTGTTACTTGTTTCTTTATAAGTCAAACTTAAAATCAAAGCTAGTCGTCCTATGTTAGGTAAAAAAAAAAAATCTGCTTGATGTATAGACGCGTTCTTAATAAGTCTAAGTCACATGCGCATTCCATTAATTTTATGCTTTCCTATTATTATTATTTTGCTAATTTATTTTTCTATAAAACAGTATAATAATTGAAGACGTGTCTCCATTTGTCTCCACTTAATTATCAGCAATTCAGCATCATAGGTCTTATATATATCGATACGTATGCAACTTGTTTTCATATTACTTCTGTCAGCTCCAAGTTGTCTTGCTTTCTCTGTCTCTACTGCAATGGCACTTGTTTTCATATTACTTCTTCTCTTTTCCTTCTCCACTAAAACCATCACTTCAACACAAGCCCAATGCCTTCCTGATCAACGTCATATCCTGATTCAACTCAAGAAAGATTTCATCACCACTGAACTTCATTCCTGGAATGCAAGTACCGATTGTTGCATATGGGATGGCATCACATGCAATGAGAAAACAGGTATGGTCACGGCACTCAACCTTACCAACCGGTCCATCTCGGGTGAACTCAACCGGGCTTTGTTCAATCTCAGCTCTCTTCGGTACCTCAACCTTGCTGACAACAACTTCATTAATATTTCCCTTCCGCAAACCGGGTTTGAGCGACTTGCTAATTTAACCCATCTCGACTTATCCAATTCTGGCTTTGTCGGTCAAGTTCCGATGGGCATTTCTGCCCTCACAAACCTGATCTCACTCGACTTATCAAAGCTCTCATTAGACTTTTTGGCGAACTCCTTCAATCACTTAATGTATCTTCATGACACAGGCCTAAACACCTTACTCAACAACCTCACCAGGCTTCAAGTTCTTCGTTTGGATGGAGTTGACCTTTCATTCAATGGATCTGAGTGGGGCAAGGCAATTTTTCAAGTAAGCCCAACTCTTAAGGAACTATCCATGGCAAATTGTGGATTAAGAGGAAATTTACCGGATGAAATATTCCACCTTACAAATCTAACAAAACTTAGTTTAGCACAAAACTCAATGTTGTCTGGCCAACTGTCAGAATTCAGAGAGCTAAGCTTATTGCAATATTTGTATCTTGCAACTATAAATTTCACTGGTCCATTACCAGATTCAATTGGAAATCTCCAATATTTAACCGAATTGAGTCTTTCCAACTGTAATCTCTATGGAGAAATTCCGACTTCAATAATAAACCATACAAGACTCGATTATTTGGACTTAGAGTTTAACAAATTGACAGGCATGATACCCATATCTTTGTTTTCTCACCCTTCTTTGAAATCATTGTTTTTATCACATAACCAATTGTCAGGATACCTATCTGAGTTCTCCCATGGGTCATCAATTTTGGAAGTTATTATTATTAGCTACAACAATTTGCAAGGGAAGTTGCCAATTTCCATTTTCTCTTCCACCAAGCTCACCTTCTTAGATCTTTCATCAAATAACTTCAATGGTACATTGAATTTAGATGTCATCAAGCAAAATAAGAACCTGGACGCTTTGTATCTTTCAAACAACAATTTGTCCATTATAGAAGGCAAAAACCATAACGATTCATTCTATGCTTCATTTCCCCAAATGAGGGCAATAGGCCTGGCATCATGCAATTTAATAAAGTTTCCTTCTTTTCTGAATTACCAAACAAATATTTTCTCCTTAGACCTCTCAAATAATAGTCTCACGGAAGAGATTTTCCTTTCCATTTGTAATGTGAAATTGCCAATGTATCTTGATCTTTCATATAACAATTTAATTGGTACAATTCCACCTTGCCTTCTAGAGAAAGATGAATTGAGAGTACTTAACCTGAAAAGTAACAAATTAAGCGGGTCATTGCCACGAAATATCAGTCAACCATGTCGACTTCGAGCAATAAATCTGAATGGAAATTTAATTAATGGAAGTTTGCCCAAATTACTGATGTATTGTAATGCTCTCCAGGTCTTAGACCTTGGAAACAATCGGATAGTGGACAAATTTCCCTATTGGTTGGGAAATCTTGAAAATTTGAGAGTTCTTGTCTTAAGATCGAATATGTTTTATGGAAAAATTTCAAACGTGGATATCAAAACGAAAGGAAATGATTCGTTTTTCCCCATGTTAAAAGTTCTTGACCTTTCTTCAAATCGTTTCAGTGGTACATTGCCAAAAAATATTATTGTGAATCTGAAGGCTATGATGGGTGAATCAAATACAAGTTCTTTCCTATATTATGTTTTGAAAAATGTAGTTAACACCCCGAATGTAGTTTCAGTCACATACAAAGGGCTGAGTTTTGATCTGAAATACTCACTTGGCATATTGAGTTACATTGATCTCTCAAATAATGAATTTTTGGGGAAAATGCCCAAAGAGATTGGGCAACTCAAGTCACTTGATGTGCTTAACCTATCACATAATGACCTGACTGGTCGAATTCCATCGGAATTTGCTAATTTACACGAACTTCAATCACTTGATCTATCTTGCAACAAACTTTCTGGGCACATTCCCAAGGAGCTCACCTCTCTCACTTTTCTTTTTGCACTAAATGTCTCGTACAACAATTTAGTTGGAGAAATACCACCAGTCCCTCAGTTTTCAACATTTTCGAATGCTTCTTACATGGGTAACCCCAGATTGTGTGGTAGTCCTTTATCGATGCAATGTGCAACAACTCCAAATCACGGGCTTTATAATGGTTTGCCTCTAGAGTCTTCTAATGATATAATTGGGCTCTCTGTTTCTATTGGAGTAGGGTTAGGTGTGGGATTTGCCTCTGTAATTTGGGCTACGATATCATGGGAGAATGGAAGAAAAAGATTTAATTTCATTGTAGATAGATTTTACATTCGACATTTTCACTGATGAATTTATTTTAAATCTTGTAATAATAAACAGGTATGAATCACTATGTATTTTCTTGTATCCACAAATGTCACAATATGTATGCTATGAACTCTTTGTATTATTATCTGTTAACAAATGCATCAATGTGTTGAATTTGGTCTAATTGTACCATATTTAGCCAATAGTAATACTCCAAGAATAGTAAAGTTGTTGGAGGGGCCGGTTTAATAGTTTTGTTCTTCAAATCATTGGTTCTTGGGGGGAATTGTGGAATTATTAATTGTAATTTGATGGCCTATAAAGGTTTATTTCTTCTACACCCAAAAGAAGTTCGAAACAATCATTGCTTTCTTTCAGGAATAGTTGGATGAAAGTTACACTTCTGAAGTTAAATTGAATAGCCACGGTATAATAGTTAAACTAGAGTCATATATAACCGATGAAAAACAATATGCATCGAAATTAGGACATTGTATTTTAACAATAAATTAATTTTGCTAGAGTCATACCAGAAAATATTTTACACAATTTTGAACATATTTCCAAACAATAACAAATCTCTGGAACTTTTTTCATTTTCCAAGCCACAAAAGTCAATTAGGACACACACAGATCAACTGGGACATATGTATCAAAATTGTAATACGAAAATTAGGTGAGATTCATAAACCGAACCGTATGTCTATTTTTAAAAAACTATTATGAATTTTTTCTTATTTGAGACCTGCTGATCACCATCTAATCGTATAGGATTACTATATATTTTATATTTATTTTTATTAAAGTCTATTTAATTCATCTCAAAGTGGCAGGCAGTAAAATACAGAAATACAGAACAATTAAAGTAGCAGCAGTAAATAATATTAAGTCTTTTGTGCTCTATACTGCAATGATATGATATCTGTGTATTTAAATTTAAAGAACAAATTATTGTGTCAAAACTATCTGTAATTGAAATTCAACAAATAACTAACTATTTACCATTTACAGTATATCTAGTTTATTAAAGACGTGAGTAGAGGAAATTTATTTTAAAGGGAGTGATTCTCAATTTTATACTTTGGCATAAGAATTATGCATTTATACATTTGAGATGGCTAATTCACATGTACAATTGGCATTTATTAATATTTATCCATATGTCATTCTCACTGCAACCTTTAATGCCTCCATCTAGAACCGGTACTGCCACGATCAAAATCATGGTTGGCCTAATTTTGAATGTGCTAAAGTTAGAAAGAATCTTATGCCATTAAGTAGTATTTTCTTTCATACAGCAGGAGTCATTAATTAAAATCTAATAGTAATTAGTAGGTAGGAAAGAAAAGCCATACTTTACATTTAGGTTATGAAAAAGAAAAATTGTAAGAACTTTCGTTTATGTGACTCTTACCTTGAACGAATAAATCCCTGATAAATTAAAGGCATAAGAATTAATTTGTGCTACTTTTTTCATCGCAAGCAAGATGGTGTGTCCTCTTTTTGAACTAACTTCCTCTTGCCGATGACTCTTGGCGATCGATGGAGGGGGGGTTCAATGGGTCTATTGTTCAAATTGAATTGTACGGCGCGTGCTGGATCGTGAACGCCAATAAGTAATGAAGAGCAATATTTTCTGATAGAATGAAGAGCGATATTAAAAGGGATTTCACGGGTTTTAAATAACACTGGTTAGGCCCAAAGTGTAATGCACGGTCACCAGAGAAGGTATTCTTTAAAACATGGAGTGGGGACACTGGACAGTCCGATAAGTTACGGATCAGTTAAGTCTCATGTACAATCAGTGACGGAGCTAGTATAGATTAAGGGTAGGCCGCTGTTTACTTCTAAATTTTGAAAAACACTAATAAACTCATATAAAATAAGATTATTGTCTACTTCCGTTTCGGTTCATTGCTACTCGTATCATGATTCTCTCTAATTGTGACTTGATTTAATCTTTTTTTTTTTTTACGTCAATTTGAATTTATCAGTTCCATTGATTTGGGAAGAAATTAAGAGAAAGTAGGTAGGTTCTGTGGAGAAGAAAGAGGTTCTTTGAATAAGAGAGTTAATTGGATACTTTTTTTCTACATATACTTCAGGCATCGGTCCATTAAATCTAAAAATAAAAGTTATAATTGGTTGTTCACAGTGAACCAGAGGCTATGAGAAATTATTTGAGCTCTCACATCAATCAAGACAATTATGCATTGCTATTTAACATTTTTAATATGTAGTGTGTCACATTATTTCTTATCACAAAAATTGTGTAAATCACATATTATAGTAAAAAAAAAAAGAGTAAAGCTAGGGTGTGATGTGCTCACCAAGAGGGTTTGGTGAGCACAACTCCAAAAATATATTTGATCGACTTCAAATACTAAATCCAAACCGTTGAAATCCTTGTACTTCATGAGTGATGCATGTACATATAAAATTTTAAAAGTTTCGAGTTTATTTGTTACACGGTCAAGCGGTCAAAGAAAGGAACTTTTTATAATTTAATTTATAAGTTGTTTTATATATTCAATTTTTATTATTTTTTTGACTGCTTGACCGTGTAGCAAATAAACTCGAAACTTTTAAAATTTTATATGTACATGCATCACTCATGAAATACAAGGATTTCAACGGTTTGGATTCGACGTTTGAAGTCGATCCGATATACTTTTGGAGTTGTGCTCACCAAACTCTTTTGGTGAGCACATCACACCCTAGCTTTACTAAAAAAAAAATGTTATTTTTTTCAATTATGATTTAATGTTTCATACATTTACCTTTAAAATTAAAAATATGTCATAATATATATGTATGATTAACTTTTAAATGTAATAAATTTCCATGTTATTTAGTATGAAAGTTATTTTAACTTTATATTTTTACCGAATTATTTAGAAATAAAAAAAGACCTTTGTTTTTAATAAACAGTGCGTTGATAATTTTATTTTATTTTTAAATTAATAAAATAATAATAATTTATTTTTTGTTTATCTATGATGGAATTTCTGACTACGCCACTGTATCAGGTTAATTAGATCCTCGTATTCATTTGATCTGTCCAGATCTATGCGACATATGCGGAGGATTATTTTGTTCACACACTATATATACTGTTTGATAAGATTCGGACAGATAGATGGATAGTTGGGAGTTGGGAATGCCACCAGTCGAGAATTCCAAGCAAGTAATATGTGGGACCCATGTTTTCTTAAAAGAGAAAATCAAGGATCTCAAAATAAATGTCGTTGATAGAACTAAAAAAAGCAATAATAATCAATTATTGACTAACAGTAATAAGTATAAAATATTGATAGTAATAATAATGTGTTCAATATTACATGAATCGAATGCTTCTTTAGAAAAAGTCTGAATGACTGTTAGTATGTTATATGTTTATTTAAGTTTTAAATAGTTTGACAAATAAAGTCGTCAAGATTTGGATTAGATATTAATAAATCATGTAAAAGTAATTGATACTATTGGTTTTGTGAGAGCATGAGCCTTTATCATTATATCAAGTTTTAATCAAATTAGTGAAGCTATCTATAGTGTACAGTCCTTAACATCCTTCTTTTTCGCATAAAATATTTGACAAAGTTATCAGTATCATTAACTTATTTAACTTATGAAAAATCAGATTTTGACATTAAAAAATAATGTCAAGTAAAATCAACCTATTTAGTTAAGATTTCAAAATGTTTGAATTCCAACTGTTAACTATTTCCTTTTTGAAATTTACTGACTTTAAATGTCTACTAACGATTTCATTAATAAAAAAAAAATATTTACAAATTATTAACAATTTCACAACCAACCTTTAATTAAACTTATACATATGTTAGGTACTAAATATGTTATTGGTTCGCAAATCGCAATAATGTTCTAAATTAAAGTCATCTAGACATTTTCCAAACCAAACTTATGAACCATGAAATATTGTTATTGTTGTTGTCATTAATTAATTAGTTAATTATTATTGCTATTTTAGTGTTTTAATAATATATTTGGACCGCATAAGATATGTGGTTGTCCATTGTGTAGTATTTTTGCAATGAAGTATATATGAATCCGACATGCTTTTAATTTAACTTCTTGAATTTCTCGTGTTATTTCCCAACTTCCCTGTTTCTCTATTCAAATATTATTATTGGATGGTACATATCGTACATTAACAGTCGAATAGAATCCTTATTTTGTATAGTAGTTCAGAATTT
The DNA here is from genome assembly GCA_033356055.1 of Carex pumila. Lineage (NCBI taxonomy): Eukaryota > Viridiplantae > Streptophyta > Magnoliopsida > Poales > Cyperaceae > Carex > Carex pumila. The sequence goes on from JARJHM010000098.1 coordinate 347,869, forward strand.
ATATCGTCCGGTTAAATTCAGATCAATTTAGTTTATTTTAAAATTTAAAGAATAACTTGAAAGTTCAGGTCTATTTAAAACTGACAGTCAGAATTTTTCATAAAATAACTTAAAATTTGAGTTATTACATCCGAAACAAATTTCAGTCATATACTCCAGGCATGAGTGTACCTACTCCTCTCCAAATATTTTTTGGGAGGATGCCTTAAAATTTGTCACATTAAAAATTGAGAAAACTAAAAACTGAAAATAACTAATCAAACTGTAATACAAATACGTAACTGTTTATTACATATTTGACACTCAATTAATTTTCATTAATAATATGTCAACAATTCATGTTACAATAGTACAATACAAATTGTAACATATCAAATTCAACATTTTAATTTTCTTGTTCTAAATGATGAAGAATTGATTTATTAGAACGACATAACAATGAATTAACCTCATACCAATGCCAAGAAGACTTAAAGAAATTACCTCATACTTTTACTCATAATTTTACCAGCCTAAAATGTTAGCAATATGACATCTTGTGCCATAATTTTTTATATTTAGAAATTCAATACAAAGATTATAAAAAATGATAAAGTATTTGGATTTTTTTATTCCATAGAAAGAAGTGTTATAAAATGCACTTTTCATACTGTGTGTAAAATTATTATAGTATTACAAAAGAAGTAAAAGACTATACTGTCCATCACATGATTGTCACATAAGAAATTTAATTATGTCTTTCTCAATGTAATTTTAATTCTCAAACAAAATAATATTAATTAATCAAACAAGTATACTACTGCACTGGCACATATTCAATGAAAATCTTCATTAACTTTATAATCAGAAAAAATGAGTATTGATGTTGTGCCACATGCACTGTACCAGTACAGTTCATGAACCTGTTTAACAAGTACATATAAAAGTCACACAATAGAATACATTAGCTGACTTCAAATGTTCGACACATAGTACACTGTTATTGAAAAACAAAATTACCAAGTATGATATTAGGACACAAGCTGTGTTATTGAACTTGCTTGTATAGACAATGAATTGCTGGTGCATTGAACTTGGTCAATTTTGTCAAATAAATTTAATTACCCATAACTTGATTACCCTCTGTGTTTACCAGTGAACATGTTCCCTGAGGTAATAATTAATTTTGTCAAGGAAACTTCACATTATTTTGGCTTTCCAGTGAACATGTTCCCTGATCATGCATTAAACTTTTTACCCTGTGTTTGGTGAGCTAATTTTTTCAAAGACTTCATTGCTCTAATGTATAGTATAAATCATATTTAGACTATTAACAACTGAAAAGACATTTAAATGAAAAGGTCATCTCACAATAATTTGATAGAACTTAGAGCATTTCTAATTGTTTCACACTTTGCGTTAGAAAGTTGTAAAAAAGAAACCCAGCAAGGTTCTCAATATTCCCCCATTAGAATTGTTAAGAAAACATATTCTAACACTCAGATTGGGAAATACGATACTTACTTCTTTGTACGAGTAATTGAAATATCTTGTATAATAATAATTAGAAGCAGTATTTCAATGCAAAAAATTGAGCCAAAATCCCATTAAATTGAAAACTTCAAGTGAACTGGTAATGCCACTTTACTAGTCCTTTCTCATTTAAAACGGAGACACACATTGAATAAACAAAACTAACTGTCCGATTCACTCCAACAAAAAGGACCAAAGGTCCTAAAATTAACAAAATGAAATTCAATAGTTCCAAAAAATTACAAAAACTTGGTTGGAAGGAAAACACGGTGAAATCAAGCACCGGTACTAGCTCTTATGCTACTCACCTATCATTATTCACGATATGTCATTGATTGATTAAGTGATATCTATTTTTCGAGAGATTCAAAAAAAAATTTAATTATCAAATGAGATCATGATTGATAGAACATCTTGAAGGGAAGCTCCCTATGACATCAGATCAACAAGTTTGTCGCCGACGAACTTGCAACAGAGGTCAAGAGGATAAAATTTTGTTTTCGCGCGTCTAGGGAAGCGTAGGGAAGGAAAGAAAAGAAAGACAGACGGTAGAAAATATAGACAAATGGGAAGAGCTTAAGATTGGGGTATAGAAGTAAGAAAAGAGGTACTGTGTGTGCCCTGAGGGAGGGAGTGGATGAGCTTGAATTTTTGCTCTAAAGAATCTTTAAGCCTGATGCTGTTCGGCAGCTTAAACAATTAAAGCACTTTAAGGAAGCTAAAACTTTGCAGCCGAACATGTACGATGCACAGGGTGTAATGGGAAACTGGGATGCACGATGTTGTACCGCTTCCACTTTGTAGAACAGCAGAGAAAGCCAGAAACATCAAAGTAGATAGCTTTTTAGGTGTTGTCTGAATTGTCTTAAAAGTCTTATAAGTCGTGTACTCTTCAATTTAATTCAGAAATATTGACAAATGTACTTAAATTTCTCAAATTTAATCTGCACAAAATATTAAAATTATAGGTACTATAACAAAATTAAAACAGTTAATTTCGTTGTAAGAAATGACTCTTGAAATTTAGAAATTTATTTGAATTGTTAAAATTGTTGTTCGCTTGTTAAAATTATAATTTTTTTTTTAAAGTTTTTTGCCAATGCATGGAGCTTTAACTGTGAAATAGATAACTGAGTCATCCATTATCTTAATTTTCAACAAATTTTAATTTTCGGAATCTAAGATGATAGGGTTTACAATTCATTTGGCAACTACTTATCTTAATAATATTAATACTATTTTTTTTTTAAATTATACCAATTTTTTTTAAAATAGTTAATTTCTAAAATTATTGAGAGATTAAAGACCTAAGTTTTTATCTTGAAATAATAATTTTGAAAACTAAAAAAAAACCAGCATTCAGTCTCTTAAAAAAATATTATAAATAAATAGTCGAGATTATTTAAACCTGACAAAAATGCTAAATTAAAATACTAAAAATGACTTTTAAAAAGGAAGTAACATTATTTTTATTTAAACCTTATAGATACAATTTAATTGATGGTATATACACAAAATACACGTAATACTTTTGTATTATACAATTTAATTGTCAGACTGTCAGTTCGCCACGACTCACAGGTCACAGCCACAGGCCACAGGCTTTCCCATCTTTTCAAATATAGGACACAGGCTTGTTTTCAAATTAGGACACGCTTTCCCACATGTAAGGTGAACTATTTTAATCTCATTCTAATAAGGACACGCTTTAAAAAGTGAATTATTTTAATAAAAAATTCGGTTAACTTGTAGTGTTATTCAGAAGTAGTGTATTTAAAATGGGCCGGATCTGGCCGCGGCGGCGGGTACGGGTCACACCGGGCGGGCGGGAGTTGGGGGTTGCACGGTCCAGATCCGGAGGTTGATTCGGGATGATACGGATCTGGTTCGGTCCGGACCGATCTTTTTTTTTTTTAAGGTTTTTTTCCTTTTTTCTATTTTTATTTTTAAACTAATAAAATATAAATTAAAATTCATTTGACATAATTGTGTATTTGAAGTTTTGAACTCAATAATTTTTGTTATAATAAAATATAAAATATAAATTAAAATTACGAATTATTTTAAAACAATGTTGTTTAAATCAATTACTTTAAAATATCTTAAATCAATTACTTTAAAACTTGAATTTTTGAACTAAATGATAATTGGCATGATTTTGCAATCTATTCATAATTAAACTTGTTTTGCTCTAAATAGGTAACAAGTGCTTAATTTTAAAATAAATTGAACTTGATCTAAAATTTGCAACTGAGCATGTATGAATATGTATCTGAAAAAATAAATGAAGCTACATTATGACTTTTGATAATTAATAAATTTTAAATGTGATAAAATTCAAAATTAACGAATAATTATACCAATTGTGAGGTTGTCCAGCATAGTTTACATAATATAGTATTTTGTAACCGTTCAATTGAAATTATATATTTTGATTGTTAGAAAGAATATGATAATACTTGAAACAATTGTTAGAGAGATTTTTAATACTGTAATATATAAACGTCGGCAAAAATTTATATAGTAGCTGCTTTCAAATTTAACAGAGAAAATAGTGCTTATTTAGGTGTTCTTATTTTCAACAAAATATAAACAAAAACTAGAAAGACTAAATTTTGTTTCTAGCTGTCATTGATAATTAATAATCATTACATTATGACTTATCACTATCACTGAGCGCAATTTTAATCGGCAATTTTAATCCGCAATTTTGTTTATATTTTGTTGAAAATAAGAACACCTAAACATTTTTTTTTTTAAAAAGTGAATTTTCGGGTACAAGTACGGGCGGGTACAGGCCGGTACGGACGGGTACGGGCGGGTACGGGCGGGTACGGGCAGGTACAGGCAGGTATGAGTAGGCGGGTTCAGCGGATAGGCTGTCCGGTCCGGGCGGGTATGGATTTAGCCTTTCATGGAATTAGTTGTAGTTCCTCTTTTCACCTTTCATGGAAAGTTTCTGAAAAATTTATCCTAGATTGGTCAGCGTTTTATAGCATACTATATTGATTCAAAAATACTAAAAAGGAAAAAGTACCACATTTTTACTCCAAGTATACAGTCATAGAGAAAAGATAGGAAGAAAGAAATTCTTTTTTGTAAAGAAAATGTGGATTGCGATACAAGATGTTGGGTATTTAGATAAGGTGGATTGTGATACAAGGTACTGAGAGCCTTCAATATTACCATTTGAATTTGAGGCAACTTAATCGAAATTATAGTTGGATTGAGTTTCTATTTGCTAAGGTGTTGCGTCTTTAATTGATGGTACTATACACAAAATACAAGCAAATGAACTTTAACGTACATACTACATTGAATGTAAATTAAAGCTCATACACGCAATACTTTACCTTATACAAATTAATTGATTGTCAGATGGTCAATTCGTCACAGACTCACACACAGGCTTGTTTTCAAATAAACAATTTACTTTTCATCTTACATAAACTAACTTATAGATAAGAGGAGGGTTCAAATGCCTTCATTTTTTGTCTCTATTATGCTTTTATTTTTAAAAACTTTAATAACTCAAAATTTAAATCTTAAAATTCAAAATAAAATAATTGGATATGAACTATATCATTTTATCTATGCACATGTGAAAAATTATGGCATTTTAACTTTATTTTGATTGTCATCTTGAGCTTGTAAAAATGTATACAAAAGTGGATAATTTTTAAACGTTGATTTTTCAACTTCTTGATTCATATAAAAACAAAATCAAAATCAAAATGTAATAATTTTTTATGAACACATAGAGAAAATAACATAGATCACATCTAACGGTTTTATTTTAATGTTTAAGTTTTAAACTTTGAGTTATTTAAGTTTTTAAAAATGGAGGCATTTGAATCCTCCGATCTATAGATAAATAGACGATGAATTTTTTTTTTTCCATTCCACTTTACATACTAATTTTGAACAAGAACAAAAAAAAAATGAAAAAGCTGTCAACTTTACATACTTTACAGATGTTTTTAAAATCGATTTCAAAACAACGAAGCAAGCAGTTTAGTACAGAACTACAGATGCTGCAGAGGCTCAGAGCACGCGATTTATTTTACCAGAAGCCCTTCTTTTTTGGTGTTATTCAGAAACATCCTTTTCTAATCTCATTCTCTTTGATAAAATAAATTGAGCTGTTGTAGAACATTTGCCAAGGTTTTGAAATTGGTTTCTTTTTTAATACCAAACTCAAGGTTTTGAGATATTATTTTTTGGTAAATTACACATTTGTTATTTTTTTTAGGTTCTGTGACATTTTTATTTTATCGTTGTACATATTTTTCAAGAATTATTTTTTCTTCTTTCAAAATACAGTAATATTATGTCAGAGGTGGATGATGCTTCATAAGAGAAAATAATTGTTTCAAATTTTGGAAATTTAAAGAAATGTTATTTCAAAAATGATAATTTAGAATAAATCTCCATCAAATTTAGATATTCCTACATCACCTTATATAATTATTGGTATTTTTTTTTCAAAGCTCTCGTAGTTTGTACACCTGTTATTTTTCAAGATTTAAAACATGAAAAATTTCATAATTTTGAACTAGTATATTTTTTTCATGATATTATCACAAGTGCTTATTTTTATTATATTAACATATCCGATAACTGTAAAAATAAAAACCGAAGTGATATTAATTCGCGGTGTGAAATTGGCAATGCTATAATTACATGTAATTAAATATATTCCTAGTTCCATAATTTATTTATAGGAATTGTTAACTACCTTGAAATAAGTTATTTGAAATTGATGATACTATGTAAGTTATTTAGTTCTACTTTTTCTATTTTTTTTTTAAAGATACCATCATATGTTACTTGCATGGATTATGTTTTTTTTTTTGTTTAGTCAGCATAAATTGGAATGGTTTACCTTTGAAAGTCGCACAATAAGGGCATGTTCGGACGAATCACTGTTTACGTGGGAAAAAAAATTCAGTTGAACTGAATTTTTTTTTTTCCCACAGGAACAATGTTTTTCAGTTAAACTTGACGAATTGATTCGAACAATAGTTGATCAAGAATAACATTGTTTTATTATTTAAAGGTCTTGTAAACAATTTAATTTATCTTTTATCCTACTAATTTGTATATTTTTTGTAGGATATCATTCTTTAGAAGAATGATAAATTTGTTTGTTTGAAGCATGTGCTAGAAAGACGTTCAACACTTGAATCCGTATCAAGCTATAAGTAACTAGTTAAAGTGTAGGTCATCTTTCACATGCTTATGAATTTCAACCTATGTCCTACGAGTAACTTGTTATTTCCAACTCCCAAGTTTTTTTTTTTTCAAATCTTTCTCCCTCTTGTTTTTTTCTCTTCTCCATTAAAGAATCGATATGCAAACCTCCATTTTGATCTTTTTTTTATTTTTTTATTTGTTTTTTTAACTTTTTTTAATTTTGTTAATTAATATTTGTATCTTCAAACTTGTATAACTCAATTATCCGATGCTGCATCCGTATTCAAATTTGTATTCGTAGATTATCTGTTCTGTATTTGTATCCGTTTAAGTTGAATTTGATTTTACATTTTGATATTTGTTTATTACCCGTATTCGTATTCGTATACACTTACTAAAATGTGAATATGGATTTGATATTAGCATTATCCACTCCAAATTCGCTCCGTTTACACTCCTGCTGAAAACGGATCCAAAAATATCTAATATGCAGTTAATATATGAATATATCTGAAACTAGAAGTGCAACGGATTGGATACGGATCGGATAGTGATAAATCCATATTTGTCTCTAATTTTATTTTTTGGATATGGATACGGATCAGATATTAAATAGATACAGATAAAATATAATTCGAATATATAATTTGAATGTTATAATAAAATTAACCTATTATTCAACAAATTATTTTTCACATTAGAAAACAAAAACAACATAATATACGGATATATATATATATATATATATATATATATATATATATATATAATTAGGTAAATTAGTTTGGTAATTCTTCACCAGTAACCGGTATCTTTAATAATTTCTGATTATTTATTGTATCAGAAACTAATTTGGTTCAATGCAGAAGTATAGAAACAAATGAATTAAATAATTTATTGTTTTTTTTTTGAGTAAAATAATTTATTGTTTTTATGTTTATATTTTATTCAAGTGAATTGTATCATGTGCGTGAGTGTGTTTCCCAAAAATCAATTAATTGGACAAAATAGCTATTCGGTGCAGAGACCCAAATACACAATTATCCTAAAAAAATATATCTGTATTTGTAGTTAACTATATGTATTTAAATATATAAAAAATCCAATTACAAAAACTCGAATACAGATAACGAATAACCGATCCGTTTGTACTCCTGGACCAGGACATGGACATGCGCTCGCTCTCCGCTCTCGGTTAGATCAATATTTCCCCTGAGATTTTTTATGCATCTCTCCCTCTCTTGCCTTCCCAAGTGGGACTATTCAATAAAAGATCCGGAGACCAGAGCGCCTCCTCTCACTCTTTTTAACTTTCTCCATTTCCTTTTTCTTTCTTCTGATTTTCTTAATTTTCTTTTTTCGTACTATCTAATCATCTCCATTTCTGGGACAATGACCATCTCCAGTGATTATATTCTTTATTAGTCCCACTCGATAGTTATAATATCAAATTGGTTCTATATGGAATTGGTTTTTTTTAGCATAATTGCTCATAATTCATTCATTGTACAAATTTTGTAATATTCTTTTAATTAATATATCTTAAAGTTTATCTAACTCAATTATCCGACACTTATTCATTTCATATTCGTATTTGTAAATTATCTTCTCTGTATCCATATTTGTTTAAGGTAGATTTAATTTTAAATTTTAACATCCATTTATTATTTGTATTTGTATTTGTATCCACTAATTTAAAGATGGACGCCGATAACAATCTCTGCAGCCTCCACCCCGCATTTATCCCCGCAGATACTACCAAAAAAAAGATGGAGGCACCGCTCAATCATTAATAAGCGTTTAATAAACTGCAGGTATTTAACTTGAAACATCAAAGTATTTACCTTGAATTTGTCAGGTATTAAATCATTTGCAATGATCTCTATTTATGAAAGAATAAATTAATCCATTAATTGTCCCCGCACAAAATTTTTTTTTTTTTTAATCGTCCCCACACAACTAGGGACCATTAAACATGGGGGGACCGCTCAATCATTAATGAGCATTTAATAAACTGCAGGTATTTAACTTGAAGCATCAAAGTATTTAACTTGAATTTGTCAGGTATTAAACCCTATGCAATGATATTTATTTATGAAAGAATAAATCAATTCATTAATTGTCCCTACACAATTTTTTTTTTAATCGTCCCCGCACAACTGGAGACCATTAAATAAACAATCCCCTCACCCAATGCTAAATACTCTGAGACATAATGATAAATACTTTATGTTACATAAGTAAATACTTTACATTATATGAATAAATACTTTATGTTACATGGATAAATACTTCTCAGACATACTTTCAACTTTCAGTAAAACATCAATGATAAATACTCTCATACATAATGATAAATACTCTATGTTACATGAATAAATACTCTATATTACAAGGGTAAATACTTCTCAGAAATAATGATAAATACTTTTTTGAATATCAATTAACAGATAAAAGTATAATTAATGCGGAGATTATTTTTAAAGAAATAATTAATGCGGAAATTGTTATTAGAGGAATGCATAATTAATGCGGGGATTGGTATTAAATGACAATCTAATTTAATGCGGAGATAAAAGGAAACTTTTAATGAAATTAGTGGGGGATATATGACAGTTAAGGAAGAGAGAGAGAGTGCGGGAAAAATGGGAGATGGAAGTGGGGGGTTTCATATAATTATTCTTTAAAGATGGATACAAATTTAGTATTAGCATTATCCGCTCCGAATTGTTGAGTTTTCAAGCCTCTAACTTTGATGAAAAAATAAAAACTTCCAAAAGTTTTGATCCATTCAATCAGTTTAAAACATTGATATCTCCATCCAGATTTTGAACCATGATTTCACATAAGAGACTAAAACTAATTATTTATTTAAAAATTGATAATCCTAATTATATCTTAACTTTGAATTCCACAGATAGAAATAATATTACGATAAAGTTTCTTTCAAAATGATTGAAAATTAGCAGTTGTATTCAACAAACTTTTATAGATTTTCATAATTGATTTTTGTATACTATTATTTTGAAATTTCTTGATTATATTATTATTTTCTTTATGAAGCCATGATATAATTATTACAAGACTCTTGAATAACCAAAATTTTTTATTTATAGCGTATTAAAAAAAAATAATGAAAACACCTCCGTATTGTCGAACTTCGAGAATTACTCAGGCCACAAGTTGGTTTTATAGACTCAAATATTGAAATCCACAGACTTTCTGCGGCCCCAAACTGAGATCTGCAGAATCAATCTGCGACCCCAAACTTTTTTTTCATAGAAAATATATTAATAAAAAACAAAAATTTAACACAGAAAATGATTAAGCTAACCATTCTGTGGTCCATTCTTACTGCTTGTTTTTGACAGCTAAATCAAGAAACGGAGCAAAAACATTGAAAAGGATAAAGTTTCATTAATTACACTTTGTTATTCCGTCATTTATTCTGTGCAAGACTGCAACATATTACCACTGGTCCGTTTGCTTTAGCTTTCAGCCTTTCACAGTTCAACTTTCAAGAAAAGGTAATCTTTGAATTTGGCGTATGAAAGCGAATTTTTTTCATAAACCATAATTAATAAAACGAATTTTACATAATCAATATAATTAGTTTTTTTTTTCAAAAACTATAAGAACCATATAGTCCATACGGTCTCCAAAATTGTATTTTTCCAGACCGTAGGGACCATACGATCTTACCATTTTTTTTCAAAATAGAAATTTTTTAAATTTTTTACTTTTTGTATAAAAATATTAGGAATATTGAATATATTTCTTTGAAAATAGATGGAATATAATATAATTTGATTTATTAGAAAGACTGAAACAAATAACCCGGATCAATATTTTTTAGATTGGATTTTTCGCGGCTGTAAGAAAATTAATATATTTCTTTATGTGTTATTGGAAAAAAAAAAAAAAATGCTTAGATTCTGAGTTATTGATCCCAGTTCAAAAGTAATTTCTAGATAATCCAGAAAATATTGTGATCCTTCTAGGACATTTAATTTATAAAAAGTTGTATATGTTTTGAGAATTCTTTTTGAATTACAATCATTAAATAACTTAAAGTTTTTATTTTTTCAAAAATAAATACAATTTTTCATAAATTAAATGTACTAGAAGGATCACAATATTTTCTGAATTACCTAGAAGTGACTTTTGAACCGGGATCAATAACTCAGAATCTTAGCATTTTTATTTTTTTCAATAACACATAAAGAAATATATTAATTTTTCTTACAGTCGCGAAAAATCCGACCTGAAAAATATTAATCCGAGTTATTTGTTCTAGTCTTTCTAATAAATTATATTATATTATATTTCATCTATTTTCAAAGAAATATATTCAATATTTCTAATATTTTAATACAAAATATAAAAAAATTTAAAAAATTTCTGTTTTTTTTTTTTTATAAAAAAAAGGTTAGACCATATGATACCTACGGTATGAAAATAATGCAATTTTGGAGACCGTAGGAACCATACGGTCCAAAATGGTTTTTGAAAAAAAAAAAATCAATCTATTGGTTTCGTAAAATTTGTTTTATTAATTATGATTTATGAAAAAAATTCAATGAAAGCCTATTGTGAAAGACCATCTACAAAAGGGCCTATGGCGGGCCCCGCACGGTCTAGACCAGATGATAAATGAATTTGTTCATGTCCGTTCAATTAGCTAATCCATTGGTTCTGATATTTCTCTTCTACGCAGTAAAGCTTGCAGACAATTCGTTTTACGGAACTGGTCATAAACAATCCTGCCACAACCCGTTTATTTGGAGTGCGTATCATCTGAGATATCTCATATTTTGCGTGCCCGACGTGTCCGGTGCCTATTGGGGGGTGACGTAGGGGGCCAGTATTATCTAAGCTTTGAGATTTGCGTAGAACGTATTGTAACGGTTGAGATTTTTCAAAAAGTCACGTAAAATTTGAGATATCTCAGATGATGGGAGTTGGTTTATTTGTATGTGCCTCAAAAAATCTCCAAGGTTAGAAAAGTTTTCACAAGTTTCTAGTCGTCTAGTGTCCGTACTATAGACATGTATTTATTATTGAAAATAAGCTACACCACTTGTTCATTACATTCCTACTTCTACAGTAATAAACTGAAAAGAGAATTATTTTTGTATTTTAGTTAATAATTTTTTTTTTAAATTGTGACCGCAGATTGGTTTTGCAAATTCAATATTTGAGTCGTAGAACCAACTTACATCCTAAGTAATTCTCGAATTTTTTGGAGACCAGAGTAATTTAGTTTTTTTTTTTATGCAATAAATAAAAATTTCAGCTTGAATAATCTAGGAATTTTGATATAATAACTTAGACTAATATAGTAAAAGAAAAAAAAAATAGGTGGAGATAGGACAAAGCTATTTTTCTTAAATTAAAATAATATAAGAATTTCTTCATGACAAACCACGTCTGGCGTATCTAATGGAATTTTATTCTTTTTGAAGCGAATTGGAAGAGAACAAAGAATCTTGCACCGTTAATTTTATTATGAAATATATAGTGTTTGCGCCGCCTTTTTTTTAGGGTTTACCAAATTTATATAATTTTTAGGGTTTACAACCGTAATTATACGTATAAATGTAAGTATCCACGATCCACCTCTACAACTTTTTTTGCATCCCTATCCACGGTCCAGCTCTACACTAAAAATTGAAAACTGAAACGAAATATTTGTAGTCTATACTCTATATATACTGACAGCTTAGTGACGTACATGTATATGTGTATTTTATCATTATTGATACAAACTTTATATAGCCATGACTATTTTATTTTTTTGATAAAAGGTAGGAGTGTCAATGGGTACGATACGGGTACGATACGGATCGGGTGGAGATATTTTTATATATGTACTCGATACTTTGAATTCGAAGAGGAGTATGTAAATATTCCCATAGGTGTTGAGAGTTTTGTAGATCTTAAACCCATTTTAACTCAAAATTCAATTGTCGGAAACGAAACCATTATTGAAGACCAAACTCAACAAGATCAAACAGTACATAGAGAAATTCAAGAAATTCTGGATAATACTGTTGTTGGCCAGATTGTTAATAACAATGCTAGAAACCCTCAAGAAAATTTAGAAGTGCCAATAAGAAGGTCCACTGGAGAGAAAAGACCTATAATATCTTCGGATTATGTAGTTTACCTTCAGGACCATGAGTATGATGTTGGCATGTTAGAAAACGACCCAATCAATTTCAAACAAGCCGTGGAATACTCTAACTCTCATAAGTGGATTGATGCCATAAATGAGAAAATAAAATCAATGGCGGACAATGACGTTTGGAAAATTACTCCATTACCTAAATGTGAGAAACCCATTGGTTGCAAATGAATATTTAAAACTAAAAAGAATTCGAAAAGTAATGAGATGTAATATAAAACTTGTCTTGTCACTAAAGATTTAATAAACTTTCTCTTTGATTTCATAAATGAAAGTATTAACCGGCCCAAAGGAAAGTTGATAATTGTTAAAATTATGTGTAAATAGAGTATAATGATTATTATTATGTTTAACACATAATCAATATTGTCGTCCCAAAAGGAAGGTATATTGATTGATATATTTTTTGAATCATCAATAGTCTATTTTTTGAAAGTCTCTTTAAAGATTATATTGGAATTAGTTACACATTTTTAATTTGAAGCTTTAGTAGATGGACATTAAGACAGTGTTTATAAATAGTGACATTAATGAAACAATCTATATGGTGCAACCAGGAAACTATGTGTAAAGATACGCAAAGTCTATGATGTGCAAACTTAAGAAATCCATCTATAAACTAAAGAAAGTGTCTTAAAGTTGGTGTTACAAAATTCATAGTGAAATTATCTTGTTTGGTTTTGAAATAAATTTATTTCATGAATTTATATAGCTTAAGTTATGTAGGAGTAAGTTTGTATTTCTGATTTTATATATGGATACCATATTGCTGAATTCTAAAAGAGGTTATTCTATACAGAATTTTGAGAACCTTCTATTTCTCTTTCACCATTAAAGAATTGAGAGGAGAGATCCATAAGGAAATTGGAGATGATTTTTCCAGTGCAATCTTGTTGCTTTGGAAGATCTAATCCATACGATTCAACCAAAAGGGCGAGAAGGAAATCTTGCACAAGGAGTCTCATCTCGCGTTCAAGGAGATGGCTAATGCTTCTCCATAGGTTTTGATATTTCATGGCAAACGATATGGAATCAGGTATTGTATTCCGCACTTAAGATTATGATTTGAGTTTTTTTGGCATAGGACAGTCCTTAGATTAAAGTGGAGATTTTTTTTTTTCCCGGGATGTAAGTGTTTGACTTTTAGATAAGATGTAATTGTTTGATCTCTAGATAATACATAATTGTTTAGCCTTTATGATTCCCCAACAAGAAAAGTTTCTAAATACACACTAACAGAGTTTATTATGCAAATTACAAAAGAACCCTTGTCAGACTTTGATTATATAAAAAAAAAATAAGAAAAATCAGTGAATTTTCTATAACAGCATAAAGTCTAATTTCAGTTTTATCGTTGAATTAATTTTATTTCATGCCATAAACCTTTGATCCAGGTTTGGTATAGATGCACAGTACCAGTGGAACCAATAGGAACCAAATGAAAAGGTTAAAGCATCAAAAGAGGGTAAAGTTAGGGTTTGAATGACAAAAATTAAAAATAGGCCAAAATAAGGGTAAAAATCCATAACAGCATATGCGATACAAAAAGGAGAAAGTTAAATTCATTAACTGGAGGAAGTTTAAGACCGATTTGTTTACGACCTTATTGATTAGTTCAAAAGTTAAATTCATTAACAATATTCATTAACTTTTCCAGAAAGGTTTGTCATAAGAATGTTGTGCAATTTGTCGATGCGTGTACAAAACATTTCTAATACTTGAAACATCGTTCAAATTGTCTGAGATGTTTAGATACACCTGACATGTAAAATGATATGGGGAATGTAATTACCATTTCATTTTGACAAATCAAACTATAGTGAAGGGTAGATGATTGTAATTTTTTTTTTTTTTTCAATTTATATATATTAGTAATGAGGTGATTTGTTGAGTAGAATACTAAAACATGAAAGAACCATGGACAATTTGGTCTTTTATGCTTGCCAGAACTTCCTACCAAAAACCTTACTTGAAATGAAATGTGTACTATCAATTTTTTCAGTACCATTGAAAAAGATCACAGTACCAGTACCAAGTATGTTCTAATTTGCGCTGGGGTGCAGACTTGAGCTAGGCCTAATCGCTATCTTTTTACCAACAGAGAAGCCCGTCACATCTGAGGAGTGCACTCCATTGGTTGCCACCCTCCATGTCCTTGTTACTTGTGCTAGCAAAATCTTTCATTTATGTATTTGAAATAATTACATACCATCGTTACAGATATGAAATAATGAAACTTCAGGTTCGACATAGCTTCTAGGAGCGCTACGGGCCCACCATTAGGTGAACGAACTGTTGCGGGCCGAATTGTGCATCAATGCTATGGTGAAGTCGAACAACAGCATACTTTCCCAGTGAATTGCCACTTAAATGGAGATTAATTTATAATGATAATAAATTCAGACTAGTAATGGGCTATGAAACATTAATAAATAGCATATTAGGAATATGTAAATTGGGCTTGGAGCCCATAAGGATTTCAGCTAGGCCGTAGGAATGGCAATTTTGCGTTTTCTGGGCAGTTTAGATTAGGATCTTGAGCAGTAAGCGAAGTGAGGATTAATTAATTGTTTGAATGGACTCATGGTCCATTGAACCATTTAGTTAGTAAATTACAGATGAGCCCTTGATTGATTTAATCATTCATCAAACGGAAGGACACTAAGATATATGTTAAAAGAAATTGTACATTTACAAATATTATGATGACATTGTTATTTAAATGGAATTGTAAGAGTTTTTACATAAAAAATAAGAACATTTTGAAAACAGTAAATTTAGCAATGTCATATGGCATTTTACATGTTATATACAACTAGAATAATATTAGTAAAATTAAATGTGGCTGGAAAATCATTACAAAACCATTGAGTATAATTTGAAAACATGTCTTCAACAAAATATATATTTGTTTATAGGTACATATATATCTGGTAAAAGAAACTATAAATCCAAAATATATATATATATATATATATATATATATATATATATATAACAATGTAGTATTTGTTAGAACAAAATGAAAGTATATTATACAATATCAAAGACTACAAATTGAAAATAGCTCCTATCAACAATTTAAAATAAAATGAAAATAGATGGCTAACTATAACAAAATAGATAATTTGTTAACTGGCACAAGATATCTGTTGTAAAAAAAAGTCGGTGTTTAGAAAATCCACCAAATAAGTTGAATAGAAATGCTTACAAAATGAATGACTGTAAATAAGAATTGACATCTGATTAAAAAAATAGATAATTATGATAGAAAGTAACTACTATATATGAGTCTTGACTAGGGCTGGCAAAAAAATTCGAGATTCGTGATTCGATTCGGGTTTGATTCGAGTTTAATTCGATTCGAAATGGGTTCGAATTGAAACGAACCCAACCAGGTTCGGTTTGGAATTAATTCAAACCAAACTCAAACCTAGTCTGGTTCGATCGAAATAGGTTCGTGATTTTTTTGTGGTTCGAATCTCATAAAATCACCGGCCATCAATTTACCTGATGAAATTAAAATCCAAGATAGAGAGTCATAATTTAACTTAGTCGACACTCCCTCGCTCTCAAATCTCAATAACCTAGTTCTCTCTCCACCTCTCTCTAACTCACTCTCCCTCTAGCTCTAAAATCTAGCCGACGCTCTCGGCAACTGGCGGTCTCTCCTGCTGTCACTCCTCTCCCCGGCCTAGATGACTGTCTCTCCTCTCTCTTCTGTCGTCTCTCATAGTTCATAACAGGAAAGCCGTCTCTGATGTATTTTTTTATAAATAATTTTTCAACTTAAAAACACTTATTTCATAATTCATACCAGTAAAAGGAAGCCATATGAATTTTGTTCTACGAGAAAAAATTAATGTCTAAACTACCGGTATAACTAGGGCTGCTAAAAAATAATTTAGTTCATGATTCGATTCGGGTTCGATTCGAAAAATGTGTAGTTCGCAATTAATTCGATTCGAAATGGGTTCGGTTCGAAACGAATCAAACCAGGTTCGGTTCGAAATTAATTCAAACCAAACTCAAACCTAAGATAAGTTCGGTTCGGTTCGGTTTGTTGCCACCCCTAGTCTTGACTATTTAAAATATAATATCAGATTGCTTGAGTTAGTAAAAAAACTGACCATATATATTTGTCAAAACGAAATAAGTAGGGTATTCTATTAGAAGGAAATTAATCTTTTTTATAAAACAATAATTAGGAGTTTAAAATAAAGCTTCAAAGAACGATGATGACGCAACTCGCGTGACATTTCATCCATTTTCGCATAAAGGATTTTGCTTAGAAAAAATAATGAACACATCTCGGATAGGACCCAAGGGCCAAGGAACACCTCTACACCCATTGTCCTTTTACTACGTATAATTGTATAATTAATTAAAGAGGATAAACAAAAATGGGAAATTTCACATTTTGTCCTTCTTTTTCGAAACATAGAACAAATATCTCATTCTCAAATATCTTAACAAAATACTCTTGTGGACCCCACTTTTCTCTCCTCTTACCCTTCCTCTCACTCCCCTCATTTTACTCATCTTTAAAAATTTTGAGAAGATGCAATTTTAAGAATCTTAAAACGTTTGATTTTTTTACCATTTCATCCTATATAGATTAATAATATTATTATATATTTTTTTAATTAATGGATGCAGTTTTATTTTTTATACTTTTTTAATTTATTTCTTTTGCACGTTTGAAGTTTCAATTTGTATTAATTCACTGGTACTAATATTTCTTGTTGTATTGATAAAATTATTGTTGCATTCTAAAATATTCTTACAATGATTTTTTTTAACATATAAGTATGTAACGTTAAAATGAGAATTCAATTTGTTGTATAAGTATTGTATATATCATAAATTAAATCAAAACCGAGATAAATACTCAGTACAGTCTACTCATGTTCATCACAAATTTGCAAGGCAAATTATCGCAGATCACATGTTGATTCAGCCAAGTTGAATTTGAATTTAAAGGTCGTAAAGAAAGTATACTGGGGGCTGGGGGCTGGGGGCTGGGGGGAGGGGGTTTACTATAATAAAATAAATTTATTTTTCTTTAGTTTTGCTCATTGAATGTAGATGATTATGTTAAAAAATAATTTGTGGTCAGTACTTCATCGATTGCCCTTCCATTTGTCCATTCCAAATATAATTCAACGGTTACATAATTTTTATTTTGATAGTGGAGCAAGCAATCATGATGATGATGTACCAAAATTTATATTTAAATGTACCATAGACAATTGTATTATTTAAAAAAAAATTGGAACGTTTATCATGAAGATAACCAAATTTTCCCACGTTGTTAAAATTTTAAAAAGAAAAATTCACAAATCACATTTTAAAATTTGGAAATTAAATTTAGTATTTCAACATAAATTTTCTTCCAACATTATTTTTTAGTGTATGAATTTTCCATATATTTTTTATAACCTTTATGATTTTTATGAATAAAATAACTATCTTTTTTAGAAAATCGTTACTAAATATTACTAATGTTATCAGACATGACCAAATTACAATTTTATCAATACAACAAGAAACATACATACCAATAAATTAATGAAAATTGAAACTTCAAACAAGCAAATGAAATAAATTTTAAAAAATAATAAAGAAATAAAAATTGCATCTATTAATTAAAAAATAAAACATAATAACATTGTTAATCAGTGCAATTTGGAACATTTAACTAGCAAAATATATACAAATTTAAGAAACCAATCAATATTGTATCCATTAATTCGGCCATTTTTATTAATACCCTAAAAAAAAAAGGAGGGTTCAAATGCACCCAAATTTTTGTGCATCCAAATGCATCATATTCTTTTTCTCTATTTTCAAAGTCCGAATAGTCAATCCGAACCGTTAGATGCGATCTACATATTAAGATGTGCTTGGAGACCAAATTTTACATTTTTTGAAATTTTTTTACTATTTATTAAGCCACTTTGAAAATCGCTGATCCAATGATCCAGAAAATGTAAAATCAGCAATTTTCAAAGTGGCTTTATAAATAGTAAAAAAATTCCAAAAAATGTAAAATTTGGTCTCCAAACATATCTTAATATATAGATTGCATCTAACGGTTCGGATTAACTATTTGGACTTTGAAAGCGAAAAAAAAAACTTTGAAAGATAGGGTGCATTTGGGTGCACAAAATTTGGATGCATTTGAACCCTCCTAAAAAAAAAGAAAATTTTAAAAATACACAATCTTCTATTTTTTGTCAAAACTATCCTGACCGCTGATCCCACGGACAGTCCAAAACATCAAGCAGACTGCCCGTTAGGGAAGCGGTCCATAGCACTAGCAGACCGCCCATGGGAGGAGCGGTCCGTTAGCGATAGTTCTAAAAAACAGAATACGGGGGATTGTGTTGTTGGCGATTGGCCTTGTTTTCGATCCACACAATTTCACTCAGCTCTGCCGCTCTCACCCACCACTCAACCCTCCGTAATTGACACCTATTATTATTATTTCACTTTTCTATTTACTTACTAATTCGTCTTCTTTCTTCTTTGTTTTCTTCAGAAATTGACACCTGTTACACATCCAACACACAACAGGACACTTCCTCCTCATAATCAAGGTCATTTTAATGACTTCTTCTTAACTTCTTTTTGTTTCTTTTTGTTTGGTGACAAGCTTTTCATGAGTCAGGTCCTCTTACTGATACTTATATTTAATTAGTAGCTACTTCTGGAGAAATTTCATTTAATTAACTTTCTCAAGTTATTTCAAGTGCATGATATTCTCATATAATTATATTACTTTGGCATGTTATTATGTTTTATTAGTTCGATTAATGTTACTTTTTTTTCCATGTTGCAGTTATAACAACTGAAAGTAAAAATATCCTTCTTAGACAGTTTTACCAGAAGTCAGAAGAGAAGGTAAATTGTCCAAAATTCATCTATTACTATCAATAATGTTATTTTTTATTTTTATTTTTTTGCTTATTGTCCATTCAAGAAGAAACATCCAAAATAATATTATGCTTCTCTACTTAGCTAAGCTGGATCAGTACCAGAGAAGATCTAGGCCCTAGCATATGACAAAAAGTACCAGTACTCATTCAAGTGGGTGATATAAAATACCTTTGTAATTTCCTTTACATTGTTTTGATTACTATCAATCAATTTTGTGTGTCATAGTTGAGACCAAAAACAAAAAGAGCTGCTTCAGAAAATCTGATGCCAGAGCACAGCTGCAAGAAACTAAGAGGCCCCGCCTCTGGTCTCTGACTGATATTTAAATTTCTACGAATGGGTGTTTTTCTTTAAGGCCCTTGATTACGATGTAGCTTCAGTCGGTTTTGTGTTGTTTAGTGGATATGTTATCTATGCAAGTAAAGGTTTTTGAATGCAAATTGGTAGTGTAGGTTACAGCATTACTTTGCATATTTTATAATTTTTTTGTGGAAAAAAAAGGTGGAATATATGGTTTTGTTCCATCAGCTCTGAATTTGGTTTGAAATTTAATTCTGGAATGAAGATTGTTTCACTGTGTTGGATGTGTAACAGGTGTCAATTTCTGAAGAAAACAAAGAAGAAAGAAGACAAATTAGTAAGTAAATAGAAAAGTGAAATAATAATAACAGGTGTCAATTACGGAGGGTTGAGCGGTGGGTGAGAGCGGCAGAGCTGAGTGAAATTGTGTGGATCGAAAATAAGGCCAATCGCCAACAACACAATCCCCCGTATTCTGTTTTTTAGAACTATCGCTAGCGGACCGCTCCTTCCACGGCCAGTCTGCTAGTGTTATGGACCGCTTCCTTTACGGGCGGTCTGCTTGCTGTTTTGGGCCGTCCGAGGGCCCAGCGGCCAGGATAGTTTTGACAAAAAAACAGCAGTCAGGGTAGTTTTGACAAAAAACAGAAGATTGGGGTATTTTTAAATTTTTTTTTTTTTTTAGAGTATTAATAAAAATGGCTGCCATTAATTAAAGCATTTTAAAACGTAACAATAATTTTATAAATACAACAAGAAACATTAATATCAATAAATTAATGCAAATTGAAACTTCAAACAAGCAAATGAAATAAATTTAAAAAATAATAAAAAATAAAAGCTTAATTAAAAAAAATATAATAATATTGTTAATCTATAGAGAATGAAACGATAAAGAAAACTACTATCAAACATTTAAATTATTAAAATTGTACCTTCCAAATTTTTTTAAAGATGAGTAACATGAGATGAGTGGGAGGGAGGGTAAGAGAGGAGAAAAGTGGAGTTTATAGGAGCATTTTGTTAAGATTTTTGAGAAGAGAGTATTTTGTTATATACTTTAAAAAAGAAGGACAAAATGTGAAATTTTCCAAACAAAATATTTTATAATTATTATTTAAAAATTGACAGAGAAATTATAAATATCTCAATTGGTAATGGGGTTTCCACTGTAGAAACAACAGTGCCACCCCTCTTTGCCATCCGATCATAGATGAAGGGCTCTAAATAAATAGGTTTGACATCAGCTGACGTCATCTCCAAATTCACGCCAACCGCCTCTTCAATTCGAATTTTTTTGATAAACCATAATTAAGAAAATCATTTTTACTAAACCAGCATGATTGCTTTTTTTTTTTGAAAAACCACAAAGACCGAATGGAGCTCTCGGTCTAGCCCCTTTTTTCAGTTTTTCTGACTTTTGGCATGTGGCCGATGGTGTAACGTATTTTCCCTCTAGACCGAAATGGCTATTCGGTCTGGGGGATTTTTTTTTCCTCCAGACCGAAATGGCCATTCGGTCTGGATTTTTTTTTTTTTTTAAATGAAATAAATTGATTTTCTTCATTATGGTAAAAATAATTTTCTTAATTATGGTTTATCAAAAAAATTCCATCATAACCGTATAACATATCAAAATTATTGTTTTAAACTTTTTTACGGATTTAAAAAAAGTTCTAAAATAATAACAAATATATAAATATTTCCACATCAAATATAATTGTTTTTCAGATTTTAATGTTTATGACCACTTTTAAATTTTTTAATAGCAATAATTATAAAATTCAAATGTCAAAATAAAATTGTTAGATTCAATCTATTTTATTTTTTTATTTGCAAATAAAATTTTATCACTTTTTAGTTTTTATAGGAATTCATAAATTAAAAGATCAACGTTCGTTCAGAAAGTCTAAATACAATAGTTTTCATGTATTCATAAGGAAATGTTATAGATCATAATTATCAGTTTTGTTCTGACATTTGAATTTTACACATAAGTTATTAATCTTTTAAAAATAGAAATTTAATAACTGCTTAAAAATTAAATAAATGCTAATGTAATAAATATACAAATAATAAAATTGATATTATTTATGTATTGATCGGTTATTCATATATAATAGAGCATGAAATTCTAACGTTAATATATCGATAAAAGTAAAAAAATTAACGTTAATATATCAAGACCTAAAGCTACTTTCAATCTTGTCTTTTTCGGATCTTCTGTGGCACCGTTCACAGAAAAATTGAAAAAAAAGTTGAGACCGAGAGCTCCATTCGGTCCGGAGAAAAGCAAAATGGGTAGACCGAATGTAGCTTTCGGTCTTTGTGGTTTTTCAAAAAAAAAAAAACAATCATGCTGATTTAGTAAAAATAATTTTCTTAATTATGATTTATCAAAAAAATTCCTTCAATTCGCCCCAAATTGAAAGGCATTGCTCTCGCTCGCCACCTGTCCTCTCTTGCTCTTCCTCTCAGCCATCTAAACTCTTCTAGATACCAAATTCTCTCCGGATGTGTTCATATGACATTTGCTGGTGTCGTCTCAATTAAATTTACTCTTCGCTTCTCAAATTCGTTCGAAATTTTGCAAGCTATCATCTCCTCCTTCCAAGGTCGCCACGTGCTACCCCTCCGCTACGTGTTTCTCGCCACGGCCTCGCCAAGCTCCTCAGCTGTTCTTTGTGGTGAGCTCCCTTTAATAGGATATCGCGCTCTCTCTGAATCTCTCTTTTTCCTTGCGCAAATAAAAGAAAACAAAGGGGTTTCTCTCTCTCTCTCAAAAATGCAAACACTATGCTAACCTATCCTCTTTCTCTTCTTCCAATTCCAGACCTTATTCCTACAAACAGCTCGAGCTCCTCCCTCATGGCTACCGCCAACTAAAATTACTACTACAATAACAATAGCAAGTCCCTAAAGACTACCAAAACCCTCGGCCTCTCTTTTCCGGCGGATTCTTTATCTATGAGGAGGAAAAGTTGGAAACCCATATGCATTGAGCCATCATTCTCCACACAAAAACATGGCATCTGGTCTATCAGGTTTCAAGTTATCAATCACCTTCCCTCCCTCTTTTTTTTATTACTTGGATTAATTTCCAATAATTATTTTCTCTTCCAATTTTATCTGAATTTCCTCTTCTAAATTCATTACTCATTTTGTGTTCCTCTCCGCATTTCCTTTTCTAATTAGTACTTTCAGTTCCAAAGAAATCTCAAATCCCATGTTTTATGGACATGCTATTTTTTCCTTTCCTCATCTGTTGAACTTATTTTTCATCAATTCTGTCTCAACTATCAACAGTGCAACTGCAAAATCTGTGTGGTTTTCTAATTTGTCGCAATTTATGAAACTCTTAGACCTGG
Organism: Carex pumila; assembly: GCA_033356055.1. Taxonomy (NCBI): domain Eukaryota; kingdom Viridiplantae; phylum Streptophyta; class Magnoliopsida; order Poales; family Cyperaceae; genus Carex; species Carex pumila. The sequence goes on from JARJHM010000098.1 coordinate 371,374, forward strand.
CAATTCTTTTTGCATTAGATGGGTTTATTTGATGCTTGACCTTGATTTTAGAGGGGTTTGTGATAGTTCACTTATTCTATTAGGGCTTTGACCTGAGCCTTAAATTGTGCACGAATTCATTTTTGTGAACAATTTAAGGTCCAAACATGAATTTCTAAAAGTATTACTTTAGATAGGTTTTTAATGTGAGTTTTAAAAAGAGCATTTGTGGGTTCATGTAGATTTGATGGAAAAACTCAGAATTTGTTGCCGAGCTGGTGACAGTTAATGACTTCAAGGATGCTTACACAATAGAAGACAAAGCTGAAGGACCATGAGGCTGCCAAGTAATTTATTTAACCTGTGTTTTGAACATCATTTCAATGAGACCTCATTTCTTTATCAACTAAGATGTTTTGGTATATAAAAATTATACATAGTCCTGCAATCTATCAAGGAGTTATGTATGCTTTTGCAAGTAATAAGCATTTGATAGGCACCCTGTAGACATGTTATTAAATACTAATATATCATGTTACATTGTTTCCTTTTTATCTTTCAAATGACTAAAGTGCCCTTCTGTGGTCTTCATCTTTATTGAGATAGGGCTAATAAAAATCTGAGAACTGGCATGTCTCATTCAATTATAGTGAAATCATGTTGTCAAGAAAAACTGTAACTTCCCCATTTTCTCAGTTTCACCTTTGTAGCACAACACAGCTATAAGAATTGTGTAGGCTCACAAGTTGATTATTTGCAAATCTTTTTATTCTCAAAGCAACGTGGGTTCTATTTCCAGCCATAGAACAAAAAAATAAAGAAAGAGAGAAAGAAAAAGATAAAAGGGGGCAGAGAAAGAGAAGAGAAAGAAGGAAGAGGAGCAGGGCAAGGTATGGTGATGGTAGGCTTCTCCTTCTCTGGAAATTTGGTGAGGTATGGTGCCGGTCGACTTTTCCTTGCACTGAAAATTTATAACTTCGGTAACCTTAATGATTAACCTTTTTATTCTTTTAGGTTAAAACTAAGTAATACTCAGCAAGGATTTGTTGGTGTTTGTTGATATGATTTGTGTTGCTTCATTGTTATGGTGCCATGATTAATTCCTACCAAAATTCCAAACACACAAATGAAGCAACACAAATCATATCAACAGAATTTGTTGCTGAGCTGGTGATAGCTAATGGCTTGAAGGCTGCTTAAGCAATAGAAGATGGAGCTGAGGGACCACGAGGCTAGCGGGTAATATTTTTAACCAATGTTTTTCAATCGAGTTAAAACTCTACTAAAACAATTAATAAAAATGATGACAAACAGTTTATTTGGATGTATACATTTTAATTTATTATTTTTTCCACTATGTTACTTAATTTTATCATATTGTTCTTACACAACATTGTAATCTGCTGACACAAAAAAGTTCGTAGGTGTTTTCGCTCTAAAAAATCCGCTCTCACAATCTCTTTTCTCCATCTCGCGTGACAGAATGTTGCTGTCATTTCCACTATCCTTAATGCTCTCAGTTCTCTCCATACCAAGATTTTCGACTACCGCTAGCTCCAAGTAAGATTTCAAACTACTTTCACTTACTTTTTTCCACTTCTTTAGATTTTTTTTCCTACTAATGCTGCTCAGAAATACTTGATTTTAAGTTATAGAAAGGTGGATGGGGAAGATCTCGAAGCAATAGCAGCGAAGGAGTATAAGGTTCTTAGGTAAGCCGCCAACAAAAACTTTAGCATGAAGAATAAGCTCGGCGAAGGTGGATTCAATCCAGTATTCAGGGTAACTTAATTCATCTACAAATAGTTCACATGAAAACAATTTGAAATTGTTTTAAATTGAATTTTTTGTTGAATTTAGGGGCAATTGCTGCATGGAAGGGAGGTGGCGTGAAGAAGCTCGGGCCGCATCGAAGCTATTTTCATGTTTCCCTTGCAAAGACTGCATGTTTGGGCTATACTATAACTCAAATGAGTATTTTACATTATAATCAAGCACCAATTCACATTGATATATTTATAACTTTTTTGTTACTCAATTTCTGGATTTTGCGCGCACAAAAAAATTTAGCTTCTAGCTTCTTCCTATAGTAAGATATGGAACAAATTCCTTTTAAGTTTAGCCTTTGTTCTCTTGGATCAAACTACTATGTTTATATATATTAATTCTTGATGGAGGGTTCATTGTTCTATGTTTGAATTCACTTATCTATCTTTGGGTTAACTCTTCATGGTAGACGAAAATCCCTGATGAAGGGATCAATCCATTGGGCTCACTGTTCATGCAGCCATGCAGGCATGCAATGTTTGTAAATAAAAATGAAAATGAATTCCTTCATCTCTTGGAAAATCAAAGTAGTAATATGAGCTTCAGAACAAATATTTTTTGGAGATTTGTCTACCGTGTGATATGTGAGAGAAAAAAATTCTTTCTTTTCTAGCATGCACAGCTGAACCAAATGCCAGTTCAGTCTGATGCCCACATTATTCTAAAACGAAACCAATAATTTTATATTTTGAACACTTTTGAGTTTTTTTTTATTTTTTCATTTTGACAACCTTTTACAATTTCTGGTTCGAATTAATAACCTGGTGAGCCATCCTAACATCAAGATTTTCTTCTTCTGCCATTCTTTTATTGAACCCACTTTTAGGTTGGCATATCCACACACCACAGCTGAGACACCCAATATATAGATATGAATTGGATGGCTACATGCCAGTAGAAATGGAAAGAAACAAACACATATTGAAACCTATTTGTTAGGTTGGATCAGTGGAGGAAGCTTGCTATTATTAAATTTTGAGTATAAATTATTTTGTAAAGTTCTGTTGATTAGTTTATGTTATCAGTTTTTTATATCTCATACAATTTGTTTTATACTATTGTTCTGAATGTGAAATCTGGCTTTTGATTACCTTCTTTTATTTTCTTTCATTTTCTTTTGATTTTCTGATTTTGTTGGAGTTGGTACACTGGGTTGAGCTGTTCCCATTTTCAATTGCACGTGCTATTCTGATTCAACAATGCAGAGTTTTACTTATCCGTTATTCAAAATATAGCTCCAAAATATTGTAATCTGAATTTTTTGGTATTAATGGATCAATTGCCTACGGGCATGCTTGAAGCAAAAAAAAAAAAAAAAAAAAAACAATGCATAGTTTTATTTTCTCATTGGCCCAGAGATAGCGACCATCAGAATGATACTTGGGTATGTATTTTTTTATTTGGAAATTCTCAGTTTTTTCTTTGATTGATGTAATGTCCCTGGCACATCACTTAAATGAAATATTTGTATGCTGTCGAGTGTGTCAAGGCTGAGGGTGAATCAGGAGTTACTGTCATGGGACTTACCAGAGAAACTATTATTCAGGTGAATTTTCTTTTTTTCTTTTTATTTACTATTGCGAACTAAGCAGGTGGGAAGCAGACTCTATTTTTTTGTTGTTGGTGTTTTGAAATTCATGAGTAATTAGAGGATCTCTTATAGGATTTCAATTTGAAAACACAATTTGTAATGCCCTTATATGTGGTTCCTGATTACTAATCATTTTTTGAAGAAAAGTAAAAAATCCCATTTCCATTACTGCAAGTTTAAATCCATCTAAATGTCTGAAGAAGAATAGTAATTCGAAATCCATAATTCCTAATCATGTTTCTACCTGAAGCAATCAGATATGCACTATGTAAACCAATAATACACCTCTAGACCATCCATACCATTGGTACACAGTGTGTAAGGTGAGCACTTCTTTTGGTTAACATACATGTTTGGCGTAATGAAATCTGTTTCATCCAGATGTCTTATTTGTTTATTTGTTGTGTTTCTATTATTGTTTTCATTTTTGATAACTTAGGTGTGGGCTTCATGCCTTCCAGAATCACTTCTAAACCAATTCCTTGTTGGATTGGTTCAATTCAAGCAGTTCAATCTCTTCTCAAAGGAGAAAACCTTCATTTTAGAAACCAATTCACAAAATGACAAGTGATACTTAAACATTATGTACTATTTTGCCCATGTTGTGATTTTTTCACTGAATTTGTCATAGATTATTAAGCATATTAATGACTATATTTGTAAACATGTAGCGATCGATACTAGGTTGGTATTTTTTTTTTTGCTGTGGTGACATGCATCTTGATATGAAGGCATATATACTATGTTTCTGTCATCGATACCAGTTTTTCCTTAAAATTCATTAAAATTTTAATGCCTTTTACTTCTGTTTTCTCTCTTGGATTCAATTTTAATTATTCTTATCCCATTGCTAATTTAGGACATAAAATGGATGATAGAGCTAGCTAGGCAAAGTGAATAGCGGCATGGAGGCCCCAGTTGTTAGATGGGTATAATTAAACGAATACAACATTTCTTTAATATTTTCTAATATGCTCCTTCAATAGATATAGAATATATATCAGAATTTATGCATTCTAATTTTACAATGAGCAATATTTATACCACTTAAATCCTTCTGTTATATCATTCGGAATCATTAATTATTGGAAATAAATTCAGCTATTACAAGATAGTTGAGATATAACTATTACAATCATTTTCATAAAAATCATTTATGCGCTACCATACAGAATAGTGAGAAAAAACAAATGTCCCCTATGTATGCCAACTTGCACAAAAAAAGGACGGTTGCGCCGCAACGATGCACCTAGTTAATTAGAAATTTTAAATACTTTCATGGGTATACCGACGTCCGACAATTAATTAGGCTCCAGGCCTCCAGCGTTAGCGTGTATAGCACGAAAACAAAATAAATAAAATTGAAAACTCGGGAGTCAGGACCTAGGGTTTGGGAATAATGAAAAGGGGGAGGGAGGGAGCGGCGCATCAATCGATCAAGCAAGCAGACGGAAATATTTTTGTGCGAGTACTCAGGCGATTATAATGGCGACGAGGATGGAGCTTCCAACTAAGAGAGAATACTCAAGCGAGGAGGAGGAGCAGGCGTCGAAGAGGGACCTGGTCCTTATCTTCTCCCATACTTGTTAGAGTCTTCTGTTTGCAGTTCTGAATCTTGCTATGTTTCTTAGTTTCTTTCTCGAATATCTAGGCTCGGCCCCTTTGATACTAATATGATGCTTCGAGATGAGAGTAATCTTGTAGGTTCCTTTTTTCTTTGTCTTTTTTACTTCAATCTTACTGAAATTGTGAGTCTAGTTCATAGTTGTGCAAATAATGACCTGCTTTTGTACACAGAGAGCTATTTCCCTGAGCACTGCCAAACAATTAGCAAAAGAGTTTGTTCCATTGTTTCTCGATCTCTATCAGCATATGGCGGACGGGGTTTGTTTTTGCCAGCCCTTGACTCAGGATTGTATTTATTTACATATTTATTCTCTTATGCACGTTTCTTTGGTGCAAAGGGCTTTTTAAGTTACTCTGCTCCTGTAACACCTTTATGTAGGAGGATTTTGTGCCAGCATTGAGGACAATCATCACTGCAAACGGGGTAGAGTTTTACCCCTTTAACAAAGCCATCATTGAAAATTTCCTTGAGAACCTGGAGAGGTACTCTAACAGACTAACGGCTACTGTAAGTTCCTTTATACCGGTTTTCCAAATTGCTTATTAATTTATTAAGGTTGGTTTACCTACTTAGCCTGACATTATTTTACTGTCTCATATCTAGACTCTTTGCTTCAAGAGATACATGGAGGTGAGTTGCTACTGCACTACTGCAATCGTCCTCCTTTTCAACAGTAATCCAATTCTATGTGGTGCCTGTGATGTGTCAACTTGAACATGTAGATAAATTGTTCGCCTGGTATATAAATAATTGTGAAACCCAGATAACTTAAATCAACAAGCCATTTAATATAGGTAATAAAGTGTCAAACAGGATAATTGAAGTGTTTTTATCTATTTTTTGCCTGCTTGTTCTCTTATGAACTCACACGTGTAGGGTGGGAGAAATAAGGGTTACAGTGTGAATGAGCGCATCCGCAGATATTTTGAGGTACAAGTGTTTAGAATTTATTTGTTATTTCACATTTGGGCAGTCTGTCTTGAGTTGTAACAATCATTTAATTTTTGACAGCCAAATGTTAATTCCGGAAAAGATTATATTGACTACATCAAGGAGAAGATTAGGGTCGCTCGTAAGTTGAAAATAATTCCAACGGATGACATGGTGCTTGAATGAAAATTTGTTTTGGTACTTCTATTCTATGATGGTGGCTTTTAATTACCCATGTAGTTGGGGTGGCTTTTTAATTTGTGGTTTATCTATGTCGGTGACACTTTTTTTGTGTTTTTTGAGAGAGAAGGACATTTTATTGTTGTTGTTGTTGATGATGTTAGAACAGTGCTAGCTAGTTTAATTACACCCTTGTAGTTGGGAGGCTGATGAATTTGATTAAGTTGACTATGATGGAATAAACTGATATATTAATTGTAGTACTCATTGAATTGAAACATAACAGAAATATAGAATGTCCCTCTTCCACTGATTATGATATTCCTTGCTAATCGGTGTGCCATGTACCTACCTCTTACGTGTGATCGGAAAATTGTCTCTATTGCATCAGGTCATTTTAGACAATTCTAATGCTTTCAAATTGGTCACCCAATAATATCTGCAATCCTAATTTATATCATTATATGAAATAACACCTAATTATATAGGACATCTGAAAACACATTCAATTAACAGTCATATAAATTAATAAACAAATCAATATGGTGTAATTGGTGGTAAAAAATATATATATATATCTGACAATATCGTTCCAGAGGCCGTGCAGCCAGAAGTAAAAAAAAAAGTGATTCAGGGATAGTGAAATTAACGCGGCCATTCCTGTTATTAGACAATAAATACGCTTTTTATATCACGATGGAATTTAATTAGATGTTAATGTTAGGCGTTAACATTTTGAATAGAAGTGAAGCAACAATAATTAAATGTAAAATAGAGGAGGGTCAAAATGCACCCTCCTTTTTGTACTCCTAACATGCATCCTCTTCTTATATCTTCATTTTCAAAGTTAAAATAGTCGATTCGAACCTTCCAACATGTTCTTCATGTTAAAATGTGCTTGGAGAACAAATTTTACATTTTTTGAAAATTTTTTACTATTTTTTCAGAATTTTTTATTAAACTGAACAATAATGAAAAATTCAGAAAAGTGATGATTTTCAAAATTTTTGAAAAAATAGTAAAAAATTTTCAAAAAATGTAAAATTTGGTCTCTAAGCACATTTTAATATGAAAAACATGTTGGAAGGTTCGAATCGACTATTTGAATTTTGAAAATAAAAATATGAGATGAGGATACATGTTAGAAGCACAAAATGAAGGTCGCATTTTAACCCTCCTCTGTAAAATATCCCCGTCTTCCATCGATTATGATATTCCTTCCTAATCGTGTGTTCCTCTCTTACGTGTGATCAGAAAATTGACTCTATTGCGTCAGGTCATTTTAGACAATTCTAATACTTTCAAATTGGCCACATAATAATATCTGCAATCCTAATTTTTATCATTATATGAAATAACTCCTAATTATATAGGACATCTGAAAACATTTTCAATGAACAATCATATAAATTAATAAACAAATCCATATGGGGTATAAAATATAATTTGTCTTATAATTAAACTGATGCGTCCGAGAAGCCGTGCAGCTAGAGAGAGAGAAAAAAAAAAAAAAAAAAAAAAAAAAAAAAAAAAATACTTGTAGTCAAGTGGTTAGAGTTCCATTTAGAGTCCATAAGGACATGGATTTAATTCCCACTAACTATATTTTTTTTTTCTTTTCACATATATATTATGCATTTTATAGTTTAGTCCCCTACTCAAAATTTCTAGTTCCGCCACTGCATGGCATATACCGGTAAAGAGAATATATTGTACTGATATCACAATTATTTTACAAAATGAAAAGATTATTACATGATATCCATAGCTGCTAGTTAAACCACCGATAAAACTTGAAAAATATAATTCAAGTTGTTCTTTTACAAAAACATCCAAAACATTTAGTAACAGAACAAGTCATGAAAATAGTGGAAGTCATAAAATGGTTCTACTGCAAAGCAAAAATTTACTAAAGAAAATCTGAGATAAAAAAATTTAGACAAATACAATTAACCGGGATATCCGAATTACTCATTTGGATCAAACAATAAATTTGTTGTAAGAAAGTAAGGTGAGAACATGTTTTCCTTGAACCATGGAAAGACAGAATTGATGAAGCTCGGTTAGAGAGGGGTTACCAAGCCAGTTATAGTGTAAGGATAATATTAAGACATGTTGTTTTTAGCTCAGCTAGACTCTCCTCCAGTGTATTCACCAATTGCATTGTTCTGACATTTTTGCAATTTAACTCAACTTCAATTTCATCTAGGTTCTTGCACTGGAATAATGGGCTCTTGATCGAGTTGCTTTCTTGATCTGCTTCCAAGTTGCATGCATGCTGGCAGTTCATGGAAAGCAAAAAAAAAAAAATCCACAAAATAAGAGAGAATTTCAATAAATGAAACATAGTTGCTAGACTTCATCAAACACTCTACATGATCAGGAATCATGCCAGATCACTACTAAGTACTAACCATTAGTAAAGAATATGACCCAGATTACAAAATAACAGTCAATAGAAGGATGACATGTCAACATGTCCTTGTTCATAGATTGTCCTAAATCGAACTTTCACTATCACAAAAAAACCCTTTGCTAGCGGTTGGAATCGCGTTCCGCCATCTGATTCAGAGCCGATGCTTATCGTCTCAATAGAAAATGTACATACATACGCTATCGGCTAACTGATGGCGTTAATTAATATACCATCGGCAGTGCACGTTCGCCCATCGGGTTTGGCGAACAATTATGCCATGCCAAAACAATTATGCCAACACTGATAATTTTTAGGATATACATTGACGATTTTTGACCCGGGTTTGAACTAACACTGACTGTTTGTAAGACCTATACGTCGGTATATAAAGCCAACAACGACTATTTTTAGGACCTACACTGACTATTTTTGAACTGTCAGTGTTGTCACACTCTGAGACAACCTGCTACATATTTGCACGTAAGTCATGTGCACATCACATAAATTATCAATAATAAATACTCATGCAACATTTAAAAGTCAAACATTTCTTCTAACCCCACAGTTAGTTCGAGTACATAACACACATTCAAGATGAGATCAAGACAAACATGACAAACAAACTGATAATTTCCATGTCAGTCAATGTATCCACTTTCAAAGAGAGAATTAAAGTTTTAACTAAAAATAAAATAAAAAGATACTTGAGCCATCTACTCGTTGACCTCCTGGTCTACATCTCTCTCATCATTTTCTGGAACCCACATAAAAGTGGAACGGGTCAGAGATCGAACAATATCTCAGTATAGGATTTAGTTCCAGTCTCAGAGTTTGTCAAATTTACTTATTAACACAAACAGGATATTTAAAAAAGGAGGGTTCAAATGCCTCCATTTTTTGTGCCTCCATCATGCCTCCATTTTTAAAAACTTTAATAACTCAAAATTTAAATCTTAAAATTCAAAATAGAACCGTTGGATATGAACTATATCATTTTATCTATACACGTGTAAAAAATTATGGCATTTAAATTTGTTTTGGTTGTCATCTTGAGCTTGTAAAAATGTATATTAATGTGAATAATTTCTAGACATTAATTTTTCAACTTATTGATTTATATAAAAGCAAAATCAAAATGTGATAATTTTTTTATGGACACATAGAGAAAATAACATAGATCACATCTAAGGTTGGACAATTTTGTAAAATACTTAATAAATAGTAAAAAAAATTCAGAAAAATGTAAAATTTGGTCTCCAAGCACATATTAATATGGAGAACAAGATGAACGGTTTGGATCGGCCATTTAGATTTTGAATTTTAGATTTATGGTCCAATGCACAAACCCCTCCATGCATTGCAATGCACCACAGCCCATCTCTCTCTCTCTCTCTATATATATATATATATATAGATAGGCTAATATGCTTTCGGTAGCATATGGGCTGAAATACACACGGTCAAAATTTGAAATTTTAAAATCCAAAAAGTCGATCTAAACCGTTCATCTTGTTCTCCATATTAATATGTGCTTGGAGACCAAATTTTATATTTTTCTAAATTTTTTTACTATTTATTAAGTCACTTTGAAAATTGCTGATCCAATGGTGGCTTAAAAAAACAGTAAAACCGTTGGATCAATGATTTTCAAAGTGGCTTAATAAAATAGTAAAAAAATTCAGAAAAATGTAAAATTTGATCTCCAAGCACATATTAATATGTAGAACAAGATGAACGGTTCAGATCGACTTTTTGAATTTTGAAATTTCAAATTTTGACCGTGTGTATTTCAGCCCATATGCTACCGAAAGCACATTAACCTATCTCTCTCTCTATATATATATGTGTGTGTGTGTGTGTGTGTGTGTGTGTGTGTGTGTGTGTGTGTGTGTGTGTAGAAGTTGGCTAAGATCAAAGTGGTAGTTCCTGAGCTCTGGTGCTACCAATTCATTTTTTAATTTTCAAAGTTCAAAACATTAATCCAAACCATTCAAGTTGATCTCTATATATCGGAACCTATTAGTTTCTTTTCATGATATTTTAATTTGGGTAATTTGTTAATTAAATTGTTAAATTAAATGAATGAAGTATAGAAGGATAAACAGATATATACACTATTTATATTGTACCTTAATTTAGTATTTTGATTTACGTGGCGTTACATCCTTTTCCTCTTTAAAAAGAATTTTGTTCTCAAAATTCAAATACTAAATTGTAATTATTTTTATACATTAAAATATAACTAATTGATGAAGTGTTATAGGTGTAGGATACCTGCACTGATTATTCTTGAGCAGTAGGTGTAGAGTACCTACACTAGCTGTTCTTGAGCCGTCGGCGTTGGAAACCTACACTGACTATTTCTTACCCATCGGTGTTGAGATCTACACTGACTGTACTTAAATAAACCGTATGTATTGGATATATACTTTGACTATTTTTTACACATCAGTAAAGATATATCTATAATTACAGTGCCGTCACTGACGTCTGATAGGCCTAAATTATATACATATTCGATCTGATTTTTATCACGAAATAACATCAAATATCTTGTATTTTGAATATAAAGTTAATAGAATACACCTAGGATCAAGTTACTGCATTTGCTTGGTTTTAACTTGCAGGAAATGAAGAAAAACGAAGAAAAACTGAAGAAAAATGCCCACTGCGGACACACGGTTTGCGATATGGCTGCAATAAGTACTTAGATGGATTTCTGGACGCGCGCCAATTTTAAAAAGGTATAATAAGCTATTCGTCAAAATCCGTGCGGATGCACGGATATCGATGCGGACGCACGGATCTCGATGCAGCCGCACTCTGGTCGCACAGGAAAAGTCCGAGCCTAGTGCGGATGAAGTTTCACCCGCAGTGCGGGTAATTCAGACGCAGTGCGGATGGGACTGTAGCAGTGCGGACGCACTGTAGAAATTTAGAAGATGTTACTGTAGCGGTGCGGATCCTAGTGCGGATGGTACTGTAGCAATGCGGATGGCCCGGCCGCACTGTAGCAGAACGCATAACTGCAGCCTGAACTTAAAATAGCCATAAGTTTTGACTCGTAACTCCGATTAAGGCTTGTGACCACTTTTTGGAAAGCTAGCGAGAAGATCTACAACATGAGAAAATAAAACGTAAATTTTTCCCAGTGCGGATGAGACCACCCGCAGTGCGGATCAGCCACCCGCACTGGATCCGCAGGGAAGCCAAATTTACACAGTTTCAACACGTTTTCTATTTTTGGCGCTTCATGGACGTTTTTTTTGACAGCCAAATATGGACAAGACATCCTGGGAAACAATCCGAATATAGCACCCACTAACTCCACTACATGGGCTCTTAATTGGGCATGATCCTTGGCTATAAAAGAGGGGGTTCATCATCCCATCCATCATCTCATCTCATCCATTATCTCATTCTCTCTCTACACACATAGCGATAAATTCTGGAGAAAAGGAAAGCTTTCAAGCAAGGAGAAGAAGGGTTTCCTGAGCAAGAAGTCGGCAAGATTGAGGGCTTTGATCAAATAAAGGGTGTAATCATTTCTTTATTTCATTTCTTCTTACTTTTGCCAATTTTTGTAATGGATCTCTCCATGAGGGAGTAGATCTCTCTCTAGGGGTTTAGGTCAATGCATGAATTTGTTTAATTCTATCTTATTCGGTTATTTGTTTTTATTATGATTGTTTTATGGGATTTGATTGTTAATTTCTGTGATTTATCATTTGTGTTGATTACATAGTTTAGTACTTGAATTGTAGTATCCCGTTTTGGATTCGAAAGAACCAAAATTGACTGTGATCAATAGGATAGTACCAAATTATGAATGCAAATACCCTAGGTTTAGGTTAAGATTGTAACCAATTTAATTTAAGCCGGAACTATAGAAATTAAGGTTAGGAACTTGGTGAGGAACCTAATCGAGAAGCCAAACCCTAATTAGGACATCTCAATTCGAATCGGGTATTGGTATGATGGACTTAATTGCGAAGTATCAATATTTGAGGAGAGGAGAGACTAACAAGAGCTTATAGGTCTAGGTAGCTAGGGTGGGGGACTTCATTGAGAAGTTCGAGTTACCTAGGCACGTTATTAATTTACGAAAGTAACCCTTAATAACATATTAAGTTAGAAACCTCGTCAAATCATACATGAATTCAAACAAATACCGAATTAATAGAGTTAGCAAGGGATTGTAGACCGAATACCCCTAGATCTTCTCATCTAGAAAGCAAACCAATCCTTCTTTCATTCATTTACTTTTATTGTTTCAAACTCCTTTCTTTTGGGTATTGAACCCAACCTTAGGAATTGTTAGAACAAAACCCCCCCAATTTACTTTTATTGCACTTAACTTTATTTTATTTTCTGAAATTTACTACTAAAGTTTAAGCATAGTAATTAAACATTCTCCTTGTGGATCGATACCTCAAATACTACTTTGATAGAATTGTGCACTTGCAATTTAACTCAAACGCGTGTTAAAGGTTTAAAAGGTACATCTTATTGTACTGAAACTTTGCACCATACCCTTTGGACGCATCAACGTCTCAATAATAATCGGTATAGGAGTATTTTAATATTTAGTAAAGAAGTTTTTTTTACTAGTGCAGTTTCTTAATATTCTTAATTCTCCTCTTTCTTTTGTATTCGGACCAGGTGGAAGCTAGAGAGATCTTAATGTAGTCAATCTATTTAATTTATGTAGGTGTGCCAACAAATCGGATCAAACCTGATGAAAATTATTCTAATAGTAAATGTGAGTGCATCTGGCTTGTATCATGCATATACACAAAAAAGCATGAAAACGGTAATTTTATTCTCAAGTCCATTTAAAAATAAATAAAAGTAAAGTACATTAAATGTAATTAACTTTTCATTTTCATGAAAATATATATAAACATTATAGCTAGCAAAACTAATTCGCGTTAAATTTCTATTCAAAGCAAATTAAATATCATAAACAACAAATAAAGTACACAAAATTTAGATTGTCGATCTTCTACACGTACGCAAAAGTATATATACCTCATGGTTGAAAGTTCATAAAATATACATACTTTTCATCTCCTCTTATAAAATATAATTGCACCATACGAGATTAGATTATCCAGTCTTCGGTCTCAATTTTCTGAATTCGTTCCGAAAGTATATATATAATAGCCCACGCAATATTTTATTACGTATATTGTAATAATGACTTGTTTTAAAATGAACAAAGTTTTTATTTATGTTGGACTTACATGAACTAACTTATCAATAAAAATGAAGAGTTTTTGTCCTTCCATTTTGATCTACATGTTGAGTTTTCTTCCATGTCCCTCTGCAGTCACCAGATCCTATTATATAGCATGTGTTAGAAACCACAAAAACATTCTTCGTTTTTAATTTTCACTAGGGTCCTTGTCTTTTTTCCATGATTTTAATAGCAGCTAGCTGATTTCTTTTTTCATACTTGAAAAAAAAAAAAAAGTCCTCCAAAATTTATTTTTCTGCTAGCAGGTTAGCAAGTAGCAACCACCTAATTTACATAAATACTTGAATAATGTCTCTATTCGTCCCCTCAATTAAAAAAGAAAAAGAAAAAATGTGTCTGTTCGCCGCATGTGTCTCTCTCCCCGTCTCGAAAACATAAATATCATGTCCGTACGTTCTCTCTCTGTCACTGTCGATCTCTTGAGTGCGTATCCTCTGAGATATCTCAACCTTTGCGTGACCGAGTGTCTTGTACCCTATTCGGGGATAGAACAGAGTGCAGTATTATTTATGCCTTGATTGGTGCAGAACGCATTTGAATGGTTGAGATTTTCCAAACCAAAAACGCAAAAGTAGACATATCTCGGAGGAATCGTAAGAGAGAGGAGCTGTGAATTCTGCTCTTGCTTTTAATTAAGTCAGTGTGAGCTGTTGAGTTCTAATTCGTTCCTTGTTTTATCTTTTTACTAGTTCTTCAAATTCTCTTTTAATTCACTAAAACTTAAAAGCTACTATAAAGCTACTATAAAGTAAATATAAGTAGGAAATAGAGTGATAGACTGACATAATGATTCTCTTTTCAGATAATGAAGAGGATGTGAATTCTAAAAGAGCATGCTGTTTTTTTCTTTTTTCTTTTTTGGAGGTTGAAGCCCGTATGCACGGAAACAGTCGAGTATTTTAAAAATAATCAAAATTATAAATATTTTATTAAAAATAATCAGTCTTTAGCCAGATTTTTAAAAATACTCAGACCATGGATTTTTTCCGTGACTCGGAATTTTTATTCCGGGCCGCGGAAAAAATCCGTGCCCCGAATTTTTATTTTTTTATTTTTTATAAACTCATTTTTTTATAATATATGTATAATATATGTATATGTATATATAATATAATATATGTATAATATATGTATAATATGGAACATGCTAGCATGCTATGCATAGCATAGAACCCCGCCATGCAACGCCTTGGATTTCGACTTTTCAAAATCCTAACGGTCGATCCAAACCGTTCATCTCGTTCTCCATATTAATATGTGTTTGGAGACCAAATTTTACATTTTTTGGAATTTTTTTACTATTTCTTTAGATTTATTGAAAATCGCTGTTTTTTATGGTCCAGATTTGCTGAAAACAGCGATTTTCAATAAATCTAAAGAAATAGTAAAAAAATTCCAAAAAATGTAAAATTTGGTCTCCAAACACATATTAATATGGAGAACAAGATGAACGGTTTGGATCGACCGTTAGGATTTTGAAAAGTCGAAATCCAAGGCGTTGCATGGAGGGACTCTATGCTATGCATAGCATGCTAGCATATTCCTGTATAATATATATATATATATATATATATATATATATATATATAATATGTTTATGTATATCTAATATAATATATGTATAATATAATTACATATAATTATATATAATTAAGGTTTTTGTATAATTATACAAAAACCTAAATTACTCTACATGCAAACTAAAAAATTTTACAATTAATAATTACACTACAAAAACCTGAATTATACTAAATAAAATACCGATCGTTGTATGTCTACCGTCGAACAAAAACTTAAACTGAGTTTTTGAGGCACTAAACGACGTTTTTTTGAAATTTTGATGCTTCCAATGCCCGGTGTATCACTGGACAAAATCAAATCCATCTCGCTCTCCCCTTTCCGAAAAGCGGTCATACTCGCAAATTCGACTTTCCTAGCCAAAGTTATGGATATTTAAAGTTTTTTCGAAAGCCGAACTTTGGAAATTCATAACTAACTGTAGAAAAATCCAAATAAATTGAAATTTGTGTCAATTATGTGTATTTTTGAATGCTCTATATGCTGGTGTAATCACTTTTGCAGTTTGGTCCCCGTATCAGTCCATACTTGCTAATTTATCAGTAGGGGTCAAATTTGATATATATATACATATATACATATATTACATATACATATACATATATTATATATACATATACATATATTATGCATATATTATATTATTATATATACATATACATATATTATAAAAAAAATGAGTTTATAAAAAAAAACAAATCATGGATATTTTCTTTGTCCAAACTCTAAAAAAAACAAAAATTCGGGCCGCGGATTTTTTCTGCGGCCCGGAATAAAAATTCCGCTTCGTGAAAAAAATCCGCGGTCTGCGTACGTATTTTTAAAAATCTGACTGCAGACTGGTTATTTTTAATAAAATATTTATAGTTTTGGTTATTTTTAAAAAACTCGGCAAAAACAACATCCTAATAAATAATTTTATAAAAGAGGCACTTCTAACTCCTCTCTCCCTCTCGAATTCATATCATCCGAGTTCGAGGATATACTGTCAAGAAACAGCTTGTGCATTTCATCTCTACCACCTCGCATCCCATTTAGTAGAGACAAATTATAAATACCTCATTTAATGCTAATAATCTTATGAACTCTGATACTAATAATAACATTAATTTTGTCTTACTTCAAAAATAAGTAATTACTTAATTAATTAATTTAGTGTTTGAAGGACAATTTATTTTGGTGCAATTCTAGCTAGCTTTTGTGAGGGGTGACTTATTCATTTTAATGTAATAGTCCTCGCACGGATT
Organism: Carex pumila; assembly: GCA_033356055.1. Taxonomy (NCBI): domain Eukaryota; kingdom Viridiplantae; phylum Streptophyta; class Magnoliopsida; order Poales; family Cyperaceae; genus Carex; species Carex pumila. Next base: position 388,009 of record JARJHM010000098.1, read on the forward strand.
TTTTTATTTATTTAGAATTAATGAAAAATGTTTCGTTCAAACAAGCCTTGGAGGCGAGGATTTTATGTAACTAGCCTCCACCGATCCCTAGGATCGATGGAGAAAAAAAAGCACCTTCTACACCGGTCCCTAGGATCGGTGCAGCATATTATGCCTCTGCCACACCACTTATACGCAATACTACACACAAAAAAACCTGCACCGATCCTGGGGATCGGTGTAGCTTAAAAATTACTCCACTGGTCCTGTGGATCGGTGTAGGTTCACCACTTTACCACGCCCAGCCACACCCTTCTTCTTCTCTTCCCGATCTCCATTTTTCTTTCTTCTTCCTTCTATTTTTTCTTACTTATTTTGTTTTTTTCAGATTCAATAGAGGAGTTGTCATATGAACAGATCGCCACCACCATTGTACTCAGCATCGTCTTCTGATTATTATTGTGAGTTTTTTTTTTTACTCATATGCTTATATTTAGTGTTAGAAAATTGAAAAATATTTAGAGTTTAATTTAGTGTTTATTTTTTACTCATATGTTTATATTTTAGTTTTTTTTACTCATATGTTTATATTTTGAGTTTTTTTACTCATATATTTATATTTAGTTTATTTTTTACTCATATGTTTATATTTATTGTTTTTCTGTACTCATATATTATATAGTGTTTTTTTATATGTTTATATATTTAGTGTGTTTTTTTTACTCATATGTTTATTTAGTATTTTTTTTTTACTCATATGTTTATTAATTTAGTGTTTGATTTTTGTTCAGCAAAATGTCACTGCTATTGATCAATGTGTATTATGGTGGTAACCTCCAAAGCACTTCAACAGGTGTTGGTTATGACATAGGGGCTGCATTTACCTTTACTGTATCTGATTCTACCAGTTTTGCCATTATAAGACGGCAAATATACGTTGGACTTGAATTGCTTCCGAGTCGAGTCAAATTGACAATCAGGGTACGTATGAACACAGCACCGCCCGGATCGTACCATTTCTCACTATTTCGGATAGAAAATGAGGAAACTTGGGTTGTCATTAAACAAACTGCAGCTCAAGTGGCTGGATTTAAGGTTATAGAATTGGTAGCTGAGGCGCACCAGGCTAGAAACCAAAACAGTTATGATCCGTGTCCAGATAGTTTGCCTGGAGGTAGTAACACACCGTCGGTTCAGACCGGCTTTGATCCTAACTCGGGCAGTGTACCTGTACCCACCTACACATCTCCGGTTCAGGCCGGTGACGGCCTTTGTGAGCAATCAGATGAAGACACAGAATCTGATAGAAGTTCTTTTGATGATGATGATTCGGATGAAGAATGGAATGCAGATATGGATGAAGCGAAGGCTGAAATGAACGACCGAGAAATATTGAAGGATTGGCACAACTCAATCTCATTCCTCAATCGAGGACCTAAGCATCCATGTTCCTCATTCCACGATGAATTGCCAATGCCATATGCGGATCGTGCATTTTTTGCAAACCCCCCCAGGTTAGATGAAAAATTTGCTGAAGGTTAAATGTTTGAATCCAAAGCCAAACTAATATCAGAACTTGCTGATTTTCACCTACCAAGAAACACAGAGTTAGATGTACTAAACAGCAACAAAACAAAGTATAGAGTTAAATGTAAATCTTCTAAATGCAAATGGAAGCTGTATGCAATTGTAGTACCAACAGGTGCATGGACAATTTCCACCAACCCGTTTATCCACACATGTTTTGGGAGTGCTGAAAGGTTGGATAGTCATCAAATGACTTCTAGAATAATTGCTGATATTATTAAACCGGCTTTGAAAGATGATCTGGAGTTAAGCATTAAAATTGTCAAGCATCTGGTTAAAGTTAAATTTGGGACAGTAGTGCCCTCGTATAACAAGTTGTGGAGAGGTAGAGAACTTGCAATTGCGGACTTGTTTGGGAGTTGGGAGAAGTCTTACGAGGTGCTGCCATCGTTTTTGGCTGCCATCAAAGCGTCTAATCCAGGTACACAGTACCTACTAGAAAGTGAACCATCAACCAAGTTTAATATCAATATTTTCAACCGGGTTGCATGGGCATTTGGGCCATGCATTGAGGCATGGCCTCATCTTCGACCCGTTATCAGTGTTGATGCTGGGTTCTTATCCGGAAGGTATAAGGGTAAACTTTTTATGGCTTGTGCTTACGATGCAGAGCAACAACTCTTGCCACTTGCATTTGCAATTTGTGAAAAAGAGTCTATAGAAAATTGGGGTTGGTTTATGAATTGGTTGCGTATCAATGTTGTCGGACCAGGAAAAATATGTGTCATCTCGGACCAGCATCTTGGTATACGAGGGAGGGGTGTTTGAGGCTCCTAATCTGGGATGGTGTGAGGAACAAGGTGAAGCTGTACACCGACTGTGTTCACAGCATATTTGTGAAAATATTTGGAAAAGATACCCTCAAAAGTGGATCAAAAAGGTATTCAAGAAATTTGTTGAGAAGAAAAAAATATGGAGATTTGAAGAGGGGATGGATTTGATTAAGCAAAGAGATGCAGTTGTATATGACTACATTATGAAATTTGGTAAACGGCTCCGCAACTCTGATGCACAGCCTTTGGCTCTGCATAAGTGGGCACAAGTGCATGATGGATTCCTCAATCGGTGGGGTATAATGACAAGTAATGGCTCTGAGGTACTAAACAGTGTATTTAGGATTGCCAGGCAACTACCTGTGTGTGCAATTGTTGATAAGACCTTTTATAAGTGCGTCGACTGGTTTGTAAATAGGCGGGAGGCCGCGATTGGATGGGAGGCAACGGGATTGGATTTTTCAATGAACATTACACAAATTTTACATTGTCGTAATGAGAAAGCAAGAAAACATGATGTAAGACCGATGTATTATGGCCATAACAACTATGAGGTTATTGATAAAGATGGACTTCTCGAGACAGTAAGTTATTTATATGAAAAATCTAATTATTTACTTTCACGTAATACATTTGATGTAAATAATTTTTTTTAATTGAAGGGTGTTCGGGGCGAAGTGAAGTACAATGTTACCTTCCCTCCGGAAGGAATGCCTATATGTTTGTGTCAGAGACCTCAATTAACAGGAATCTCATGTAACCATGTTCTTGCAATTTGTTTCGTGAGGAGGCTAAATCCTAACGACTATGTTAGCCCATATTACAGCTTACAAAATTATATAAACACTTGGTCTGGTCGTTTCAATGGATTTGGAAATAAACGGGATTGGCCATTGTATAATGGCCCCGTTATAAGGCCAGATCCGGATAAAGTAAATAAGGGTAGGAGAAAACACAAGCGAATTAAAATGGCTATGGACAAAATGGAGGCCCCTGCGAAGAGGCGTAATCAAGCGTCAACTTCAGCAAGACATTCGGGTATAACAATTTTAAAATTTAAAAGACAATTCGTTTGCATAATTATCATTTTATTTGAACTAAGTTGTACTCATTTGTAACAGGTGCATCAACTCGATAAACTTCTAGGAATTTCTAAGTTTACAAATTATATTATATCATGTTATGATATGCATTAATGTTTCTTATTTAGACATTTTTATTATATTCTAAGAATTGGCTGTGTTGACATTGTATTGTATTATTAGGGATGTATCTTATTTAGACATTTTTATTGTATCAAGAATTGGTTGTGTTGACATTTCTATGGCAGCAGCATTTTTCTGCACACCTGAACTTTAAAGATTAATTCCCGCCAATTGGCTACACCAAATTTTGTGTTCTTTATATGAAAATTTCCCTTAAGTCATGATCTATATGCATGTAAAACAGTTTTGTAAAATTCGGTCCATAGCTATGTGAAATATGTGTTTTTGTACAGGAGAATCTGCTGGTATTGAGGCAGCAGCATTTTTATGTAATAATTTAAACAACACATTTAGTCATGCTACAAACATTCAAATAAGCATAATTTAAAGGATACTTAAAGTTACAATAATCCATTAAACATAAATTTAAAGCCAAGCTAACATTAACCTTACATTAATGGATCCAATCTAATTACTCTTCAGGTACCTCTGCAAAAAAAATTTAAAATGTATCATGCATTGTGCAATATCATATGGATCCATTCAAAAAATTAAAATGTATCATGTTTAATAGAGACACTTACTCAGTTGAAACATGTTAATTCCTTCGTCGGCGCACACGCGGTGGTCCAAGGGCACCAGTCCCGGGAGTGTACGGGTGAGTAGGCTGCCTTGTACGGTCTCCAACGGGTGGATCCTAGTAGGATGGAGCATAATCTGCTGTAAGATTTTCCGGATTTGCAGTGGATGGAGCATAACCTGAAGTGGATGGTCCCATCATACTGAAGCCTCCCGCTAGTTCATCGATCATGAACTGAGAAATCTGTCCATGCTGTGTGCCGCTCATGAAGTTCTCCCACGCCGGAGGAGGCTCTGAAGTTGAAGGGCGATGGTAATGCTGATCAGGGATATCATCATTCAAATTGATCATGTCCAAGTCCGTAGGGATCCCAGCACTGTCGAGTATGCCTCGGAAGATGTGAATCTGATCAATATCCTCCATAATGGCACGGACATTCTCAAGCATCAGCTTGCCATATGCCATTTGTCCCGGGGTCTTCACCATATCTATTGCTTGCATAGTGAATTGTATCTCTCGAGAAATCTGCATAACACATTTCGAACTGTGACATATTGCACATTATTATTGAAAAATCTAATTTGATTGAAAAAATAAATAATGTACGAACCACACGAGAATGCCTATGACCATGAGGAACGTACTCCATTGTTGCAACATCTCCTGTCCACGGGGGAGGCTGACGTCGTAGAGCTTCCGGATTGTTATCTGATAGATACACTGATCTCATACCACGCGCGTTGAACCAATGCATGTACATATGATGCCTCCCCATGTCATATGGTCTCCGCTCTCTAATTAGTATTGCAGGCTTCTCGATGAACTCACTATGAGTAATCTTCCAACAACCATCCCTTGTTGAGTTGCCATCGTGATGCCACGCATCTCTTAAATAACTGATTTCATCCCGTGGTAGAGGAGGAGGAGGCGGGATCTCTTGGTACTTACCAAACTGGCGTATGACCCTATCTGCATGCTGATACTCTACCATCCAGAAATGGATCACGTAACCGCAGCTCATCCAATACCTCTTTTGTCGTCGGACATGTCGAGGTAACTGATCATAGTAATCAACGTATGGTTGCCAGTTAACTGTCTCATCAGCTAGTCTGTCGAAGCTATCTCTATACATGGCTGTACCACCTGTCAAAAAAAATATAAATTTTAAAAACAATTATAAATCTATCAAATTCATCTCGAATTATAACTCTTTATACCTAAGTGAGGGTTGCGTGGCCACAAATGTCGAGTGGTCCACTTCACACCGAAAGCATTTCTCGTATCCTCATTTGCACCATCGAAGGGAGGTGGCTCCTCCCGGGGAATAGGCCGACCAATAGTAAATCGAGTCCACGACCAAATCTGTAACAACAACATCGGACCCGCTATCGTGTCTACTCCCGCATGGCAAGCACGCGACAACTCTCGATAGAGATGTGCGAGTACGGCACCTCCCCAATTGTATTCTCTTGGAGTCTCTAAATCATTGATGAATTGCAAGTACATCGCAGGGACTCCATCCGTACTAGAATCCGGAAACATAACTGACCCGAATAAATCCATACAAAAACCTCGGGTGTACTGTGCAACTCTCTCATCACTGTGCCAATCATATAAGGGTTCACTAAATTTGGTCCTGCAACCATTTCAGTCTAAGCGCATAAGCAGAGACGGACAATCGTTCTTTCGATGTGTTAGGATAATAAATCATATATTTATATGGCATTGTCTCAATGAGGTTATCGTAAAAAAGAGCCGGATCAACCCCTAGATCATACTCTAAGTATGGGTTCCAATCAGTATCGCTGGTGCCAGTAATCGGGTCACCTGCAAATTAAAAGAATTATACAATCAACAATTCACCTTAAAAAAATAGGGATTTAAATTAACCGATAAACAACTTTAATTAGTTAATTACCCTTAATCGGTAAGCCCCATAGACATGCAACATCTTCCAACGTCACTGTCATCTCACCGACAGGTAGATGAAATGTATTGGTCTCTGGCCTCCACCTCTCAACCAGGGCGCTAATCAAATGCGGATCAATCTTGCAATCATTAAGGCGAGCAATTTGATACAACCCTAATATCTTCAGAGCATCATCCATCAGACTATTGTAAGGAACACTAGTCTGATGTGAATTTATCTGGTTCAATGAAAAGGAAGGCTGCCAAAAAGAAATAAAACATTATAAACCCTTCAAATACTTCATATAATATTTATTTGCAACAAATAATTAATAGATATAATCAAAATTACCATATCACGAACTTTCCATGCTCTGTGGTTCTGTGGTGCTAATTTCAACAGCTCCGGATAATTCACATTATCCATTGACTCTGTTAGAAAATTTGATAAACAATATTTTTGCAACTAATGAGAGTCATCACACATAATTATATAAACAAACATTTTTTCAAGCATATGGCTACAATAATCAAAATTTATGTAAACAACATATCATCTAATTTTGATTTTAATAATAAACTTCATGAATATTACTAATTTTACACATTTATAATTTTATCTAATTTTAAACTTCATGATGACTCACACATTTATCTAATTTTACACAAATTATAATACATATTACTAAAAAGTTACATTATACTACATGAACACTTAATTACACAAATTTATAATACATACACTAAATTAACATCAAATAAACTCTAAATTAACGCTACATTACCACTACAATTTCACTAAATTATCAACAAATCAACTCTAAATTAACTCTACGTTACCAACAAATTACTAAATATACTCCAAATCAACACTAAATTACATCAAATATACTACATTTCACAAAAGAGAAACTTAATTAAATTCAATTAGTTATTCATTAAATTTGGCTAAAATAAGGCTAAATATACTAAACACTACAATTTAACATGACATTTCACAAAAACAATCTAAATATAATAAACAAACTAAATTAATTTAGTTATTTATTTAAATTCGGCTAAAATAAAAAATTAAAAAAAAGGAATATTTACCTTATCAAAATTGTAGATCTGAAGAGTTTCCCAATCTCTTAAACAATCTCAAAATTTTGAAACAATTGGATTGAGAAATAGTGGAATATATTGAGAGGATAAAAAAAAAAAAAAAGAAGAAGAAAGAGTTCTAATGGTTGCTGGAAGGAAGAAGAGGAAGGAAGAAGGGTTTCGTCGGGGAGCAGAAAAGGTCTCCACCGGTCCCCAGGATCCGTGCAGCCAAACTTTGGATCTTCTGTGGCGTTGCCTCTACCGGGTGTTTACGGGTGCAAAACAGAGTAAAAAAATGCTCCACCGGTCCCCAGGACCGGTGTGGGATGTAAATTTTTAGCTACACCGATCCTAGGGATCGGTGGAGGCTATTTTACGAAAATTTCGTTCCACTGGGCTGGTTCTGTTTAATTATTTGATACGAATTCTATTTAAAAAAAAAAATCCCTCGCGCGTGTTACTATATATTTTAGCTTGATTGAAATTTGAAAGTAAGGTGAATGAATAATTATTTTAACTTTTTAGTATTTTCATAAGCAAGGATGTGGGAATAAAATATAATATCCGCGCATCCAAGTTTTGTCTTTCCTCTAATGAACGGTCCAACCCTAACATTTAAAAAAAAATGTTTTGTTTACTACTGTAGACTACAGTTATTTTGTTCTTTTAGGAGAATATAGCTAGTTATTTAATGTGATGTATGTCTACGGTTTCAAATCAAAATAATAATAAAAAGTTATTTAATGTGACTGGGTCAGAATTATGATATAGGTGCACTGCACGATAAACACGTCAATGTCATGGTGCCATGGTGGGTTAGACATACATATATACCACTTTAATAACCAAAATTGTTTGATCAAAAATTGATTAACCAAAAATTATTTAACCAAAATTGATTGACCAAAATTAATATTTAAACAAAAGGTGTTTTACCAAAAATTGTTTGATCAAAATTGATTAACAAATACAGCATAACATTTAGTAGAGATATACCGTCTTCTGGCACAGATGTACCATCTTCTAGAAAATCTCAATCAAAATTAAGTGATTAACAATTACTAGAGATTTTTAAAAATAATTAACTAATAATTTGATTAGCAATCTCCTATTTTCCATATCCACAAACAAGAGAGAATAATGACCTGAGTTTTTATTTTGAAATATTAGTTTTGTCTTATACAAATTAATTGATTTACAGATGCTTTAAAAATCGATTTCAAAACAATAAAGCAATCTAGTACAGATGCCTCAGAGCATGCACGCAGTTTCTTTTACTAGAAACCCTTCTTTCTTCTTTCTTGGTGTAATTCAGAGATATCCTTTCCTAATCTCGTTCTCTTTGATACAATAAATTGAACTGTAGATAGAGAAAGAAGCATCAACCTGATCTCTAATCTAGACAGTAGCTAGAGGCTAGAGACCAGAAGCCTAGAACTACTATACTCTTGCTCGTGACTAGCAGCTTTGCTAACTAATTGACATCATCACATCACATGCTTTGATTTCTTCCATACAGATGGAAAAAAAAGGAACGTCTTAATTGTGGCATGATCTTGTACTCTTTTTTATACTTGTACCTCTTGTGAGCTTCACGATGGAATCAATACTTTTATCCGTTGAGGAGTCCCTTCTCAAATTGAAAAGAAATCATTTGAAAGTGCAGCTGAACATGTCGGATTAATGTAGCGAACTGAAAAACCAGCTCGCCTTTCATTTCATTAAATAAATTTTGTTCATTAAATAAATTTTCATGCACTATAGAATCAAAACAGCACTACATCTGGTTCATGCGCTGTATGAAGCTAAAACTATGTTAAAGTCTTTACCCCTTCTCATCACTGGCTTAGAAAGTCATGTGCACGACAATTTAGAACTTTTTTTTTTTTTTTTCAAAGCTCCGGTAATTTGTACACCCGTTATTTTTCAAGATTTTAAACATGAAAATTTTCATAATTTTGCAATAGTATATTTTTTTCATGATATTATCACAAATATCAAAGTGATATGTGTGAAATTAATTGGCAATGCTATAATTACCTGTAATTAAATATATTCCTAGTTCCATAATTTATTTATAGGAATTTTTAACTACCTTGAAATAAGTTATTTGAAAGATGAGGGATTCACTTACAGAGTTTTTTTGGTAAAATCGGATTGCATCCTACATTTTCAAAGTCCAATCAGTCGATTGAAATCGTTCAACAATGATGGATAGGATTGTTCATTGGGTCCGGTTTATTCGGTTTTGAATTGAACCAAATTAGTTCGATTCAAACGGTTTGGTTTTTTCGGTTTAATGGTTCGGTTCGGTTTGCTTTTAAAACCAAATTATAACGTCGGTTCGGTTCGGTTCGGTTCGGTTCGGATTGAAAATTTTCAAAACCAAATAACCTAACCGACTGAACTTTTATATAATATGAATTTGATCCGAGCTGCCCCGGTTTATTTCTTAATTAATTGCTTTAAAATATTTCGATTTATTTCTAAATATCTTAGTTTATTTTTTAATACTATGATTTATTCCTTAATATACTTCGGTTTATTATAAATAAATTGTTTTAAATAAAAATTAATATATTTCGGTTTGAACCGAACCAACCGAAAAAACTGAAATAAAACTTTGGTTTGGTTCGGTTCTATTTTTTAAACGGAATTATAACTTTGGTTTGCCAAGTTCGGTTCGGTTTCAACCGAACCAAATCGATGAACACCCCTAATGATGAATATATTTAAATGTGCTTGCAGATCAAATTTACATTTTTATTTTTATTTTTTTAACTATTTATTAAAGATGGGTAAAATAATTCAATGGTTTGAAACAACAATTTTGTAAAATACTTAATAAATAGTAAAAAAAATAAAAAAAATGTAAAATTTGATATGCAAACACATTTTAATATATATCATGTTGAACAATTTGGATCGACTATTTAGACTTAGAAAACTTAGAAAATATATGATGCAATCGCGTATCACAAAAAATAGTGTAAGTGGATCCCTCCTCTGTTTAAAATTGATGATAATATTTCTACTTTTTCTAATTTTTACGAAAAGGCACCATCATATGCTACTTGCATAGATTATGTCTTTTGTTTAGTCAGCATAAATTGGAATAATATACTTTTGAAGGTCGCACAATAAAATGATTATATTAAACTTGGCGAATAGATAATTCGAACAACAGTTGATCAAGAACATCCTCTAGTGAGTAACATCATTATTTTATTATTTAAAGGTCTTGTAAACAATTTAATTCATCTTTTATTCTACTAATTTGTATATTTCTTGTAGGATATCGATCTTGAGAAGAATGATAAATTTGTTTGTTTGAAGTATGTGCTAGCTAGAAAGGCGTTCTATACTTCGACTTCTAACAATTTAATTTAGCTTTCTAGCACGTGTTTATGGGCTTACAAGCTACAATTAACTTTGTCATTTCCAACTCTCAATTTTTTTTTTCAAACCTTCTCCCACCTCTTGTTTTTTTTTTTTTTTTACCTTTTCCATTTTAATCTTTTTTAAAACGGAGAATGCACACCTCCATTTTAATCTTTTTTAATTTTCTGATTTATTTTTTAAAATTTTCTTAATTTTCTTAATTAATATTTGTATCTTAAAACTTGTATAAATCAATTATCTGATATTATATACGTGTTTAAATATGTATTTGTGGATTATCTGCTTTGTATCTGTATCTGTTTAAAGTGAGTTTAGTTTTACATCTTGACATCCGTTTACTATCTGTATTTGTATTTGTATCCGCTTACTGAAATACGGATATGGATTTGATATTAGCATTATCCGCTCCGAATTCGCTCCATTTGCATGCCTGTTGAAAATGGATCCAAAAATATCCAATATAGAGTTAATAACTTAATATATGAATATATCCGAAACTAGAGGTGCAACAGATTGGGTACGGATGAGATAGTCGTAAACCCATATTCATATCCGATTTTATTTTTTAGATACATATACGGATACGGATACAGATATCATTCGAATATATAATTTGGATATTGTAATAAAATTATTTTATTATTCAATAAATTATCTTTCTCATTAAAATACAAAAACAACATAATATACGGATATAGATACAAAAAGCAACATTAGTCCATTTTAATTTTGGATTATTACAAGTGTTAAGCTTTGGATAATGTATGCCTTGGTGATTGTTTTGTTGTTGCGGTTTTTTTGTTGTTGACTCTAAAACAGGAACAACTGTAATGGTGTAATTATCTATATTCCGATCAATGGAATGGACATTTTGCCTTTTTAAAAAATAAAATAAAATTGGTAAGTCTTCCCGGTAACCGGTATCTTTAATAATTTCTAATTTTCATTGTATCAAAACTAATTTGGTTCAATGTATAAGTATCAGAAACAATATGAATTAAATAATTTTTTTTTTATTCAAGTGAATATGTATCATGTGCGTGTGCGTGTGCGTGAGTGTGTTTCCCAAGAATCAATTATCGGGACAAATAGCTAATCGAACTTCGGAGAGGTGAAATTAATTTGTCGTACATCTTTGTCGTTTGCCTTCCCAGGTGGGACTATTCATGAAAAGAATATCCTCGGAGGATATGGATTCGAAGGAGAGAGAAGTCAGAAGTGCCTCCTCGCGCGCCGAGGTCCGAGGAGGGAACAGAGAATTATTGGAACCTGGGTCCGTCTGACTCCAAGAGTAACTCATAATTTGAGTTTATATACAGACCGCCCGATCAGATCCGTGCCAATCTGGTCGGACGTGGAATGCAGCTGGTTACTTTAATATTCGTGCTTATAACCAGATTGGAACGTACGAATATAAATTCAAATATTGAGTTACTTTGGGAGTTACCGAATTCTCAGAGCCCAGCACCTGGTGCATGAATTTAAACAATGATTTACTTGATAGAGCAAAGCTAGTATGAATGTATGATTTACTCATTCAAGTGGGTTCTACTCTGAGATTAAATTAATATGGAAGGTCAACGCTAAAGATCGATTTCAAAAAAATGTCTGCAGTCTCGACTGGTTAATAGTCTGATGAGTTGAGTTGGAGAACATAACTACAAAAGATCCAAATATGCGCGATGCTGTTTATTATGTTTACCCTTTTTACCGGGAACTTCCAGCTAAAAACAAGAACAAGGTGAAAAAGAGGGGGGGCCCAGAAAAAGAGAAATGCTAGAGAGAGAAAGAGAAGGAAGGAAGGGGTGATGTGATGGAATCTGTCGCATGATTAATTTTGATTTCTATCTGACAGGTAGAGAGATATGAAGCAGCTTTTGCACTGATGGAGATCACCTCAAATCTCCCTTCTCCCTTGTTTAATTTATCCCCCACATCTCCATTTTCTCTTGTTTTTTTTTTTTACCACTAGATTTTTGCAACTATTCCTGATTAAAAAATACTGATCATTTTGGTGCAAAACTATTCTTGTTCTTGACCGTTTGCTGTCCCGTTTTCTAGTCACAACAACTAGTGGTAAAAAAATATCAGCAGTATTAGTATACCAAGCTGTTAGCATTATTTTAGTATGAATGATATTACGTGCACAAGTTCTTTAGGGCCCAGTGGCCCACGCAATGCCTCCTCAGTCCATGGGCCCTACATAACTCTCTTGCTAGCTAGACTAAGATAAGATCACTTAATTATTATGAGTTCATCCGAAGACCAGGACCACTTATTATTATGTAACAATTAGTAATTAGTAATTTTTTGTTTTAATTGAGGTATCTTGTAACTATTAATTTTTATTTAAATTGAGGTATAGTTGAACAATATGAAATGCGTTTAAAATTTGGTAGAGATGGTTCAAAACTTGAATTGTAGAGCTCGGTACGTAATCCCTGGTCATGGATATCATAAGCTCTCCTGCTAGATGGCAGAACAGGATAAAGGGAGACAGGAGAGAAGATATATATATATTTTTTTTTTGACAATAAAGAGTATACTAAAAGCGGTAATAGGGAGATGCATGATTTACTGGGCTCATTCTACAAAGAAATCAATATCACTCCCTCTCTCTCTCTATTCTCTTCTTACTGACAAGCTCACGGGTCTCCTAAACCCTACTTCCCCACCAGACTCCTTCATCTTAAGTTCCCATCTTCACTCTTTCTCCAAAACTCTTCTTCCCCACCAGACTCCTGCATCATAAGTTCCCATCTTCATTAGAATGCTCGAGGAAAAAATGTTTGCCAACTTTTGCAAAAATGCGGTAATGATCACAAACTTGCTATATTTCTATTTGATATTAAATAATATTATGTTAGCAATTCCTAAAGTTATTAAAAAAGAAACTATCTTATTTCCATTGTTTTGCAGAGTGGCCATCAAATTAATGGTTGTATAAATTATTGGGAAACCGGACAGGACAAGGTCCGTGACAAATTTTTAAATATACGTCAAACTAAGTTCCGCGAAGGAAAGTACACATATACTCAAAATCATGAATTTAATTGCTTAATTAAAAGGGATTATGATGTGAAGATGTACCTCATGGCGGCAAACATTCGTCATCAAAATATTCTCACATTAATTGGTTATGATTTGTCAAAGAAAACTGTTCTAGTTGAACATATGCAAAATTTTGGCACGTTTGGTAATTACATAGCTTCGTATTCGACGATTTCGAATTTGAATTTGAAACGTCGAGAGAAGTTCGTTGATGATTCATACGAATGTACTCCAGGATTTAAAAAATTCTTAAGGTAATACCTCTCTTCCATAATACTACAATTACATATATATATCCTATTTGAAATATTTTTTATTTATCTGGGTTGGAGATATTCTACAACAATTATATTTTCTTCCGTAATTCTTTCATCACACACACACACACACACACACACACACACACACATATATATTTTTTCTATTATTCTATACTTGTTATATTATAGGTTATTATTGTCTACACTCAAGTTCATGGATGTGGAATCTTTAGCTCATGGTGATCTGAACGTAAATAACATTTTCGTATTTGAAGAAAATGACGAGATAGTAGATATGAAGCTTTTTGAAATTGGTGGTAATATTAATTTTTTTGGTTATACTTTTTACTAGTTTATATACTTTTATTTATTTTTAAAAGACAGTACCATAAATTGTTTATCTACATCACAAAGATTGTTTATCTTTCAGTTGACTTTAAAAACGAATCAGACCAACGGATGATCAAGAAAATTCGATACAATGATTTTCACAGTATCAGTGAATTAATTAAAACTAAGGTGTTTCAAGATGCCCTGGGTCCTTCAGTGACGAAATTCATAGAGTACCTAAAATGTGGCAACGTGAATGATGATAATTTTGAAATCACAATGTAAGTTTATTAATAACTTTAAATACTATCTTGAATACATTATAATATTATATATATTAATGTATATAAAGTATACTTTTTGTTTGCAGAGACGATGTTCTTCATCACCCTTTGTTGACAATGACGACGGAAGATGACTATATTGTCTATCTTGAAAAGGTAATAGAGTCTAAAAATGTTACAGCGGTGAATAAATCAGACATCAAGTGGTTGGAAGACGACTCGGAAACTGATTTGAGAGTAGAAATTGATACGAATGATACGCGTAATCCATATCAAGTTGATGCTTGGAGTTTCATCCGGCTCATTCGAAACTCTAAAAAACATAGCTACAAGTATGACGTGAGTAACATGGTTTAATTATTTAAAAGTCATGAATTTTTTTGACAATTAATATATTTCTAAACAATTTAATTTAACCTTTATCTTACTAATTAATTTGTCTCTTTGGTGTAGGTACGTACCAAACTTGCTAAGAGAGATCCATATAATTACTTCAAGCATGTGCTACAAAAGCAACCTCACCTTATGTTCGACTTGTATAAAGCTGTGGGTAAGTATCTCAATACTCTTCTATAGTCGATCTATTTACCCGTCCCATATGCATCCAGTATATATCATGACATCAAAAGTTTTATCAATATTTGGGTGAGTTGATGCAGCGTAGTCCTGATAAAGTGTCACTTTTTTTTTTTTTTTTTTTTTGAAAAATAGGCATGAATGCCCTTCCATTATATAAAAGAACCATACAAGAAAATAGAGTGACAGATCTTAAAAAAACAAAAAGAAACTACCCATGTGCCATAGAGGCAAATTAGTTCAAACAAAGGCACTAACAAATGATAAAGTGTCACTTTGAACATCCAAATAAATTGTCAGCTTAGTGTGTATGTGTGTGTGTGTATTTTTTAATTGTTAAACTCAGATAACTTAAATCAACAAACCATCTAATAGAGATAATAAAGTTTCAAACATGATATAGCTAAAGTGTTTTCATGCTATAATCGAGTGTCAAACCATCTAATATAGGTATAATAAAGAGTCAAACATGATATATATAACTGAAGTGTTTTCATGATATAATTGAGTGTCAAGATATCTAGATGTGGATGTAGGTAAGTATATAGGTGTTGACTTGAATAAAGCGATGGGTAATTATACATGCATTTTTATGATTAATATAATTTTGCAGGTCATTTGCCCTTTAATTGATTAATGCATTGCTGAAGAATGCTCGTGGCAATTAAACTAAGGGTCTTACTCTGATGTGATTCTTGACCAAAGTAAGTAAATTGATTAATGCACAACTTAGTGCTGCATTGAAAATTTGTTTTGGTATTTCTATGATTGTGGCCCTTATAGTTGGTGACTGTCCAAAAACAAATTAAGCATTCTTGGTTTTTTAATTTATGGTTTGTGTTGTGACATGCACGTACTTTGATATTAATTCGGATAGTAATTTGATTGACTGGCATTTTTATATTTTCAAGTTAACTCAGCTCTGGCCATATTTTAATTAAGTTACAATTGGAGAAATTAAATTTAACTTGCCCAGCGAAAAAGTTATTTCAATGTTAGTTTGATATATAGTTGAAAATGATACCATTAATTATTGACCGTGATTATTCACTGGATCCATTTTAGTCCGTGATGATTCTTCATAATCATATTTTGTATCATGATTCTTAAATTGCAATTAGTCATTGAACTTCAATTAAATTGTAGTTTATTACTTCGCTAAGTTTTTTACCTGATATAATTTGCGAAATTTAATTTTGTAATTTAATCCGAGACACAATGTCAATATATTATTATTACTTTTGGATCAGTTTCATCGAACCTGAGCAAGAAATCAATTAATAATATAATATTGGTTCGTTGAAAGAATAAATAAATATATATATATATATATATATATATAATTAAACATTCATGCAAAAGAGCAAAAGAGCAATAACAACAGTACTTAGGCAGTGCTGTAATTATTGTAGTTAATTGGAATATATATATATAGAGAGAGAGAGGAGGGTTCCAATGCCTCATTTTTTTTATACCTCATCATACCTCATATTTTATATCTTCATTTTCTTCATATTGAAAGTCTAAATTGTCAATCCGAACCGTTCAACATGATATCCATACTAAAATATGGTTAGCGATGAAATTATATATTTTTTGGAATTTTTTGGCTATTTTTTAAGATGGGTAGAAAATCACTGTTTTTTGAACGGTTCAAAAACAGTGATTTTGTACCTATCTTAAAAAATAGCAACAAAATTTCAAAAAATATAAAATTTCATCTCCATGCATATTTTAGTATAAATATTTTGTTGAACGGTTCCGATCGACAATTTGGACTTTGAAAACAAAAATTTTAAATACGAGGTATGATGAGGTATGAAAAAAAATGAGGCATTGGAACCCTCCTCATATATATATATATATATATATATTAAATAAAGTTGATCAATGTTACCTAGTAAGTTTTAATTACTAGCTAGATGAGTGTTTGTCTACTGCAGTAGATATTGAACTGAAGATATATATATATATATATATATATAATGTTTAACAAACTTCATTATGATCTGATAATATTTTATAGAAGTTATAAGTTTATTTTAAACTTCATCAATTTTATCACATTTAATAATAAAAGGTTTCGGTTATTTTATCACATTAATTTTGACTTATGCTTCGTCATTACTCTTATATTTTATAACCGACTAATAAGATTAATTATTATAAATAGAACAACTGAAAACACCTAATTAATGTTCTTATAATTTCCTATGTAATTAATTTCATTAACCACCTTGATTACCTCTTTTAATGACCAGGGAAAACCAAAAGAAATTATATATGAGCGTTTATTTCTTAAATTAACACGAGATAAATTAGTGTTACTTTGATATAATTAAAAAAATAGTGGAAAAAACAAAGTGGTACAACCTATCTAATCAATTTTATATTGATAATTTTGCTCATTAAGTCGTCATAATTAATGCCATATAATTAGGTAAAATATTATATTTAATATTGTGGAGGTTGTGACTTGAAGTCATTTTAAGAGTATAGTATAATATGAATATATAATTAATAACATAATTTAAAAAAAAAAGACAACCGGCTAATATGAATTTATATAACTGCATGTTTTAATTCATTTTTTTAAACACCATAATTACATCTTTAATGTTCTTAATTATCATTACTGATCGGAAAAATATTGAATATTAATTCTAAGCTGTGTAGGTTCTCAAGGTACATTAATTTCCACTTTTATAATAAAAAAAATACTATTGCATTTTTGTATCTGATCAATATTAAATTGATCTTACATCTCAACAACTTACTAATAAGGGAAATCAAATTCAGAATTCGAACTCATTATATATACTAGATTAATTAACAAAATCTGACTTTTGAAATTATTATCTGGTCATTGTAATTAAATCTGCAATTATAATTGGAGGCATTATTTTACTAATATTCATGACTAAAAAATTATCGGCATATATATTCATGCTGAGATATTTTATTCTTAAATAACTATACAAAACAATATTCTAGATCAATAAAAAAATATAAGAAAAATAAATCCATTTCAGAAATAATAATTTGATTGCATTGTTCCGAAATTAGTTATTAAGAATTTAACCATTAATTTTCAGCTCCCAAAACAAATTTACAAAATAATAATAATAATAATAATAATAATAATAATAATAATAATAATAATAATAATAATAATAATAATAATAATTAAATCGGAGCATATCATATTTGAATAAATAAATGAATTCTGAGAGTATCATTTTACAAAGCTGTGTAATATATTAATTATCAATTATAATTGTCAATGTTTAATGACATCTTAATAAAAAAAGATGTGCAACT
Source organism: Carex pumila (assembly GCA_033356055.1). Classification (NCBI taxonomy): domain Eukaryota; kingdom Viridiplantae; phylum Streptophyta; class Magnoliopsida; order Poales; family Cyperaceae; genus Carex; species Carex pumila. Next base: position 406,348 of record JARJHM010000098.1, read on the forward strand.
GTGCGAGTGAATGTCAACAACTAATTAATAATTGTTCGATCTATTTGTGAAAACATGTGTAGATTTTTTTTTATTTTTTTTACTGTTCAATGATGCAAAATGTTTCAAAATTATACTGTAATGTTTTTTTACCTCAATACTAATTAATATGTCAAATGTAGGAATTCCATGGCACTGATTCATTATTATTATAATAATTAAAGATTTCAGTAGAGTTACTTGAGAAAATAAGCAATGGATTGTGGAACAAGTTATTCTAATTAATAATGAAACCAACTTAAAAGGCCAATGAAATATATAGTAAGGTCAGTAAGGTAAAGTTGTTTTATTAATATAAGAAGGTTTACATTCACTAGCATTTTTTGTTAGATATAAAATATAGAAGACGGGGCTTACTAACAATTGTCATGGCAATTAAGTTGTTCTTATTTATCTTCTCTTCTGATATCAGTTTAGCATTTTTGTTAGATTAAAAAAAAAAAAAAACTTTTTTAGAGACTGAATGCGAGTTATTTCAGTTTTGAAAATAATATATATTTCGGACGTCTGATTAGCTTTAATTTTCGTGCAAAGATGAAGCACTAGAAAATTGACAGAGACATGCTAGTCATGTAGCTAATGTTCATTTTTTTTTTTTTTGAAAGCTTGTCAGCGGCTGACAAGTTAGTTGTTTATATATAAAAGAAGCGATTACATCATGTGTCCCATTACTCAGCCACATCTAATCCAGAGATGGTATACTCATAGGTTATACCACTCCCACAGTACCCGAGTGCGGATCCTCTGAGATATCCCAACTTTTGCGTGACCGACGTGTGCGGTGCCTATTCGGGGGTGATGTGGGGGTCGGTATTACGTGTGCTTTGTGATTCGTGTAGAACGTATTTAAACGGTTGGAATTTTCCATAAAGTCACACAAAGTTTGAGATATCTCAGAGGATACGAATTCCAGTACCCTACATGGTGCATCTCACGTAGACAGAACTAAACCCATATTCCTCATACCAAAAAGTAACCTAAAAAAAAAATCAGAATATTTAAATTACAAGTTGTAAAATATGTTTCATCTAGCACCACTTCAGCCACATATTCATCTCCGGGAGGCATCGATTGGCAACCATCTTTGGTGGCAATTTTTGGTCCCTAAAACTGACCGCGTTCCTTAATTTGCTTCCAAATTTCCCATGCCACACAAATGAATCTGCTCAACCACTCTCCTTTAGACAATTTCTCTTGTCTTTTAACCATCTGCCATGATCTGTCTATTATTTCATCTACAGTAGTAGCCCATTGAATAAGATCTTTTCCTAAAATTCTGGTTACTTCCATCCAACAATCACGGGCATAGGAGCAAAGGAATAACACATGTACTATTGACTCTATAGGTCCATTAGCACACAGCACGCATCGTAGTGGTATGTTCATTCCTCTCCTGCTGAGAACCTCCCTAGTTGAAATTTTCCCTTGCAGTAGAAGATATGCAAAAATCTTTTCCGTAGGGGGGATTTTACCTCTCCACAAGCTCCTGTATGGGCTCATAATTCTTCCACTTTCTGTCAATGTTTTGTATGCTGATTTTGCCGTGTAACACTGTTTTTTTTCCAACGTCCATAGCAATTGTCTGTACCCCCTGTGAAGGAGATATCCATTTGTTGTAACGGCTCTTCCGAATTAGTCTCCCTCAAAACCGCCTTAGCCAGACAGAGACTTATATATGGGTTTTTCTTTCGGGGGCAGTACTACAGCTCTGGGCGTTTCATTCCAGCTATCAAGCCAGTAAGAGATAGCTGCACCATCTCAAATATCGCAAGCCGTGGACCATATGAAGAAACTTCAATTGAGTTTTAATTTTCGGATATCCCAAGCCGTGCTCCCAAGCCAGTAAGAGATAGCTGCACCATTTCCAATATCCCAAATCCCAAGCCATGCACTAATGTTCATATATGCTAGGGCATTTTCGGATGTCTGATTAGCTTTAATTTTCGTGCAAAGATGAAGCGCTAGAATGACGGAGACGAAAAAATATGTCGCTGCTCTCTCCGTCAATAATTTCAATTGAGTTGCTCCTCTCTTTCTTTTAATAATTTCAATGGAGCGAACCTTTCTTCCCCTCCCAAACTCTTCTGCCGTCCGACCAAACCATTTCACCATTCCTTGCTAGGGTTTTTTTCCGCCTCCTCTCCGTCGCCTTTCCGTCGCACCCCTCCTCCTTGCTAGGTCTTTGACAATGAGGTCGTACCTCCAACGCTGATTTGTGTATACCAAATTATACATGGCCTTGCGACGGAGGTCGCACCCCATTTAAACAATTTTCTGATGTCTTGAAACAAATTCTCTTTTATATTCATACGATCATGTAAATTTTGTGGTTCAAAAATTCAAGGGCAATTTGATCATAATCTAATTAAAACATCAAAGTTATTAATACAGAGCAATTCTATATATATAAGCTGCTTATTATTATTTTTTTTGTCGATTCTATCAAAATTCTTTTTATTTTCAGCACACGCATAAAGTAAACATCATACATAATTCATCATACAAAATTATAAAGTTTGTCATTTTACTGTTGACTCAGATGATTTTTTTGCTTAATTTGAATCACTTCACATTCAATGGTATAGTTGGTACATAATTATTTTTCTCCGAAATTTTTATTAATATCCAATTTTTTTTTTTTCAAATTCTACCCGCTTTTCAGTGAGATTTCGAAAAATACACAAACCGGTGAGAATCTCACCTGTTCTATAACTTTTTTCCATTGAGATTCTCACCGACTTCTTTATTTTTACAAAACATAAATTTTTTAATTTATTTACTTTTTGTATTGAAATATTAGAAATATTAAATATATTTCTTTTAAAATAGATGGAATACAATATAATTTGATTTATTAGAAAGACTGCGACAAATAACCCAGATCAACATTTTTCAAGCCGAATTTTTTGCAACTGTAAGAAAAATTAATATATTTCTCTGTGTTATTGAAAAAAAAATATAAATACTTGGGTTATGAGTTATTGATCCCGATTCAAAATTTACTTCTAAGTAAATACATAAAATATTGTCATTCTTCTAGTATATTTAATTTATAAAAAGTTGTATCTATTTTTGTAAAATAAACTTTAAATTATTTAATGATTGTTATTCAAAATTTTTTTTCAAAATAGAGACAAATTTTTATAAATTAAATGTACTAGAAAGATCACAATATTTTCTGTATTACTTAGAAGTGACTTTTAAACCGCGATCAATAACTCAAATTCAAAGCATATTTTTTTTCCAATAACACATAAAAAAAATATATTAATTTTTCTTACAGCCGTGAAAAATTTGGCCTGAAAAATATTTATCCGGGTTACTTGTCACAGTCTTTCTAATAAATCAAATTATATTGTATTCCATCTATTTTGAAAGAAATATATTAGATATTTCTAACATTACTATACAAAAATTAAAAAAAAATTATGTTTTTTTTTAAAAACAAAAAAAACAAAACCGGTGAGAATCTCACCAGAAAAAAATTGTAAGCATACATCACAAAGAGAATACAATTAGAAGCATACAACATTCATCCTTTATAAGCCTAACATAAAAAATTCTTACAAGCTTACATTATAATACATCCTTTCTAAGTATACATCACAAAGAGTACAACATACAATTGTGTTTAATTAAATACATCTTGTCAATGTGTTAATGAAAGGAAGCACGCATCCTACAGTGGTTCAATTTTTCTAATCATCTCCTTGCTCGACAACATCCTTTTCTTTGCAAAACTGCTTGTCTGAGAATTGCCTGAGTTGATGCTCGACAGCATCCTTGGGCAAGTACCATATAGGTATGTATTTTTGATGTGCATAAAAGAAACTAATATAAGAGGACCCCTCTGAGTAGGGTGAAAAGATAAGGGCATGAATGCAAAAACATCACTAAATCATGTGATCAGATAGCATTAATCTCTGGGATTCTTTCATGATCCTGATATAAAAAAACACTGTTTCAAAATGAAAACAATATAAAACATAATTAGATTAAAGTGCAAGGGTCCCCATGTATAAGACACAATTTCTGACAATATAGAGAGATACTAAGATAATTGACAAACTTCTCTATTATTCTGATTATTTCTATTTTTTTTTTCAGAAGTTTGATTTGTGGTGTTGACCTAGTCAACATACTGTAAAAAGTTCACACGTACATATTCACTCATGAGCATAGTTGTACCAGCACAGAACACAAGCCAAATAGAAAAAAATATACACTGGTATTATTCAGCCCGAAACAGCCCCTGATTAGAAAAAAAATGAAAAATGACAATTCTAATTTGAATGCACTGAAAAAATAAATTCCATTTTAGAAATTTTCTATAATTTATGGTCAAGGTTTGAATTTCATATTTTGAAAATTAACTAAGCACAAAAAAAATCAGCACACAGGTTGGCATACATGTTGTCAATCATAAAATGTCATGTTCATCATAGCAACCAGCCTTCGTAATATTTGAAATCAATTGTGCATAAAGTATGAGATTTACTAAATATTTCCATACAAAGAACTCGCAATTTGGTTTAGCCAATTGGTCACAATGAAAATGACAAATCAGCATGTCAGTAAAAAGCAGACTGTTCAGCATTGTTAAAAACAGTAAGTTTAAAATTGATGAAGTGAAAGTCACAAAATATGAAAAATTAATTAAGTGAAAGTTGCTGCAAAAGATATATAAACAAGAATCTATAAGAATATAACAAAATATATAACATGTGAGAAAACCCTAGAACTGAGTAGAGGGTACTTGTTGCTTTCTGTGGTGCTGTCTTGTGCAATCCTCAGTGTTTGAGGTGTCTCTGTCTTGATTGTTGCTGTTTGAATTCTTGGCCGGAGGCGAGGTGATCCACCCTTTGTACCGGACTTTTTAGAGGAGACACCTAAGAACCGGTAAATCCCCCTCTTTCTTCCTATGAGCCGTTCTTGGTAGTTGATTGCGTGATTTCGTAAGGCCTTGTGAATTTTTGCTTTTTGCGCGGGTTGTTGATTTTCCCGGCAAAGGCTAGGCCTTGTTAGGGCCCCCTTGATCTGATCTACGTTGGTTCTGTCTCTGTCTTGCGCCTTGTTTGTTGATCTGTCTCCTCTGTTCTATTGGTTGTCTCTTGCCTTGCCATGCCCTGCTTTGTTTGTGTCTTTCTTTGTTGGCTGTGATGGTTCTGTGCTGGTTCTGTGTGTTGCTTGACTGGGGAGGTGCTGGTACCAGTGGTACCAGCCCAGTGTGACTGCTGGTATTGTTGCGGCTCTGTTTTACCAGCGTTTGAAATGACAGGGACCAATTTGCAAATATTTGTAATTTGGGGCTGTTTTGGAAATTTTAGGCCCTTATGTGATTTATAAGAATTATAAGGACCTAAATAAAAGTGTGATGTTTTTGAGATGATGGCCGGCCATGCATGAGAATTGTTATATATGGCCTTGAATTGAAGTTGGGCTTTGACTTGAATTAAAAATTATTTGAATTTTTCCCAAAAAGCGTAATTATCGGATTAAAATGTGGCTTTTAAAATTTAGGTTATAATAAGGAATCGAATAGAAATCGGACGCTTACTTGACAGGGACCAGACAGTGTCGTACCTTTCGACAAGAAGATAAACCAAATGCGGAGAACAAACACTGTCGTACCTTTCGACAAGAAGATAGACCAAATGCTTAATTGTGATTGCATAATTTGTTAATGATTCCGTAATGAGTAAAATAACCCAGCTCAAATGGTTCAGTTTTGTCAAATTAAAATAACACAGCTCTAATTTACTTCATTTCTAATTTGGTGGAAAGGAATGAAATCCACACGAATATTTTAAGTCAGCCCCTCAAAGGTTTCAAAATTGCTTTATCTCTAATTCATATAAATTGACGGAGGCGGCGGGTAAACTAATTAGAAATTTTAAATACTTTCATGGGTATACCTAAGCGACGTCCGACAATTAGGCTCCAGGCCTCCAGCGTTAGCGTGTACAACACGGAAACAAAATAAATAAAATCGAAAACTCGGGAGTCAGACCTAGGGTTTGGGAATAACGAAAAGGGGGAGGGAGGGAGCGGCGCATCAATCGTCAATCGATCAAGCAAGCAGAGGGAAATATTTTTGTGCGAGTACTCAGGCGATTATAATGGCGACGAGGATGGAGCTTCCAACTAAGAGAGAATACTCCGGCGAGAAGGAGGAGCAGGCGTCGAAGAAAGCAAAGTGGGAGGAGGCGGCGGGCTCAGTCGATGAAATCATGGCAGATAATTTTGCAGAGGTGGAAGCAAAGAACGCAAGGAGGGAAGAGGAAGAGAAGGAGAAGGAGGAGCTCCGGTCCTTTTGCCGAGACCTGGAATACAAGCTTTTTTCTGTAAGTATATATGCGCGCTCCCCTTATTATTATTATTTTTCTTTGGGTACGTAATTGGATAAATCAAATCCAAATATCCAATCCAACTGTTTGTTTATCTATTATTTTGTTAGAGGAGGTGAGCAGTGAGCACCGCACAGAGACATAAAAAAAAAAATAATAATAATAACGCAAAATGAAAGTAGTAAACAAAAGTTGGTAACTGTTGCAGCAAGCATTTGTGGACTCCGATCGTGCAGATAAAATTTCCTCTGAGGAAGATGCACACCGTTTGTTTACTGGTGAGGAGTGGAAAATGTTTTCCAAAAAGAAATGGCACATGCAGCCAACCCCCGGTAATTTGGACAACTACCAGCGTCTTGCTATCTACACAGATGTAAGTACACAATTTTTTTTTTTTTTTTTTTTATTGTTTTATATACCTTGACCCCATCTCTGGTTATAATATTATTAAGCGGCTCTAACTATATGCTTGATTGCTACCTGTTATGCTACTCATGGGTTTCATCCACTAAAATAGTATGATACTGAAACAATAATTTGGACATGTACCAATGAAATTTAAAAACCAATATTTCCTTTGTTTGTTCGTTCTTGTATTCTGCTTATTGATTGTGCTCATCTACTTCCCTCTCCATCAATGCAGGTGGACGACGAATTCTATTGGATGTATGCTGGCCTTCATTATCCCTATGCCTTTGACTGTAAATATCTGGAGTTCACACAAGAGCTAAATGAAACAATTAAGGTTAACTCTTATGGTTTTCGACATTTTGCTGTTGTTATTGTTAATATGATGACGGTGATTACTTAAGAAAAAGTAGAAGGGGTTATTATTGACAATTCAAAAGTAAAATGTAATAATTTGGATGTTGACTTGCATCTCTGTTCTTAATTTCTCATGAATAATTTGTTTATTTCCTTGGTTAGTGGGGCACTACTATGTCAGGTGTAAGGGCAACAGCTGAACAAATTTGGAGGAAGCACATTTTAGTTCCATCCCTCGATGGGTAAGAGGGACCTGGTCCTTATCTTCTCCCATACTTGTTAGAGTCTTCTGTTTGCAGTTCTGAATCTTGCTATGTTTCTTATTTTTTATCTTTCTCGAATATCTAGGCTCGGCCCCTTTGATACTGATATGATGCTTCGAGATGAGAGTAATATTGTAGGTTCCTTTTTTCTTTATCCTTTTTACTTCAATCTTACTGAAATTGTGAGTCTAGTTCATAGTTGTGCAAATAATGACCTGCTTTTGTACACAGAGGGCTATTTCCCTGAGCACTGCCAAACAATCAGGAAAAGAGATGGTTCCATTGTTTCTCGATCTCTATAAGCGTATGGCGGACGGGGTTTGTTTTTGCCAGCCCTTGACTCAGGATTGTATTTATTTACATATTTATTCTCTTATGCACGTTTCTTTGGTGCAAAGGGCTTTTTAAGTTACTCTGCTCCTGTAACACCTTTATGTAGGAGGATTTTGTGCCAGCATTGACGACAATCATCACTGCGAACGGGGTAGAGTCTTACCCCGTTCACAAAGCCAGCATTCAAAATTTCCTCGAGGATCCGGGGAGCTACTCTAACATGCTAACAACCACGGTAAGTTCCTTTATACCAGTTTTCCAAATTGGTTATTAATTTATTAAGGTAGGTTTACCTACTTAGCCTGACATTATTTTACTGTCTCATATCTAGAATCGTTGCTTCGTGGATTACATGGAGGTGAGTTGCTACTGCACTACTGCAATCGTCGTCCTTTTCAACAGTAATCTAATTCTATGTGGTGCCTGTGATGTGTCAACTTGAACATGTAGATAAATTGTTTGCCTGGTATAACTAATTGTGAAACCCAGATAACTTAAATCAACAAGCCATTTAATATAGGTAATAAAGTGTCAAACAGGATAATTTGAAGTGTTTTTATCTATTTTTTGCCTGCTTGTTCTCTTATGAACTCACATGTGTAGGGTGCGAGAAATGAGGGTTACACTGTGACTGAGCATATCCGCAGATATTTTGAGGTAGAAGTGTTTTGAATTTATTTGTTATTTAACATTTGGGCAGTCTGTCTGAGTTGTAACAATTATTTAATTTTTGACAGCGGAATGTTAATTACGGAAATGATTATATTGACTACATCAAGGAGAAGATTAGGGTCGCTCGTAAGTTGAAAATAATTCCAACGGATGACTTGGTGCTTGAATGAATTTGTTTTGGTACTGATATTCTATGATGGTGGCTTTTAATTACCCATGTAGTTGGGGTGGCTTTTTAATTTGTGGTTTATCTATGTCAGTGACACTTTTTTTGTTTTTTCTGAGAGAAGGATATTTTATTGTTGTTGATGATGTTAGGACAGTGCTAGCTAGTTTAATTACACCCTTGTAGTTGGGAGGCTGATGAATTTAGATTAAGTTGACTATGATGGAATAAACTGATATATTAATTGTAGTACTCATTGAACTGAAACATACATAACCGAAATGTAAAATGTCCCTCTTTCACTGATTATGATATTCCTTCCTAATCAGAGGTGTACCATGTACCTACCTCTTACGTGTGATCGGAAAATTGTCTCTATTGCATCAGGCCATTTTAGACAATTCTAATACTTTCAAATTGGTCACATAATTATATCTGCAATCCTAAGTTTTATCATTATATGAAATAACTCCTAATTATATAGGACTTCTGAAAACATTTTCAATGAACAATCATATGAATTAATAAACAAATCCATATGGGGTGTAAAAAATAATTTGTCTGATAATTAAACTGATGCGTCCCAGAAGCCCTGCAGCTAGAAAAAAAAAAAAAAAATGCTTGTAGTCAAGTGGTTAGAGTTCCATTTAGAGTCCATATATACCTGTCCCATTTTCAGTTGAAGTGTCAAGTTAAACATCCAAATAAATTGTCATTTATTTGGATATATATATATCTCTCTTTGTGTGTGTGTGTGTGTGTATGTATATGTGTGTGTATATATATATGTACGTATGAAACTCAGAAAACTTAAATCCACGAACCATCTAATATAGGTAATAAAGAGTCAAACATGATATGACTGGAGTGTTTTCATGCGGTTATAATTGAGTGTCAAGACATCTAGATGTAGATGTAGGTAAGTATATAGGTGCTGACTTGAATAAATTGATGGGTAATTATAGATGCATTTCGATGATTAATTTTGCAGGTCATAATTTGCTTGTTGAGGCGGATTAGTGCATTGCTGAACAATGCTTGTGGCAGTTAAAGGTCTTTGATGTGATTTCGACTGAAGTAAGTAAACGTACTGATTAATGCACAACTTAGTGCTTGACTGAAAATTTAATTATTTTGATATTTCTATGATTGTGCCCCTTGTAGTGAATTGGGTGCTTGTCCAAAAACAAAAGCATGATGGGTATTCAATTTATGGTTTATGTGTTAGCTAGTGACATGTACTTTGATATTAATTCGGATAGTAATTTGATAGACTGGCAATTTGATATTTTTTACTTAATTCTGGCCATATTTTAATTAAGTTACAATTGGAGAAATTAAATTTAACTTGCCCAGCGAAATAGTTATTTTAATGTTAGTTTGATAGTTGAAAATGATACCATTAATTATTGACCGTGATTACTCACTGGATCCATTTTAGTCCGTGATGATTCTTCATAATCATATTTTGTGTCATGCATGATTCTTAAAGTGCAATTAGGCATTGAATTACTTCAATTAAATTGTAGTTTATTATTAATTACTTCGCTAAGTTTTTGACCTGATATAGTTTGCGAAATTTAATTTTGTAATTTAATCCGAGACACAATGTCTATATATTATTATTACTTTTGGATCAGTTTCATCGAATTACCTGAGAAAGAAATCATTTAATAATATAATATTGGTCCGTTGAAAGAAAAAATAATAATTTAAACTGATTCATATAAAGAGCAAAATAGCAATAACAACAGTTAGGTAGTGCTGTAATTATTGTAGTTAATAGGAATATATATATATATATATAGAGAGAGAGAGGGAGAGAGAGAGATGGGGTGAGTTGCAAAATAAAACACGTTTTTAATTCAAGCAATATCTTTATTTTCAAAGTTTAAATAGCCGATCCAAATCGTTAGATGTTTAATAAATTTTATATTTTTTGGAATTTTTTACTATTTATTAAGCCACTTTGAAAATCTAAAATTCCGGGTGAACAGTAAAAAAAAGAAAAAATTTCTGCACCACTGGATCGACGATTTTCAAAGTGGCTTAATAAATAGTAAAAAAAATCCAAAAAATGTAAAATTTGGTCTCCAAGCACATTTCAATATGGAGATCATGTTGAGTGGTTCGGATCGACGTTTTGAACTTTAAAATCGCAAAATATGAGTGTGAAGTAAAATAGTCGCTTTACTTATCAACTCACTATAACCCATCTCTCTCTCTCTCTCTCTATATATATATATAGGAATATGTTAGCATGCTATGCATAGCATAGAGGGCCTCCGTGCAACGGCTCAATATTTGACTTTTCAAAATCCTAACGATCGATCCGAACCGTTCATCTTGTTCTCCATATTAATATGTGTTTGGAGACCAAATTTTACATTTTTTGGAAATTTTTTACTATTTTTTTAGATTTATTGAAAATCGTTGTTTTCAACAAATCTGGACCATAAAAAAACAGTTATTTTCAATAAATCTAAAAAAATAGTAAAAAATTCCAAAAAATGTAAAATTTGGTCTCCAAACACATTAATATGGAGAACACTTTACTATTTATTAAGCGACTTTGAAAATCGTTGATCTAATGATAGCTTCTTATTTTACTGTTTGGTTAAGCCACCGTTGGATCAGTGATTTTCAAAGTGGCTTAATAAATAGTAAAAGAATTCCAAAAAATATAAAATTTGGTCTCCTAGCACATTTTAATATGGAGATCACATCTAATGGTTTGGATCGATCATTTGGACTTTAAAAATCGAAAAATGACTTGATTACACGGGAGGCTAGGAACAATCGATTATTTATTAGCCTCTCTCTCTCTCTCTCTCTATATATATATATATGAGAAATGTTCTGGTACCCCGAGCCATCATACTCGAGCGCGTCTCCCAAGTAGTTTAATAGAAAAAACTTTCAATGTTGTCTAACTTCCATTTCCAGTGCTAATATCAAAACATTTAAATGTATGTTTATAACATTTTATAATGCTACTCGCAAGCATGTAAACCTCTGTCTGAAAGCATTAAAATTCTAAATCTGCATAGTTTTAACTCCTAACTACTTTTTTCTTCAAGCCAAAAATGAAAAGATTCCTTTCACCCACTCTTTTTTATTTTTTCTCTGATTATTATAATTTATTTTTCCGACGATCCATGATGAATTTTACGAATCTAAAAATACGAACGTTTTCTATTCGATTTTATCTTTCAAATAAGATTCATGAAGAAATACTTTTGAGTAATTTTAAAGTAAAACTCATGAGACTTTAAATTTTCAAGTTTTTAAATCTCAGTGTACAACCATTAAAATTTTCAAGGCTTTGTACACAAGGTTTATATGCTTTGTAAATGCAGTGTTATTGTTGAGGTTTATATGCTTTGACATGTTATTGTTGAGGTTTTAATTCTTTGTACATGAGGTTTATATGTTTTGAAATGTTATTGTTGAGGTTTTAATTCTTTGTACATGAGGTTTATATGTTTTATTCTAGAGATTTAAAGTATTATTAATGAGGTTTATATGCTTGTAAATAGAGGTTTAAATTATTTTGAAGCAAAATTAAAAAAAAAAACTCAAAGTCACAAAGATTTAAAGTGGTAAAAAAAATTACGACACAAATATAACTCGAAAGTTATTCTTCATAGATCTCATTTGTAAGAGAAAATTGGATTAAAAATGTTCATATTTTTAGATTCGCAAAATTCATTACTGATCATCAAAAAAATGGATGAGAATGATCAGAGAAAAAATAAAAAAAAAAGTGGGTGAAAGGAATCTCTTCGGTTTTGGGTTGAAAACAAAAGTAATTAGGAGTTAAAACTATAGGGGCTGTTCGGCTAGACGGGATTAAGCCTCCTTAAGGCTAAAGGAGCCTCCTTTAGCTTCCTTAGCCGCTTAATCCTGCCGAACACCGGTTCCTTAGCATGGATTAAGCTTACCTCCTTTAGCCTCCTTTTGCCCGGATCTTAATCCGCTGCCCATTCCTTAAGGCACCATCCCCCCCTCCTTTAGCTTCCTTAACCGTTGCCCCTTCCTTTAGCTTGCCGAACACCGGTTCCTTAAGCTTCCTTAGGACTTAATCCTAACTAGGATTAAGGGGTGTTGCCGAACAGCCCCATACAGATTTAGAATTTTAATGCTTGCAAACAGAGGTTTAAATGCTTGTGAGTAGCATTGTAAAATGTTATAAACAAAGCTTTAAATGTTTGGATATTAGCGCTGGAAATGAAAGTTAGATAACATTGAAAGTTTTTTTTTTTTTCTGTTAAACTACTTGGGGGACACGCTCAGGGATTTTGTCTGGGGTACAATTATCAGGCTCCTATATATATATATATAGAGAGAGAGAGGTAGGCTAATATACAATCAATTGTTCTTGAGGTCCCGTACAACCAAGTCATTTTCTGATTTTTAAAGTCCAAATGATCGATCCAAACCGTTCATCTTGTTCTCCATATTAATATGTGCTTGGAGACCCAATTTTACATTTTTCTGAATATTTTTACTATTTATTAAGCCACTTTGAAAACCGCTGATCCAACGGTGGCTTAACAAAACAGTAAAATCAGAAGCTACCATTGGATCAGCGATTTTCAAAGTGGCTTAATAAATAGTAATAAAATTCAGAAAAATGTAAATTTTGGTCTCCAAGCACATATTAATATGGAGAATAAGATGAACGGTTTGGATCGATCATTTGGACTTTAAAAATTAAAAAATGATTTGGTTGTACGGGACCTCAGGAACAATCGATTGTATATTAGCCTACTTCTATATATATATATATATATATATATATATATATATATATATATATATATATATATATATATATATATATATATATATATATATATATATATAGGACTTGGCTACGGTGCTATGGGTAGCTAAGAGGCCTCCCGTGCTACGGCTCAATATTTGACTTTTCAAAATTCTAATGGTCGATTCGAACCGTTCATCTTGTTCTCCATATTAATATGTCATTGGAGACCAAATTTTACATTTTTTGGAAATTTTTTACTATTTTTTTAGATTTATTGAAAATCGCTGTTTTTCAGACAAATCTGGACCATAAAACAGCAATATTCAATAAATCTAAAAAAATAGTAAAAAAATTCCAGAAAATATAAAATTTGGTCTCCAAACACATATTAATATGGAGAACAAGATGAATGGTTCGGATCGACCGTTAGGATTTTGAAAAGTCGAATATTGAGCCGTAGCACGGGAGGCCTCTTAGCTACCCATAGCATATTAGCCAAATCCTATATATATATATATATATATATATATATATATATATATGAGGTTGGCTATTCTACTTCCATAAGCATATGTGGGCATATGCTTATAACTCGTTTTTGCATTTTCAATGTCAAAATGGTCAATCTGAAGTGCTCAACATGTTCTCCATATTAATATGTGCTTGGAGACCAAATTTTACATTTTTTTACTATTTTTTCAGAATTTTTCAAAACAGGGTTTTTCATATTTTATTATTATTATTTTTAATATTTTTTATGGCTGTTTTGAAAAATTCTGAAAAAACAGTAAAAAAATTCTGAAAAAACAGTAAAAAAATTCCAAAAAATATAAAATTTGATCTCCAAGCACATATTAATATGGAGAACATGTTGAGCACTTCGGATCGACCATTTGAATATTGAAAACGCAAAAACGAGTTATAAGCATACGCTCTCATATGCTTATGGAAGTAGAATAGCCAACCCCCCTCTCTCTCTCTATATATATATCTCTCCTCCTTATTAAGGAGCTTAATGTCTAGATCCTGCAAGAGTCCTGATTTACTATTTTTTTTCGGAATGATGCTCAGCCGTTGAATTTTCAGATCACACATAGATGAATTTTCCAAATTATGAGATTCAATACTTAAGTATGCATTGGTCGCACCGCATATGATCCCAGTGCCCGTACACCGCACGCCACACCCGTGGACCGCGCCTCTGAACAATGCGCGGCACCTGCGGACCGAGCCTGTGCACCGCGCACCCTTTTTTTTTTTCTGCTGAAAGCGGGATTCAATCCCAGTTGGGTTCTGTTGGTGCCAAAATTCTTACCACTACACTAGAGTTCACATATGTTATCTTGTAGATAAATATAGTATTTAACTATTTTTCTCTACAAATTTGATTTAAATTATCTCTCCTCCTTATTAAGGAGCTTAATATTTTGTACTGCATAATTTGCTCCCGTTGCTGTGCACGGACACGATTACTAGTATATTAAATAGAGTTGATCAATGTTACCTAGTAAGTTTTAATTACTAGCTAGATGACTGTTTGTTTACTGCAATGGATATTGAACTGAAGATATATATAATGTTTAACAAATTAACTTCATAATGATCTGATCATATTTATAGAAGTTATAAGTTTATTTTAAACTTCATCAATTTTATCACATTTAATAATAATAAAAGGTTTCGGTTATTTTATTCGATATAGGTTTCAATGATCAAATTTGATTTCTTTATAATTTAGAAAATATCGATTCTTTAAATAATTGTTCACCAAACTATTAAAAAAAATTCAGAGTTCCTAATAAATGTCTCAAATGTGATTTTATTACTCTAAATCAAGTAGTTAGATTTATAAATTATTTTTCTGAAAATGAAGAATAATATACACAAAATATTTGTAATAGACTTCTTTGTAATAAAAATAAATTTAGAGCTATCGACAATTAATTATTTAATGATTTAGATTTAATTTGATTTTGCTGTACTACAGCTAAAATCAATATAATGCACTGTAGTTCTTTCTGAATACTATCGTCTATCACATCCCGTTTGGACATCATAACATATAACGTCTTTTTTAGAAAACAAAATTCCATAGGATCGTTCACTTTTAAAAAAAATCCTTATAAAGTTTTGAGAAGAAGAAGATATTTTTAGGATTGAATTTTATTCATTATTGCTTGATTACAAAGATTGCTACAGTGGCTTATTTATAACCAAGTATATGAGAAACCCTAAGTGTAATTTACAGATTTACTATTGTAATTCAAGCTAAGGTAAAACAGATTAATCACTTGTTGATAGAAATGAGCTGCAGACAGGAGGAATAATTCTCTGCTCTAGTCATTGGAATGGTGACAGCTTCATGTCCATTGGAGACAGAACTGGAGGAGTCCATTTGATGCTTTACAGCCCCCCCCGTAAGCTGATGGGGTGGAAACCATGGTCAGCTTGCCTCGTAGAAGTAAAAAGTGAGGAGTTGTGAGAGGTTTAGTCAGGATATCTCCGATTTGATCTTTGGAACACAAGAATTGGATTTGCAATTGAGAAGAAGCCACACGTTCACGAACGAAATGATAATACAATTCAACATGCTTTGTACGAGCGTGAAACATTGGGTTGGAAGCTAAAAAGGTAGCTCCAATGTTATCACACCATAAAATGGGAGCTGAGGAAGATGAAGCATGTAGTTCGGCCAATATATACTTAACCTACATCAATTCGGCACTTGTGTTTGCAAGGCTCCTATATTCGGCCTTCGTACTCGAACGAGAGACGGTTGGTTATTTCCTTGAGCTCCAGGAAATGAGATTGGGACCTAAGTAGATGCAAAAACCGGATGTGGAATGACGGTCATCGGGACAACCCGCCCAATCGGCGTCACAATAAGCATGCAAGGTAAGGTTAGATGCCGGTTGGAGTTGAAGGCCGAAGGTAATAGTGCCATTTAAGTATCTCAATATGCGCTTGACGGCTGTCTAATGAGAGGTAGAAGGTGAATGCATGAATTGTGAGACCTTGTTGACGACGAAGGTTATGTCAGGTCGGGTTATGGTGGCGTATTGGAGAGCGCCAACCATTGAGCGGTATAGATGAGGGTCATCCATGGGATCTCCATCATGCTTTGAAAGAAAGAGATTGGAGGCCATAGGAGAAGTGCATGACTTTGCATCTGTCATGTTGGCACGAACAAGGAGATCATGAATATACTTCGATTGGCAAAGGTGAAGGACGGTTGGAGAAGAAGTGACTTCAATGCAAAGGAAAAACCTAAGAGGCCCAAGGTCTTTTATGGCAAATCGAGTTTGTAGATGGCTGATTAGAGCAAAGATCGAGGCGGGGTGGCTGCCGGTGACAATAATGTCATCGACATAGACAAGAAAAATAATGGTTTGGCCTTTATGTTAGTTTGTAATAATCTAGAAGTCAATAATACGATAAATTATCATAAGCTTTGTTCATGAATTGAATGTCTATTTATATATCATTTTGTTGCCTTGAGTATTATTGCATTTATGGATCATTTCGAGTTCATGATTGAAATTGTGAAACTCCATAATATAGATAATATATATTCTTAAAAGGTCACTGACCAAGGTAATTAGCAGGAACACTAATTACCGCTATAAGGTTAGTATGTGGATTAAAAGATGGTTAAGTTTTACAAACCACCTGACACAAGATGTCATTTTAATCACATAGATACATGTTCTAGGAACATGGTATTTGACAGACCCCGAATGAAACATTAAATAGAATTGTGTTTGTGTCATTAATGTTTTCATTCAGTGTCAAGTTCTACAGTATGAGGTATTTATCGTTCCCACTAAGAAATATGTATGTGTAAGTGTTATCTAAAGCTGTCAGTAAAAAACAGTCATAACGGTAGCACTTCCATATGTATAGCTTAGTTGAGGAAGTGATAGTCTGCCAAAAGTACTATTTGTCCCTCGTATTTTATACGAGCTATAGCATCACTAGGCCCCTTGGTAGAGTTAGATTATCTGCATGCGGTATAATTACAAGAGTAATTATATTTGATAATCTACTCAAGATCAAGAAAAGATTCAGTTAGCAAGGATGACACACATCTACCTTGAAACTGATATGATAGCTATGAGACAGAAGAACAGACACAAGTAAATTGTTTACTGGATCGTGATATTGTACAGTACAGCATCATCTGTGTAATTGGATGGTCATGATGTATACTGCCAGTTGCCGCTCATGATTATAGAAGCTAAAACAGTTTTAACTCTATTTACCAACATAACACAGATCCTATTGGGTCACACCATATAAGAGCTACTCGGAGAATCTTACTGATTAATTGTAAATTGATTATAATTAATATTAAGATGGTTATAATTAATTATACGTGATATAATTAAATTATAAATGTCATATAAAATTGATAAGCAGAAACAACGGTTAATTTATAAACGTACACGTTACGTTGCATAAAAGTTACCAAACAACAACCGAAAAGAAATATAATTGTACATGACAATTATATATATTTGATTTGGAATTTTAATTGTTAATTATGGATTTGAATTATGGATTTAAAAGCCCAAAATAATCAAAGCCTTAATTAAAATTAAAAGCCCAAAGTCAAAGCCCAAAATCAAAGCCTTTTACTATTCATGCTTAATGGGCCAAGGGCAAAATGGTCTTTTCACCATGGTGCCGACCTCCCCATGTGCTTTGCAAGGTGGCATGTGAGGTGGAAGGGGTATTTTGGTCTTTTCACATATTAAAGCATGAGGTGTCAAGGGTTTTTGGTAAATAGATTTGTTTTGAGGGGTATTTCGGTCTTTTGCGAACCTCCTCAAAACCTATAAATAGAGGGGTGAGGGTGAAGGAGAAACTTACTAATTCACGTGTTAATCTGATTACTTTGTTAATTGGAATTTCTCTCTTCCCGGTTTCGGTTATTACGAGATTCGAAAATAATATATTTTTGCAAACTCTGCGGTATTTTTGGTTTTGCTTTTAAGTGAAACGGAATAACTTTGAGTCATAAATATATTTATATTGTCCCTTTTTTGGTGAATAGTGTTTTTGCAGAAAAATGCGGTTTACGGTATTTCTGACAAAAGAAATAAACCGCTCTCCGGTTAGTCCTGGTGGATAACCAATAGAGGTATCACACGTGTGATACTCCGAGTCGATTCCTTCCTTGGTGTAGCTCTTCTCGCTTAATCTGCATTCCAACTGAGATTTGGAAACGAGGTATAAACATGTTATATTAATCTATTTAATTGGTAAATAGATTTAATGCTTTAGAAAATCAATTATGGAGTAGATCTGTAAATGAATTAAATGAGGTTTTGATGCCAAAGGAATACTGAAGGTGGACCGCCTTGGAAAGTTTCCTGACATACCTCGTTTAATTCTTAACTTAACTTAAACTGTAAAAATTTTGTTTTACACACTTCCGCTGTTAAGCTAAATCAATGGGTTTGAACTGTCAAAACCCCAACACTTTAGAGTGGAGAACAAAGAGTGAGGGGTCGTATTGAGAGGCAATGAACCCGTAATCATGTAAGGCCGAGCTCAAGGTATAGAACCAAGTCCGAGGAGATTGTTTTAAACCATAGAGGGCTTTTGAGAGAAGACAAACGTGGTTTGGAAGCGAGGGATTGACAAACTCGGGGGGTTGGTGCATGTACACCGTCTCATGTAAATCGCCATGGAGAAAGGCATTTTGAACATCCAATTGTCAAAGGAGCCAATTATGTGAGATAGCTAGAGAGAGAACAATCCGAATTGAAGTCGGACAAATAACGGGGCTAAAAGTTTCAAAGTAATAAATGCCTTCTTGTTGTGTGAAACCTTTGGCAACGAGACAGGCTTTATGGCGATCAAGAGAACCGTCGAGTTTTTTCTTTGTTTTATAGACCCATTTGCATCCAATAACATGTTGATCGACCGGTGGGGGTACAAGGGTCCATGTTTTGTTTCGAGCAAGAGCATCAATTTCATGAGCCATTGCATCGCGCTAATGAGAACAATGTTGAGCTTGAGAAAATGTAGTGGGATCAGGAGGTAAATCGGCAGCTGTCAGAAATGCAACATGGTTTGGAAATTGTTTTGGTTTATAGGTATGGTCTTTGTTGCGTGTAATCATGGAATGAGTGGAAGCTATTTGAGAAGCAACAATATTAGTGGAGGGTTCAGTTGCAGGTTTAACAGTGGCTAAGGGTGTTTGAGGGGCCGAAGTAATTAAAGGGGAGTTTGGGGCTGGTTTGGGTCCAGTAGGAGTGGAAAATAGTGACTGGGTTGGAGAAATAGAGGGCCCAGGTGAGGAGGTCAGGGTTTGGGCTGGGAGTAATAGGTGAGGTCGAAATAGATGGAGGTGGGATAATTGGGTTGGTCTATTCTGGGCCTAGTGCTAGAGGTGAAGCAAGAACAGTGAGAGGTCGCCAAGATGTAGAGACATCAGTGGAGGCCTGTGAAGGTGCTCGAGTGGCTGAATCTTGAAATTAAAAGTCCTTTCATCGAAAATAACATGTCTGGAAACAAATATACGGTTAGTATCAAGATTTAAACACTTGTAGCCTTTTTGTGAGAGACCATAGCCTATAAAAACACAAGGGAGGCTTCAGTTCTCCAGTTTGTGAGTGTTGTAAGGTTTGGTGAAGGGAAAACATAAGCAACCAAGAACACAGAGCATGGTGTAATCGAGTTGTTTGTGAAAGAGAAGAGTGTAGGGAGAGGGTGTTTGAGTTGCGGTGGGTAATCGATTAATGAGAAAAACAATGCTAGCAAAGATCTCATCCCAAAAGTTAAAAGGTAGAGAGGCTCGGTTCATAGTGGCAAGAGATAGCTCAATTATATGTTGGTGTTTTCGTTCCACAACTCCATTTTGTTGCGGAGTATGAGGGCAAGATGCTTGATGTATGAGTTGGGGAAAAAGCTTAGAGAGAGGCTTGAATTCGGTGCCATTGTCGGTTCGTAAAATTTTGATGGTGGAATTGAGAAGGTTCTTAACTTGAGTTTTAAAACGGGTAAAAATAGAGACCAACTCGTCTTTGGTATGAAGAAAGTAGATCCACGTGAACTGTGTAAAGTCATCAATAAAGACTACATAGTAACGAAAATCGTTTGTGGAAGGAATGGGAGCTAGGCCCCATAAGTCGGAATGCACAATTTCAAGAGGTGAATTAGAAGTAGAAGTGCTATAAGAAAAAGATAATTTATGGCATTTAGCAACACTACAATCATGACAAATTGATAAACTAGTGGAAGAACAAGGTAATTTATTTAAATGAAGCACATGAGAAGTAGTAGAAGGAGATGGGTGTCCAAGGCGAGCGTGCCAAGTGTTGGCGGTAACACGTTCACCAAGTAATGCTTGAGGGAAAGAAGAAGGTGGTAGAGGAATGGAGTAGAGGCCATGACCGAGCTTAGCTTGAAAGAGAGTTTGCTTGGTGCGGGAGTCCTTGAGAATACAATAAGAGGAAGAGAACTCAATGGTTAGTGAATTGTCAATTAAGAGTTTAGAGAGACTTAGAAGATTTTTGGAGAAATGGGGAACATGTAAAATGTCATTGAGATGAATTGTGCACGAATTGAAAGAAAGAGATGAAGAACCAATGTGTTGTATAATCATACCGGTACCATTACCGATGCGGAGAGAATCCATACCCTCATACGGAATATAGAAAGACAAGTTGTTCAAGTCACTCGTAACGTGGTGGGTGGCGCCCGAGTCGAGGTACCAATCGGTAGAAGAAGAGGTGGAGGCCGATTGAGAAGTGAATGCTTGAGGTGGAGTGGATGGTTGAGCTTGGTACCTTTCATCATAACGGTACCAACAGATTAGAGCCGTATGACCTCTTTTGAAGCAAACCTGACAAGTCTTGGAAGCATGAGGAATTGGAGGACGGTTTGAATTAAAGGGAGCTCTCTGTTGAGGGGAACAGGCTGTGTTGGGATATCCTGTGGGGGTCGGTAGGAGTGGTGGAGATGGGGAAGGAGGCCTAGGCCTGTGAGGAGGAGTGGAGTTGGGCTGAGGGTTATGGCTGTAATTGGGCCGAGGATTATTGGTGGATCGCTGATTGGAATGGTGACGAGGCTGATTGGGGCGCTAATTTGAAACAGCGAAGACAGAAGGGACAACGGCTGAGCTGTGCTGGGACTGAAGCCGAGACTCGTGAGAAAGGAGAAGAGAGTGTAATTCGGGTAGAGAGAGATGGTCTTTGGTAGTGGCCGCCGCAACCACAGAGTTGAACTCTTCGCCGAGTCCTCCAAGGATGTAGAGTATGAGGTCATCATCTGAGACTGGATGTCCAATAAAAGACAGCTCATCGGCAAGAGATCTGATGCACTGAAGGTAATCAAAGCAAGAGGAACCACCTTTGACTGTGGTTTGGAGGTTTCGGCGGAGTTCAGCAAGTCGAGCTCGAGAAGTCGCTGAAAAGGTGTGTTGGAGATTAGACCAGAAAGCAGAAGAGGATTTGCAAGACACGACTTGGCCAAGAAGTGTCTCAGAAAGATATGCCCTTAGCCATCTGAGAAGAAGCTGATCCTGTTGGTGAGCAGGATTTGAGCGAAGCTGGCCATTGACAGTGATATTAGGCTCAGGAGCTGGTGGAGAGAGGTAGCGGTGTAAACCCTAACCATAGAGAATAGGCTCGATTTGGGACTGTCATGCTAGGTAATTGGTTCGATTTAATTTTGTAGAGATAGGCAGATTGAGAAGAATGAGAGAATCAGTAGATGGGGTTGTGTTTGGAGGAGGAGGAGGAGGAGGGTTTTCAAGCGGAAGGGTAGATGTTGAATCCATGTTGGTTGAGGGCTCTGATACCATATAAAGTTTTGAGAAGAAGAAGAGAATTTTAGGATTGAATTTTATTCATTATTGCTTGATTACAAAGATTGCTACAGTGGCTTATTTATAGCCAAGTATATGAGAAACCCTAAGTGTAATTTACAGATTTACTATTGTAATTCAAGCTAAGGTAAAATAGATTAATCACTTGTTGATAGGAATGAGCTGCAGACATGAGGAATAATTCTCTGCTCTAGTCGTTGGAATGGTGACAGCTTCATGTCCATTGGAGCCAGAACTGGAGGAGTCCATTTGATGCTTTACAATCATATTATTTGATTTATATTAATAAAAAATTTGGTTCTTTTTTGTTGTTATTCAGAGACATCCTCCTCTAATATCTTTCTCTTTGATAAAATAAATTGAACTGTTTGAGAACATTTGCCAAGGTTTTGAAATTGGTTTCGTTTTTAATACCAAACTCAGGGGCTGTCATGTCATGTGCACCAATGTTAAAACAAGGCTGTGTACAAAATGTCACTTTTCAAGCGGCATAGACAATCAAATGGGTAGAAAATTTAATAATGTAGCGAACTGAAATAAATTTGTCAGCAGCCAGTTGCTCAAAATTTTAGGGTAATTGGATCCGGGCATGTGTTGCATCAGCTAGGTACACTATTTTCTTTAATGGCTCGAGCGATGGGTTCATCTTACCATCTCGGGGTTTGAGGCAAGGTTGCACAATGTCACCCTACCTCTTCATTTTAGCCATGAACCCACTAGCAAGGTTGCTGGAGGTTGAAAGGAAGAAGGGCTCTATCCGGAGATTAAAAATTGCAAGCTCAACTAGCCTCCTCACATGCTCAATGTTTGCGGATAACTTGCTGTTAATGGAAAGGTCGAATTTCAGAGAAGCGTATCATATTGGTATGGTGCTTAACCAATTTTTTGAGGTCTCGGGTTTGACCATAAATAATGGCAAGTCTAAGATTTGGGTCTGTTCAGGCACATCAGAGGCTAACAAGCAGGGGCTCTTGAATAGGTTCATGGTAAGAGAAGCAATGAATGATGAGAAGTACCTTGGCTGTCCGGTATCTGTAAAGGGAGATGGTGTTTTTGATTATCTTATAGAGAAATTTGAAAAGCGTCTCAATAATTGGAAGTCAAAGTGTTTGTCTCATGCGAGAAGGCTCATACTAATCAAATCGGTTTTTAATAGCCTACCTATCTATGCCATGGGAACCAATCTCATCCCTGCCAAAGTCTTGAAAAAGCTTAATACAATTGCAAGGAATTTTTTCTGGGGTGGGAACCATGAAAAGAGAAGTATGGCGTATGTTGCATGGGATAAAATCACAACCCCAATTGGAAGGGGTGGTCTCGGGGTGAGGAAACTTGAGCAAATAAACAAGGCCCTTGTTATGAAAGCTCTTTGGAAGTTGTCTACAAATGCAGATGCTCAATGGCTGAAGGCTATGAAGGCCATGTACTACCCTAGGGGTACTCTATGGTCTGCTGGGAGAAGGCCAAGAGCACCTAAGCTATGGAGACATTTGGTGTTACTTAGGCCGGTTTTGCAAAACAACATCCTGTGGAAAATTGGGACAGGCAGCAACATTCCACTCTTCTCACAGCCATGGTTCCCGGGTTGGCAAGCCTTCACTGCTACTACAAGGGAGCAGAGAGAGGGTATAGTAGCCATGTTGATTGACATAGATTCAGGTACCTGGGATATCTCTGCTTTGCAAGACATGCTAGGTTTCTCATTAGCACTGTTGGCAGTGGCGTAGCCAGGATTTGAGCCAGGGGTGGGCAAAATAATTCAACAATAGATACAAAATTTTGCAATACTATATTCCAACCAAGAGCCATACTGATCAGGTTTAAACCAATTTTTGTTAAATCTTCTCATTGTACCCCCTATATCTCTTTGGAGAAAATCATGGTTATAATTCCAATACAAATCACCCTAATTAAGAACTACCCTTAAGCAACTATCCCTAAGGATTATTTATTTATCATTATCTGGTACAATACAAATCACCCTAAGCAACTACCCCAAATGCAACAGCCTCTTTGCATGATTATAATTCCACGTAATTAAGAACTACAATCAATTCTTTTCAAAGAAAAGAAAAGAAAGAACTTAAAGTTCATTCAGCTAATTGATATCTAATGAGCAATGGATTAATGGTGTTCCAGAAGTGCATCAATAGCTTATTTCTTCTCAATGGCGTAGAGATCAATTCTTTTGAATTAAGGGATCAATCAGGGTCAATGGCGTAGCTTTCTTTCTTTTCCTAAAAATTGGGCTGATTTTAATAATAATAATGAGGCTTTGGGCTGCTTTGTGGGCTGCAGAGGGAGGCAACTTAGTTGCCAGGGGTAGGCATCAATTGAAACCTCTATATTCGGTAAAAAAAAATCAATTTCCAGGGGTAGGCAACTGCCCACCCCTGGAAAGCATTGGCTCCGCCTCTGACTGTTGGTAGCAACAGATGAAAACTTGAGGCCTGTTCAGAGCCATGCTCAAGACACATTGGTATTTACCTTCTCAAAAAATGGCCAATTTATTGTTAAAGCAGCATACTGGCTACTGATGGGGGCTCCAAGAGGGTAATGCTGACTCCAAATTCTGGACTTGGCTCTGGAAAGATACACAAATCATCCCTAAACTAAGAGTTTTTGTCTGGAGAGCAATTCATGGTGCTCTGCCGGTTAAAGCGGTGCTTGCTGCGCAAATTCACCATATTGATCCAACATGTCAGATCTGTGGTAGGTGGCCGGAAACCATAATGCATGCGCTGTTCAAATGCGACTTCGCAAGAGCAATGTGGCTGGTGTCAGATTTGGGTCTTAGAACAGATGATTTGCCAGATTCTTTCAAGGAGTTCATTAGCACGGTATGGCAATCACTCTCCGCTGATCAGTTTTGTTACTTTGTATGCTTACTGTGGGCTGTTTGGAGATCACAAAATGAGGTAGTTTTCAATAATACAAAGCAAACACCAGGTGCCTGCAGAGCCTTCTTCAAGGCTGCAAAGGACTCTTGTCAGCATGTTCAATTGAATGTTGGGTTGGCTACTCAGAACCGATCCAATACCAATTCGGCCGCGGTTGCACAGCTAGGGACTTCAGCAACTCAGGTTAGTCAAACTATGTGTTATATGGATAGTTCTTGGGATCATGAGGGAAGGGCCGGTATAGGGGTGTATCTGATACAAAACGGTACGCTGCTATAGTGGCTATCTAAATCGGTACAGGCACTAAATTCAACCCAAGCTGAGGTAATGGCTGTTTTGGAGGGGGGCAGGATGCTAAAAGAACTGACTGGAGGGGAAGGGATTATCTTGTCAGATTCCATGGACATTGCCAATGCAGTGAGGTCGGTATGGCCAAATGTTACTGATTGGAGGTCCTTCTTTGAAATATGGCGCACCTGGGAAATCATTGTGACAAAGAAAGTGTGAGGTAAGGCACTGCAATAGGGAAGATGAGTTGATGCAATTATCGCATAGGCTAGCTAATCAGGGTAGACTATATGCATGGAATAGAAGAGGTTGTAATGAGGCTGTTTTTAGCATTGATCTGATGTAGGCCTATGGGTCATGTATGAATCCAAAAAAAAAATATTTAGGGTAAATATTTTAATAGAGCAATATTAACTTTATATAGAGCACGGACTTAAGAATCAAAAGAGCACTACATCTGGTTCGTGCGCTGTATGAAGCTAAAATTACTTTGTTAAAGTCTTTATTCCTTTCCGTCATTGGCTTAGAACTTTTGCCGCAGATCCTGATCCCACGGTTCAGATTTGGCCTATGGTTTTGTTAAACCTTTGCACCCCAATCTCAATTGCAGCAATAAAATGCTATGTTCACCCCAGAAATGGTTTGAGTTTCTGAAATAAACTCCAGAAAAATGGAAATGACTATTTTAAACCTAAGGAAGTATAAATAACGCCTATAATTGAGAGTAGCAGTGGAAAATTTGTTGAAATTACTATTTTAGCGCTTCTCTTTTTAAAAACTTCCTTGTATATATATATTTTGTAATTTTACTAAAATAATTAATTATATAAGAACCGCCCCCTGTTAATCATTTTCAACATTTGTCAAATTAACACTCCAATATTTATATTCCAAGTTTTAATTTTTATAATTTCCAACATTCCAATCCATATTTTCACACAATTTCCTACTTTACACCCAATAAAATTAGGTTATTTCGAGGAACTTTTCAAGCCATATTAATATCTGTTATGTAATTATTTTTCTGTAAATTACACATTTGTTATTTTTAGGTTATGTGACATTTTTATCTTATTGTTGTACATATTTTTCCAGAATTATTTTTTTCTTCTTTCAAAAATAGTAATATATTTAAGAGGTTGATGATTCTTCATAAGAGAAAAGGATTGTTTCAATTTTGAAAATTTAAAGAGAAGTTGTTTCAAAAATGATAATTTAAAATAAATCTCAATCAAATTTAGATATTCCTACATCACCTTATATAATGGTTGGTATTTTTCTCGTAGTTTGTACACTCGTTATTTTCAAATTTTAAAACATGAATTTTTCAGAATTTTGCAATAGTATATTTTTTTCATGATATTATCACAAGTGCTTATTTTTATTATATTTCAATATCAGATAACGGTAAACAAATTGTTGGTATGTTTATCGTATTAGAATAGTTTTGAGGACCTATCGGTGAATAGGCCATTATGGAATAGTTTAGGGGGTTGTTTGTAAGAGTACTTTGTAAGGCTTTATATAAGCCCAAATCATTAATCAATAAAAGAACTTTTGGCTGAAATCTATATGGTATCAGAGCCTTAAAAACCTAACCCTAGCTACAGTGCCGCGCCACTACAGTAACCGGGCAGCTACTACAGTAACTGCGCCGCTCCTCTCTTCTCTTCCACCGCTCGGTCTTCTCTTCTTCTAGAGTCGGCCGTCCACCAAAGGTAGCCTCTTTGTGTTGATTGGCCAGCGTAGGGGGCCTAAACCCCACAACACCCGAGAAGTGGAATTGGATCAAGCTTTCGATCGGGTTTGGGCTCGCATCTTGATGAGATAAGATCAAGATTGGGTTAAAGGAAGAAGAAAGAAGATTTGACTCAATCTTGTGTGTAGATCAGAGTCAGATCGATGGAAGGCGGGGATTCGAATCCCATGAAAGAGGCCTTGGGGAAGCTGAGTGGTAATGAGATTGCAATGTTGATACGAGCATTCAGTTTTGCCTCTAGTGATATGGCACCGAAACCAGCCTCGACACCAGCCCCGGCACCAGCACCAAGGGTGGAGCTTCCACCGATTGATGTGAAACTCGATGGTCCAGCTTTGTATCTGAGCTGGTCACGTCGGGTGCGGTACACTCTAGTAGGGAGGAAACTAGAGGGGTACTTGACTGGAGCGATTACTGAGTCGGCTGAGGGTACTCCAGCATGGGATGAGTGGAGGTCCACTCACATGCTGGTGTACGTCTGGCTCTTGAACTCGATGACTCCACCGATTGCGGCCAATGTTGATGGTATGGAGGATGTGAGGTGTGTCTGGGAGAAGCTAAGGAAGACTTATGATGGAGTGGGGAACAACTTGAGGGTTTACTAGATCAAAGGGGAGATCACTGCTTGTGTACAGAGGGAGAGGACTGTGCAGGGGTATGCAATAGAGCTGGAGCGCTTATGGCTGGATCATGACTACTGCACGAGGACATTGTGTTGCCCTGATCCTGCGTGCAGGAAGACTGAGGCTTGCATGTAGGATAGAACCATGGGGTTCCTTAGGGGTCTGGCTCTAGCATTCGAGCAGAGGACTGCGATGTTACTAGCTCAGCGGAATATTCCCTCACTTGAGGAGGTAGTTTCGACAATGATACAGGAGGAGACCTGGATCGGGCTACAGACTGGAACATGGGGACTTCTAGGGGCGAAGTCAGCCCTAGCTGTCTCCAACTCAAGTGGTACTAGGTCTAGGGGTGAGACCCGGGAGTGCTATAACCGTGGAGAGGTAGGTCACTTGAAGTCGGCTTGCACTAAGCCACCAAATATGCGGAACCCTAGTGGGACGCGGACAGTCTGGAGGTCGAGGTCGTGGTCGTGGCCGCAGAGGAGGTGGAAGAGGGGGCTACCGAGCAAACCTGATGGTAGCAGGCGAAGAGGAAGAAGGGGTTGTGCAGGATGAGGACCTTTCTGCGGAGGATCAGGAGCTTTTGAGAGCCTACTCCCAGCTACTTAAGAGGAAGCAGAAAGGCGCGATAGAGAATGCATCCTCCTCGGGTAACATTGTCTCTTCTGCTCATTCAGTCGCATGTACTAGTGACACACACGCTCTTGCCTCTATATCCACCATTAGTTCACCATGGATTGTTGATTCTGGTGCTTCCAGACATGTGACGGGTACTGTTGGGGAGTTTTCTTCCTATACTCACTTGGCAGTCCTTGAGAGTATCCAGATAGCCGATGGTACAACCCAGCCAGTGGTGGGTAAGGGTACTGTGCGATGTACCAACTCCTTGATTTTGTCCAATGTTTTGCATGCTCCTTCTTTCCCTGTAAATCTCTTATCCATAAGTGCTATTATTCTTCAACTGAAATGTGTTCTCTTTTGATATTCCCAAGGTGTACTTCCAGGAGAAGGGGACGGGCCGAAGGCTTGGGACTGGCCCATGGCGTAGTGGCTTGTGGTTCCTGGATAGAGATGGGATGGACTCAGCCCTTTTCATTGTTAGATATGTGTTCTAAAAGTTATCTTATGTTGATTACTTTTATATGTTGTGTTTATGAATTGGATGTTATATGCATTTTGTTCCATGAAATTTATGTTTATCTTTAGAAGTGTTCAAGAAGATGCTCTTGGTCTTGAACCATAGAACTCTATATGATGACAAACATAAATCTCTAAAATGTTCACAAACTTGGTTATTAGCATGGAACACTAATATACCATGATAAGTTTGTCATGTTGATGTACATTGTAGTTCTATAAATGTTGATAAAGGCTTATCGTTTAATAACATGAGTATATGAAAGGTTTCATATATTGAACAGACCTAACGAATGAAAATATTATATGGGTTATGTTAATGTCATTAATATTTTCATTGTGTCTCAGAATTATAAGATATGAGATGTATTTCTTTTTCACATGAGAAGTATATAATGTAATTAGTATTAAAAGCTGCTTATCATAAGTGGTGATAAAAATATTAGTTCCTTGTATATAACTTGTGCGAGAGAAAGTTATATGTCAATAGTATCATTGCCCCTCATTTATAATGAGTGATGATATTTTGTGGGCCCCTTGGTAAAGTAGAATTATAATGCATGCGATATAACTGAAGTGCAGTTATATATTTATAATTTACTTAAGAGACCAAGAAACAAATATAATACAAAGATGACACAGTCCGACTTTGTATATTATTCATAATATCATGTGGCAAGGAATAGACACAAGTAATGTTATTCGTAACATTACTTTAAATGATCATGTATTGTAAAAAAGGGATACTTTACATCTATGTTATTTGGGTAACTATAATGTATAGCTAGAATACCGCTTATAGTTTATGGTAATAAAATTTTTTATGCCATTGCCAACATAACACAGATCCTCCATATAGGTCACACCAACTGAACGAGAAACAAGAAGGATATTTTATTTATATGATGTATATTGTTTCATATGACATGACACATAATAAATATCATGACTGCTTAGAACGAAGATAAATTTATGAGAAGTGTGCATATAAATTATTTGGTATAATATGGTGCATATTATATAGTATAATATACATGACACATAATTAATAATGTGCAAAACATTGTTATAACATAAGTTTATTAAAACCCAAAATGAATATGAGTTGAAATTGGCACTGTAGCGGTTACTGTAGCAGCGGCTAGGGTTGTCTCTTTTAATAAAGAGAATTATACTAGGAAGGTTACACAATGGAAACCCTAGTATATTTGTATATAATAAGAGGTAGAGAAGGTATTCAATAAGAGAAAAAAAAGAAATTTTCTGAAAATTTATTTCCTTCTCTTCCTCTCCCTCCTAGCCGCCATCCCTCTTCCTCTCATATTATTGGTTTCTCTAGTGAGAAATTATTAGAAGAACAAGAAGGGTTATTAACTAAGTTCTAAGCTTAGATTAGATTAAGATCTCTAGCAAGGTCTTTCTAATCCTTGTTTAGTTCAAGGTGAACACTAGGAGGCCGTTTCGACAAACGAAGGTATCCAAGAGATCTAGAAGAGAATTCGACTTCTCTCTATTTACCAAATTGACATTTGGTAGAGGTATATCCAAATCACCTTTAGTAAATAGATTTGTGATTAATGAATGAGTAGATATCCATTTGCATGTATTTGAATTGCTTTAATAGAATTAGCATAATAAAGTAGATCCGTAGATGCTTGTAAGAAGGTTAAGTCATTTTGAATTTATTGCCTTGCCGCATCATGAAATCCTTCATTCATCTATGGTGGAGAGATCTGGAGGAGTTGGGAGTAGTGTGGAGGACTTATTGTTGCTTCACCACAGGCGTATGGGTCATCCTTCTTTTAGTCTTTTGAGTCGTTTGTATCCATCTATGTTTGAAAAGGCAAATAAAGAGAAACTTGTTTGTGATACTTGTGAGTTTGGCAAGCACACCAGGAGTTCATATGTCAGTTCAGGTAGTATGAGCTCCTGTGTTTTTGATTTGGTACATTTTGATGTGTGGGGACCTTGTTCCACAACTTCTGTGAATGGATTTCGATATTTTGTGTCTTTCATTGATTGTTTTTCTCGTGTGACTTGGCTTTACTTGATGAAAAATAAGAACGATGTGCTTGCTTGTTTTAAAGATTTTCACAAAGGGGTTCAGACTCAATACGGGGTAGTAGTGAAGGTATTGAGATCTGACAATGGGATAGAGTACACGAACAATGCGTTCAGAGAGTACTTGTCGTCTCAGGGAATACAGCATCAAACCACGTGTCCATACACACCAGAGCAGAATGGGGTGGCAGAAAGGAAGAACAGGCATCTCCTTGAGGTAGCGAGGAGTATGATGATTTCGATGAATGTACCAAAGTACTTGTGGGGGCAAGCAGTCTTGACAGCTGCGAGACTAATCAATAGGATGCCCTCACGTGTGTTGGAGTGGAAGTCTCCATTTGAAGTATTGAAAGGTGGGAATGGTGATAGTCTTTCTTTGAGAATATTTGGTTGTGTGTGTTTTGTGCAGGACAACTGACCAAATGTGGAAAAACTGGATCTGAGGGCGGTCAAATGTATCTTTGTGGGATACTCGGCCACCCAAAAGGGCTACGTATGTTGGAGCCCCGTGGAGAGGAGGCTGTTTGTTAGTATGGATGTCACATTTCGAGGGCATGAGCCATACTACTCCTCTCAGGTTACATCACCTTTTGGAGACTCACTCGATACATGAGGTATGACGCGAGAGGGGGAGGAGAGTAGCAGTGGTAGTGAGAGGAGGATGGTGAGTGTGAGGGATATCCCTTATGCACCGTTTGTTGAGGAGTCGGCCGTTGTGCCAGAACAGGATGGGAATGGTCTCGAGAATGGTGGAACTCAAGCTCAGGGGGAGCTAAGAGTGTACACGAGGAGAAGAAAACAGAATGAGGGAACCGTGCCTACAGTGCCGCTTGTGCCAAGTCCCTTGTCCCTGCCTACCCCGACTCCTGAGACACCTACACCATCCACAGACTCAGAATACACAGGTGATATGATTCCTCTCTCTACTCCTCCCACTCCCCTATCGATAACGAGGACTTCTCGCGTCAATGCGGGAGTTCCTCCTGATTGATATGGTTTCCCACATGAATCTGCGCTGCTGCAAGCGCTCAAACCGCTCGAACATGTCGCGACCCGTGAAGGAAAAGTGAGGATCAAGGTACTGCTCGACACGAGGAGTGTACTGAGCCAATACGGCGTCTGAATCCTCCGAGACATACTCGACATTGGTCCCTACCGCGGCATGAGAGGAAGAAGAAGGGTGATAAGAAGAAGTATGAGAAGAAGAGTGAGAATGAGTACCACTATTTGACGAATCAGATGCAGGGTCATCAGTGGCAGGAGATATGGGTCTGGGAGATGGTGAGCGGGCAGCCATCTGCTGTTGTTGGGCAAGAAGTGCTTGTTGCTCCCTGAGAAATCACTGCCTGCGCTCGTGGTTTTGCTTGGATCGATGCTCGTTGAACATTGGTGGTTCTGGGGCATCCATGATGTGAGGCGCGTGAGAGATGATTCAAGTCGCGTTAGGGTTGACGCGGATTGCGTTGGCTAGGAAGCGGGTCGCGTCAAGAAAGCTTGAGACACGGCAATAGCATGAGAGCTCGGCGAAAGGTGGATGGCGAGACCACAGCCGATCTCTCTCTTTCTCTCTCTCTCTCTCCCTTTCTCTCATTCTCCTTCTCTCTCTCTCTCTCTCTTTCTCTCTTTCTCTCTTGCTCTGCTGCGGTCGAGGAGAAGGGTAGAAGGAGGGTTTAAGAAGGAGGAGTCACGTCGCTTGGGCGACGCGCTTCATTAATGCTGCGTCCGTTGAAGTTGACACGAGTCGCGTCATATCTCATGCGGGTCGCTTTAGTGTGAGGCGAGTCGCGTCACAAGGTATGAGAGTCACGCGAAGCTTCAAAAGTCACACTGTGCAACGGGGGTCGCATCGCTTGGTTAGCTTGGGGTTGACGCGGGTCGCATCAACTGCATAGACTAAACTACCTAAGTGCAGAATAACTTGAAACAATATGCTAAACAAAGAATCGAAAAGAAGAATTGAAAAGAAAATAAAGAATTGAAAGGAATAAGCCTGGGCTGCCTCCCAAGGAGCACTTGTTTTAGGTCGCTAGCTTGACCATCTTCCGCTAAGTTTCGGGTGAAACAGGATCGGATAGATCCTGCACAAATCGTTCGGGACGGGGGTGATCAGCGATGTAGTGCTTGAGACGCTTGCCATTAACCTTGAAGGTTCCACACGTGTCATTCTCAATCTTGACTGCACCAAAATGGTACACTTTCTTAACTACAAACGGACCAGACCATCTAGACTTCAATTTCCCTGGAAATAGTCTCAATCTAGAATTAAACAAAAGAACAAGATCTCCTTCCTTGAAATCGCGAGACATGATACGCTTGTCGTGAATTTGCTTGGTCTTTTCCTTATAGATCCTCGCATTTTCATAGGAGTGTAGGCGCATTTCCTCCAACTCATGTAAGTCAAGGGTACGCTTCTCTCCAGCCTCCAGCATGTCCATGTTGATGGCTCTTGTAGCCCAGAACGCCTTGTGTTCAATCTCCACAGGTAGATGGCATGGCTTACCATACACCAACTTGAAAGGGCTCATTCCAATCGGTGTTTTGAAAGCAGTTCGATAAGCCCACAGTGCATCGCTCAGCTTCAAAGACCAATCTTTTCTTGTCCTTGCGACGGTTTTCTCCAAGATGGACTTGATTTCCTTGTTTGAAATTTCAGCTTGACCATTGGATTGAGGGTGATAGGAAGTGGTAACCTTATGGGTCACCCCGTGTCGACTCAAGAGATTGTTGAATTGGCGGTTGACGAAGTGCTTTCCACCATCACTGATGACAGCTTGTGGAACTCCAAAGCACGGAAAAATGATGTCGTTAAACATGCGCTTCACTGCATTCGAGTCAGCCTTCGGACATGGCACAGCTTCGACCCACTTGGACACATAATCCACAGCAACCAAAATGTACTCATATCCACAGGATGGTGGGAATGGCCCCATGAAATCAATCCCCCACACATCAAAGACTTCTACCTCCAAGATGGAGTTGAGAGGCATCTCATTGCGTTTGGTAATGTTCCCAATTCGTTGACACTTGTCACAGGCTGTGACCAAAGTCCACACATCCCTGAAAAGAGTAGGCCAATAGAAACCTGATTGCAATACCTTGGCAGCTGTCTTGGAGAATGAAGCATGGCCTCCATACGCTAATGAATGGTAGTGCTCAAGAATGGAGCGTGTCTCTTCATGTGGCACACAACGCCTGAGTATACCATCAATTCCTACCTTAAAAAGGAAAGGTTCATCCCAAAAGTAGTTGCATCCGATCTGAGCTTCTTTCTTTGCTGGTAGGTCATGGTATCAGGTAGAATCCCAGAGGCTAAGTAGTTGGCAATGTCTGCATATCAAGGGTCCGACTGAAGTCCTATGCGGGTAGCATGACTCTAGAAGCAGGTCGCATCAGATTGAAGGCGGGTCGCATGACCTTGGGTGCTGGTCGCATCAGTGGTGTTCAGTGTAGAGACTGACAGGAGTTGTTCGTCAGGGAAAGAGTCGTTGATTGGCAGATTGGCAGAGCCTTCACCTTCCAAATGGAGTCTGGATAGATGGTCCGCCACAGTGTTTTCAATTCCTGTCTTGTCCCTAATTTCAAGATCAAATTCCTGCAAAAGAAGAATCCACCTGATTAAGCGCAGTTTAGCATCCTGTTTAGTCAACAAATACCTGAGTGCGGCATGGTCTGTGTAGAAAATTATTTTTGATCCCACCAAATATGATCTAAACTTGTCGAGGGCGAACACAATTGCGAGAAGTTCCTTCTCGGTGGTTGTGTAGTTCATCTGAGCTGGATCTAGCACCTTGCTAGCATAATAAATTGCACACGGCTTCTTGTCCTTCCTTTGCCCCAGAACTACTCCGACAGCGTAGTCACTAGCGTCGCACATAATCTCAAAAGGAAGAGACCAGTCAGGTGGTTGTAAGATGGGTGCTGAAACAGGGCTTCCTTCAATCTGCAAAAAGACTTGATACAATCATCAGTGAAGATAAATTCAGAATCCTTAACGAGTAGATTGGTCAAGGGTTTCACGATTTTAGAAAAATCCTTGATGAAGCGACAATAGAATCTTGCGTGGCGAAGAAAGCTCCGAATCCCTTTTAACATTTGTTGGAATTTCTAGTTTCTCGCTTACTTCAATCTTCGCCTTATCTACCTCGATCCCTTTGGAGGTCACTACATGCCCCAAAACAACACCAGTTTGGACCATGAAGTGACATTTCTCCCAATTCAAAATCAAATGGACTTCCTTGCATCTCTGTAGAATCTTGCAAAGGTTAGTCAAACAAGACTCAAAACTTGAACCATACACAGAAAAGTCGTCCATGAAAATCTCTACCTCGTGCTCAATAAAATCAGAAAAGATGGTCATCATGGTTCTCTGAAAGGTCGCAGGTGCATTGCAAAGGCCGAAAGGCATCCTACGATACGCATACGTATCATAGGGACAGGTAAAAGTGGTCTTTTCTTGGTCTTGTGGGTGAATGGGTATCTGGAAAAACCCGGAGTACCCATCCAGATAGCAAAAGTAAGAATGGTGAGCAAGCCTTTCTAAGAGTTGTTCAAAAAATGGCAAAGGAAAGTGATCCTTGCGCGTGGCTGCATTGAGTTTCCTGTAATCGATACACATGCGATAACCATTTACCACACGTGTTTGGATTAACTCATTCTTCTCATTCTTTACCACTGTTGTGCCACCTTTCTTCGATACCACATGGACAGGACTCACCCATTGACTGTCAGAAATCGGGTAAATGATACCTGCATCGAGAAGCTTGACAATCTCTTTCTTCACTACCTCTCGAAGATTTGGGTTGAGCCGTCTCTGGTGTTCAATCGATGGTTTGTGATCATCTTCCAGGAAAATTCTGTGTGAGCAGATGGTCGGGCTGATCCCCTTCAGGTCGTTGATTGAATACCCTATTGCTCCTTGGTGAAGCTTCAGCTTCTCCAAAAGTTTGGCGGTCTGATCGGGATCCAGCTCTGCATTTACAATAACAGGAAAGGAATCATTTGGACCAAGGAATTCATACTTGAGATTAGCTGGAAGGGGGGTTTAAGCTCAGGGATCACTCCCTCTGTCTGAGTGCTGACGCGGGTCGCTTCAGCCTCATGCGACTCGCGTGGAGGCCCTGCGTCTGCTGCCTCCGACTCACATCCTCCAGCCTTCAGGTCTTCAGTCCCTTCCATGCGACTCGCGTCCGATCCTTGCAGGTCGCATCCAGACTCTCTCAAGTCAGTTGTCTTCACATCTGCTCCAAGCATTGCTCCTAATCGAGTTGTTTCAATCTGCATTTCAGACAAGAAATCAGCATGTTCTTTCATACTCTCATGAATTTGCTCAATGAAGTATCCCTCTGCCAATTATGTTAGACATTCTTCGATAGCATCTATTTGGAAACAAGATTCGGCTGATGAAGGGTACTTCATTGCTCGATCAATCTGGAATCGCACCTTCTCTCCTCCAAAGTTCAGGGTTAGTGTTCGTTGAAACACATCAATGATTGCACCTGCAGTTCGAAGAAAAGGTCGTCCCAGAATGATCGGAACTTCCTTATCCTCTTCCATTTCCATGACTACAAAGTCAACAGGCACATAGTACTTACCAACCTGAATTGGCACATCTTCGACTATACCAAGTGGAAGTCTTACCGAGGAGTCCGCTAGCTGAAGTGACATCCGAGTTGGTTTAAGCTCTCCCACTCCCAATCTATCAAAGATTGTGCGAGGCATGAGGCTCACACTCGCTCCCAAATCACACAGAGCTCTCTTGATCGTGGCCTTCCCTATAATGCAACTGTCTCGTGCCCCCCCCCCCCCAAGCTTCGTTTGTTAGATAGGATATCCTTCAAGAACTTGGCATAAGTGGGCATTTGAGTCAGAGCTTCGGTGAATGGAATTGTGATGTGCAACCCTTTAAGAACCTCGACAAAATTAGCAAATTGTGCATTCAATTTGGTCTCAGCTAGTCTTTGGGGGAAGGGTACAGGTGGCCCGTATGGAGGTGGTTTCTCAGCCTCCTTCTTTTTCTGATCCTTGGGCCCTCCTGACGCGGGTTGTTTCTCTGGAATGTGGGTCGCGACCTCTGGCTCTTCTATCGGTGATGCGATCGGGACTCACTTCTTCAGGGACTAACGCGGGTCGCGTCAATGGAATGCGGGTCGCATCAGATGGAATCTGCTCAGTTGGGTTGGCTGGTTCCTTGTATTGAGTCCCACTTCTTAGGGTGATTGCCTTTGCCTCTTCTCTGGGGTTTGGTTCTGGTTGAGCAGGTAGCTTTCCAGGTTGGGGTTGGCTCGAGGCGACTATGTGACTCAACTGCTCAAGTAATTTATTCTGTGCAGCTATTTGAGCAGACATAGATTACATCTGATCCCACATGATTTGATTCATTTTCCCTTGCTCGTATGTGAAGTTGGTTGCATAAGGAGGCACATATGGTTTGGAAGGGCCAGCTTGAGGTGCTCGGTTGTTCTGATTGGGGAATGAAGCATTTTGGTAAAAGTTCCTGTTGTTGCTTACTCCCGAAGAGTTGT
This sequence comes from Carex pumila, assembly GCA_033356055.1. Lineage (NCBI taxonomy): Eukaryota > Viridiplantae > Streptophyta > Magnoliopsida > Poales > Cyperaceae > Carex > Carex pumila. The sequence goes on from JARJHM010000098.1 coordinate 443,832, forward strand.
TCCAATTGTTGTTGCTAGACGAAGGATTGTTGAAAGAGTTGTTATTGTTGGAAGGGTTGGTGAAAGGGGGCTTGGGAGCATTGTTAAATGGTGCAGGATTGTTTTGATTCCATTTCCAATTTTGTTGTTCAATTGGGTCCTTGGAGTAAGAACGGTTGAAGGGAGGTTTCGGAAAGAAGGAAGGTTCATTGTTGATGGAATTGACTTGCTCGATCTCCTCTTCAGCTTGCACCAATGGACATTGCTCATAAGCGTGCCTTTCATTAACACACATGACACATGCTTGCGGCTGTTGTTCGACTGCCTTCACACTCAGCTTGTCCATTGTCCTTTGCATAGCATCCAACTTGGCGGTTAGAGCGATGATTTGATCGACTTCGTACTTGCCTCCACCTCCAGGTCTGGTGTTGTCTCGGCCTGACCACTGTTGATTCTGTGCCATGTTGTCAATCAGGTTCATGGCCTCCAGAGGTTCCCTTGACATTAATGCCCCACCTGCAATTGCATCAACAGTAGTACGAGTGCTTTCAGTTAAACCATCATAGAAGGTTTGAATCAACAACCAATCAAGAATACCATGGTGGGGACAAGAGTACTGCAATTCCCTAAACCTTTCCCATGCCTCATTGAGGGGTTCATCAGACCTTTGCCTAAAACTGGTCAGTTGGTTCCTTACCTTGGCAGTTCTTTTGTGGGGGAAAAACCTAGTGAGAAACAATTTAGACAACTCCCTCCAATTGGTAATGGAATCCCTTGGTAACGACCCTAACCATTTCTTGGCCTTGTACCTAAGAGTAAAAGGAAATAAAGCAAGTTTGGTGTAATCAGCTGTTGCCCCATTGGTCTTGATGGTTGTGATACATTCGAGGAAGATTTGGAGATGAGCATGTGGATCCTCATGATCCATGCCATTGAAGACGTTCTGCTGAACCATGTTTACAACTCCTAGGTTGAAGTTCGGTTGCTGCCCAGGAATCCTTGGCAATCTGATTGCACCTCTGACATCTCCAGCCCTTGGTACATTGAACTCTCACATAAGGTCCTTGGCATGAAGACATCCATGTCATCGTCAGACTGGTCAGTTAGGTCTTCCCTTTCTCTGATTTCTCTTTCTCTGGCTTCTGCTTCCCTATCTTCCCTGCTCAGATGTTCTGACATTGTCTTTGTCACACGAGTCGTGTCCACCTCAATGCGAGTCACGTCAGGTATGATGCTAGTCGCGTTGGCTTGGACCTTGGTCGCGTCCAGAGGTGGCTGAGCAAGATCAATGTTAGTTGGAGGAGTTTCATCAAAAACTGGTCCTTTGCTTCTCAGGTAGTAGTTGCTTCTAGTCCTCAATTGATAGTTATCTGTGGAAGGAGGTAAGAATGCCAGTTTTGTAGATAAGAAAAGTAAAAGTAAGGATACAGATTAAAACCTAGATTAACTTGGATAAGCAAAAATCCAGAAAAGAAATGATAGCCGTCCTCGGCAACGGCGCCAAAAACTTGTTCGCACAAAAGTATGCTATACACAAAGTTTCAGGTACAGCTAGTTGTACCCTATTAAACCGTGATTTAGCTTTCGAATTAGGTTGCAAGTGCACAACTTTCGTTCAAGAGTATAATTAGGTATCGATCCTCAAGGATGGTATAGTTCAACTCTAAATCTTTGCTTGTCTCAGTTAGATACTAGATTTTGAGAACAGGTTGGTTTGATTTGTTTAAATTCCTAGGTTCAATAACAGAAAAGGAAAGCAATTAAACGTTTGGTTTTACTTTGATTTTAAAATGAAGTTTCTAGGGTTTCAGATTTCATCCTCAACTCTGCCTCTTTGGACCTTCACGCAACTCGCGTGCCTTCGCACGCGACCCTTGTGACGCGACCCGCGTGGTCTCCCACATGACTCGCGTGGTCCTCGAGTGAATGCAACATTTGACCTGTTTTTGAGCTATTTACTTATGTAAGGATCTGTTGACCGTACCTATTGTTCCTAAACTTCAACTCTCGTTTATTGGCTTAATGAACCTGATAAGGATGTGGAACCTTCTTAGATCTACAACCTCAAACTCTCATTTACTGGTGTTCAACCTAAGTCAATTGTCTGGTTTGCTAAAGGTATCCACTATCTCTCAGTAAATGGAAATTTCATCTCTCAGTTACTATTGATCTCACCTCTCGGATTCAAGATCTACCTCAAATACTTGATCTAATTGTAAGAAACATCAAGGTCAAAGTACTAGAAGAGATGCAAGAAACATTCAACAGTAGACATCAAGATTCATTCAAACCAGGCTTCTAAATAGCTAGCTATAGCGGCGCTATAGCTACGCTATAGCTTTTCCGGACCATAAACGCTAAGCTATGAGATAAAATTGCGCTAACTCAGCTACGACCACTATAGCTATAATAGCTGACCGCTATTACTGCTATATGAGACCAGCTATAGCTACTGCTATGCTACATGGTTTTTTTTTTTTGCAATTTATATGAACTTCTGTACTTCTATTCTTATTTCTAATGCCACATGGTCTTCTACGATAAGTATACTAAACCAAACTATATGCTTCTATTTTTATTTGTGATTTATTCTATCATTCTATATCGAGAAATATTCAAATACTAATTCTTCATTTTGATTACTCTTTTTATAGTATTCATTTGTAAAATTATTATCGTTCGTTTCAATTGAAAGCTGATTTTGATTATTATTATAATTATAAAATTTTAAATATGTATATTGACTTCATTTACATTATAAAATTAATTGCTCTTTGTCTATTATAATATGTAATACCATGAAGTATAAACTATTAAATAATGTTACTTTTTAGATTTTTTTTCCTTCTTATTTGTGTAATTAATAAAAAGTATAGACTTAGATTAGTTGTCATTTAGTTGTTACATCTATTCTCTAATATTGATTATGTTGATAATTAGTAGAAATATAGAATATAAAGTTTGAAAAGGGAAAATCGCTATATGTGATAGCTTCCGCTATAGCTACGCTATTCGCAATAGCTTTTTTTGTTGGTCTCCCCGCTATGCCGCTATAATCGCTATTTAGAACCTTGATTCAAACAATCACAATCAAGCAATAGAAAAATAATACTCAGGCAATCAAACACAAGAAAAGCTCAAATTCAAGTACAATGCATACAAACAGAATCTTAGATTACATCAACCCTAGAAACAAGATGGATCTACTCAAGCATCATAAAGAAAGAGATAAGAGAAGAAATCATGATAAAACCAAAGGAGGAATTGGATCTAAGAAGCATCTTCCAATCTTCACTCCTCAGCTCCTCCTCTTTCTTGAATGACACTCCAAAGGCCTTGAGATTTGAATTCTTGAATTTCTCAACTCCCTCTCCAGTGGCAGAGGGTGGTCTATTTATAGGCTTTCCAAAACGAATACTTCAAATCTGGGCCTTTACTGGGCTTCATTGGGCTTCCGTTGTCTGCTCTGGAAACTCTGGACGCGAGTCGCGTCACCAGTGATGCGATTCGCGTTGGAAGATGTCTGATGCGCCTCGCGCGTTGTGGTAGTGCGACCTGCGTGATGCGAGTCGCATGTTGTGGTAATGTCAGGGTGGAATGTGACTTGCATGGGCCTTGATGCGGGTCACGTCAAAATCTCAAAATGTCAGACTTCCCTGATTTCGTCAGTTTCTCTACAAAATAAGAATGAAATCGCAGTAGTACCACATTCTATATATATTCTATGTAATGGACGCTATTTGATGGTTCTAAACACATGTTTTGGTATTCAAATTGGTCAGAACAATAGATCAAATATGGTGATATCAATATCCTTTCGTTTAGAACCCGATGGGAGACAACTCCAAAGGCCCGAACCAAAATAAAAGAAAGAAATGTTGAGTTTGAGGTCAGCCCGAGAATATCCCGTCGCTCAGAACCCGGTGAGAGAAAACTTCGAAGGCCTGAACCATAAAGGAAATAAACGTTTGAGGTCAGCCTGAGAATATTCCGTCGCTTAGAACCCGGTGGGAGAAAACTCCGAAGGCCCGGACCATAAAGGAAATACACATTTGAGGTCAGCCCGAGAATATTCCATCGCTTAAAATCCGATGGGAGAAAACTCTGAAGGCCTAAACCATAAAGAAATAAGCGTTTGAGTCAGCCAAAGACTATTCTACCACTTAGAACCCAGTGGAAGAAAGCTCAGAAGGCTCAGACTAAAAAAATGAGGGAGAAAGAAAATTTGTCACGCACCAATATTTAAGTTACAATCACATGAGAGTAACATACAAGAGGTGAGCTCGATGGCATACACCCCGCAACATAGCAAAACAAACATATGTCCTGGATATAAGTGCCTACATCTAAACAGTATCGGGGCAATAGCCAAACATGGAGCAATGGCTACAGAAGTCTCCTGGGAATGCCCCGTGACCTCTTCCCTCTCTGCAGTGGATAATCCCACTCCGAACGGACCTGATCCTACACATGCATGGATAAAGGTCAGAAAAATAAGTCACGTAAGCTGTAAAAGGGAATAAGGATAAAAGAAAACCATACCTGATCCCTCCGGGAGCATAGTGGCTCCTGATGAGTGAACCTTGGCGATAGCCCACCCCCTCTTTCTCTTGCGGCCAGTCGCCTCACTAGACAGGTCATAACGCTGCAAGGTCCGAGCAGGGATCCCAAATGATGTAAACACCCCTCCTACTAGCTCAGGGAGTGCTAAATCAAACAAAAGATAAAACAAGTCAGCAACACTAAGATTAAAGTAAATGCTGCAAAGAATGAAATCAAAATGAACATACCAGCTTTGGAAGATCCTGGGGCTGAAGACTCAAAGAAACAGCTGTCACGGCTCTGTATGCCTGGCACAATGGCAAATGGAGGAACATTCCTCGGACCAACATGATCATCTGATCCGGGCAATACCTCTCCAATTCAGTACGCCAAGTCCTGTATGTAATAGGGCCGTACCATATCTCTGAACCATCTCTCATACCTAACAGAGAAGGCAACATGTCTGAAAGGTCTAGGCATGAGAAACCTAGCTTGGGTCTCAACCCTAAGAAAAGAAGACCAGAACCTAGCTGCACTTGCTAAATCAGCATAAATGTCATCAGCTGAAGGGATGTCAGCAGGGATGCACTGGTCTAAACCAAACTGATGAGCACACAACGATGGGGCATATATGGCTCCAAAATCACACGATCACCTACTCTCAAGGGAAGAAGACCATGGTGAAAACTAATAAAGAATCCCGATTGAGGGGAACCCAACACCAAACTCCTCCGAAGGTCACCATCTGGACCCCGGTCAAATAAAACCAAATCCTCAGACTGCTCCTCATGGCAAGCATATTGATGCCCATAGGCAAGTCTGAGATAACCTCCACTATGACGGAGCAATGCACGTGCCTGTCGCGCTGGGATGTGAGTGACTCTCACTCCAGCAATCTCTATGAAAATAGGTAGACTGCTTAATAATGTGTCGCTTGCGACTGGTGAATATAACTCTGCCCAGTACGTATGAGCCCAACCGAAGAGGTAATGATATGGAATGACCTCATCACAAAAGGAAGAGTCACTAGATGTCGACACAACCCTCATACACCTGAAGAGGTTGGCCAATGCGGGTATGGCCAATGAAATCAAATCTCCTCGTGCTAACCTACTAGCCATGACAAATGTATGCGGCCGGATGATGCCCTCGGGCTGGCTAGGAATGACAAAATAGCATAGCCACCATGCTAAGAAAGCAATCAAAACGGTCTCTCGCCCAACACAACAATAGCAATTTGGACATATTCTAGATTATGATAAAGTGTAAGGTATCACCTACCCACAATTTCAAATATGCAAGCTAATAGCATGGTCATTAAAACACTACAAAAATTCCCCTACTCTACTAGCTTGGCCGGGATCGTTTACCTGCAAGCCACTTTGGCAAAAATGCATTTATCCCTACATGACCCTACGACTAGAGTAAAAAAGCCTGGAGACAAGATCGGAGGACGAATCCTGGGTCTCACATCATTAAGATACCCACCCCGGATAAGCCTGAAGACCATCCAACCACCCACAGACCTCATGCAAAGTGCTAGCATAAATGAGACTAGGGAAAGCATACCTTTATGCCCTGTCATGATTGAAGAAGAATGACCAAGTCAGCTTCCAAGCAGTCAATGCCCAACTTGAAGCTCCAACACCTGTAAAGAGAGTAAATAACATAGCTAAGAAGGAGTTTCATGGAGTATATGAGATACACTGGGGGCACCCGGCTGAGCTGTTCAATCCCTGAGGTCTTCACACCCCACCCAGGTGGGGGGCATTTGTTGTACCCTAAAATGTTTCCAACTGAATAAATGGAAATTGGCAATAATTAAAATGCTTGGAAAATGTCAAACATACATGAAAACCCTCCAAGATGAATGAAAAATGGCATGTTAGAATTCATGATAATATTCTACATGCAAAACCATGAATTTTGATATATTATACATATTCTAACTCAAAATGGTTGAAGAGTTATGAATTTTCAAAGAAATTGCTGACATGGCAGCCTTTGATTAGTGCCACATGGCTTTGGGTACCCATAGCAATAACCCTAGCCTCTCTAGGTGCAATTGGGAGTGCTCAAACCTAAACATGACCCCCTGGACCTACTGTCAGCCTCTCAAGGATTATTTTCGCTGGTTTTCAAAAATGGATGGACACAAAGCATGACAAATGAACTGCATGCACCAAAATGACAGTGCATTGGTGCACCATGCACCCAGACCAGCCAAATTAAGCTGGGGAGCGCTGAGTTTAATCTCAGTGCTTTTTATCCCTTCAGCTTGCGTGTGCTTGGAGCACCATGTGCCATAACGCTGCCTCTCCATGCAGCCTACGGTACACTAAGCCCATGCAAGGAAGAGAAGAAATGAAAGAGAGAGAAAGGACATGTCAAGGAGGCTGACATGCGAGCCCCTTGCTCTGACTTCTTCTTCCTCCCTTCTCTCATGGCTTGAGCCGATTTTGAGCTTTAAATTCGCCTAAATTGAGAAGAAATTGAAGCAAAGCTTATATGAGATTGAAAGAACTACCTTCCCTCTCCTCTTTGCCCAAACCTCGAAGATTATCTCTCTCACACAAGTTCTGATTTTAACCGAGAAGAGAAGAAGGGCAAATTTGTGAACTTGAGCTTAGAGCACAATTGAGCTCTGGGATTTCACAGGGGTGCTAAATACACTTAGGTGATGTTATTCACACCCTCAATTTGAAATGAAATAGGTTTAATAAGATGAATTGCACAAAAAAAGCACCAACTCAGTTCATGCTATGGCTGAAAGCATCAAATTGGTTATGCAAAGGGTAAATTGGACCTTAGAACATGATAAAGGAATCAACACGATGCCATCTGTCAATGTTATATGCTTTGAGGCACAATAATCAAGAAGGGCACATGTTAAGCCTTGAATGAGCTCGGGTTCAATGCAACACAGCTGGTTAGCTGCTAACAGTCTCTCCTGGTCCCCTAGACACGTGCCCAGAGCACCTGAGGTCAGTCCAAAATAAGGGAATATACCTCTACACAATGAAGTCATGCAATTCAGCCTCTCCTTCTAGAAGCCAGTAAATCAAAGGGCTATTATACTCTCCTTAGTGCTTGGAGATGATCTAAGGGCTGAGATTGATCCAGCAAATTCAAATGACATGTTGAAAGGTGATTGGGTGATTCCCTACCTTGATGGCACTCAGAATGACATCAATCAAGCTCAAGCATATGATCAAGCACCAAGGGCCATGATGAGACCACCTCAGCCCTACAAAACCGTAACCTATACTCATAGCCTATAAAAAGGCACCCATAGCCAGTGCAAAAGACACACACAAAAGGGGGGAGATATACAAAGAGACACATACAAAAGGGGGGAGATGTACAGAGAGACACACACTTGATACCTCTGTTAGGTTAAACACAATTGCAAAAGGCTCAAATTAGCTTAATACAAGCTCTCTTCTCTCTCTCTTGCTTTCTCTGCAAAGAACTAGGTAATCAAAGGAGCCTAGATGCAATGTAAGGCCCTGGGAGGCCAGTTGATGTAATTTGATTCAATTCTATGAATAAAATGCTTTCTTCGTTGACATTTGATCTCTTTCATTTGTATCTTTCTCTTCTTTGCTGTTCTGATCTAATGCCTTCTTTTAAAATCATTTAAAAATGTGTATAAATACTTGAAATATAAAGATTTACTGTTTTAAAACAAAACTTTTATAAAAATCACATTTTAGTATGATTTTCTTGCATTTTCTTGCTTCTTTTTCTTCTCTGCCTCCCTTGATCATCTTTATATCTTGATCTGAGGTGAAAATGAGTGTAGTGAGCCAGATGGCATCCTTACTCATCAGATCCTTATGATCTTTTTATAAAAAATGATCAAAATAGGGAATAAAAGTGACTTTTAATAAAAGATAAATGCACAAGGGTTGTTTAAAGTGAGCTAGATAGCATCCTTTATAGTTCTCAACCTAATGATCACTTGAGAGGGCCTATTTGCAAATAAAATTAGAGAAATAGTGAAGTTATGCTGCCAAAATAGCTAATTTCACTATTTTGAAGGGTTTATTTGCAAATAGTGAGAAACTGAGGTCCAAAGTGTAAAAAGACAGAAATTATATTGCTACATGTCATTTACATCTTTGAACCTATGAAGTTTTGATGATAATGCCCCTTTAAATCAAGTGTAAAGGTGCCAAAACATGATTTTCAAACATCCAGGGACCTCCCTGCATAATCTAAAAGTCTTGACATGTTTTAAATGTTCTAAAATGATGATCTGATAAGCTTTGAATCCTTTGATCTCTTTTCTTTGGTTACTGGTACATGAAACAGTGGCTAAATGCCCTTGAAAAACCTGTTTTGAATCAAACCAAACCCATACCAGGCCACCTGATACTCTCTGGTAACCCCTGGTACAATGACAAGTCAAGATTCAGTAACAAATGGTCATGTAAACCCCACTGGTACAAGGAAATGTATTGAAATGTATAAAAATGGCCTATGTTGAGAGATCAGTCAATTTTGACTAATGGAAGGGCCAAATTGCAAAACTAATTTACAATTAGATAGAGCACAGAAAAACACATAAAATTGATATAAATTTCATGTCATTTGGACTTTCCTACAGAAAGATATGGATCTTCAAAGTTCACCTTTTAAAAATGAAAAATCTGTATTTTATTTGACAAAATTACCTCTCATACCCCTGAGCACAATTCAAGCCAATTGATTGAGCAATAGTGCTCAGAAAAATCTGAAATTTGGAATAGAAATCCTTGACCCATATATCTTTGAACCTATGAAATAAAATCCATAACTTATGTACAAAATTCAAGAGCAATTGGATCTGAAAACCTAAAAAATACTATGCTCATATATCTTCCCTTTGATCAAAGTCCAATTCAATGCAAATCAATGCTTCTGTAATGATCCATATCCTTCTAAATGATATAAAAGACTCTAAAGAACACTCAATTCAACCTTAAACCTTCTGTACCACTCATTGATACCAAATCGGTACTGAAACCGATACCCAAAAACCCAAATCATGTTCAAACCCCCTCCAAAGGTCAAATTGATGCCTCCAATGTCCTCTGTGACTTCAAATTAACTCAAATGACCAATTTCTCAAAAGAAATCACAATGAAATCGATTCAAATTGATCTAATCTCCTATTAGTACCGAGGGACACCATAAATGCCCTTTTCGTCGTCTCCGATGATCTTTCGCCGCCGACAAAGGCGCCATTGTGCTCCAAATGACAAGGCGATCACAACCATGCCCTTAGCTGGAGCTGCCGTGGCCGGGATCCGCCGTACTCAGTTTATCAAGGATGAACCCTAAGCAGATAACCCTCAAGCACAGTTATTAAAGCAGGGAGCACGGATCTCAAAGCAACCTGTTTGATCCAGTGAACCAAATTCAAATTAAATCCAACGGCCCTCTGACAGCATGGGACCCATTTGTCAACTTAAATAAATCTCCCTACACTAATCTCAAAGCCCAAATGAATGGCATCCAAATCCCTACATATTAATTGATATCCAGTGCACTCATTAAAGGCCCAAAAGCCCAATCTCAAAGCCTCTGATCAAATAAAACTCAATGCTAATCTTGAAGCCCAAATGTCAAAGATCTAAGCCTTCTGCACATATTTTAAAGGCCCAGCACACTCATTGATGCTTCAAGCACAAATCTTAAAGCCCATTTAATTAAATCACCTCTGCACACATCTCAAAGCCCAATGATCTCAATCCAGTGGCTTGTGCACATCTCAAAGGTCCAAAGCCCAAATTCTGATGCCTTTGCACAAATCTCAAAGTCCACATGTGACCAAACAGAGCCCTTTTGCACATAAACCCCTCTGTTTATTCGAAATATGCAGAGAAACCCCCTACAAATTTACACAAAGGCCCATGTTAGCATAAAAATCTTTCAAACAAGCCCTTAAAGGGACAATTTACACTTCAGACCCTGTCAAAAGCCCAAATCACAGCCTCAAGTCCACGGAAAATTACAAACAAGTCCCTGAAAGTATAAAATTTTCACAAACAAGTCTATTTTAGTCCTTTTTTTTATCATAACTTTCTCATATTAAGTCCATATCAACTCAAATCAGTTCCAAATGAACTCAAATTCAATTCTCTACAATTCTAAATAATAATTGAATATATCCAATTCTCAGCCATCATCTGAAATGACCAAAATGCCCCTCTCTTGACATATTTTTATAAATAAAAATACAAAAATGATGTTTAAATGTTTCCTTTCAAATTTAAAATATATGAATGATATTTCTCATGCATATTCTCATATTTCAAAAATATAAAATTCATATTTTCATGCATACATCATAGCAACTGACCAAAACAATAGTACATAAGCCCTCTTTTAGCCCCATTATCCAGTTCACAAACTATAGGCACAAATTGTAGAATGAACGAGGTATTCAGTCCGACTCGAAAGGTCTTCCTGATGTAATTAACGACGGGGGCTTGCGCCCGTCGGAAGTTAAACATCCTCACAATCGAAAATAATAAAACCTCCGACAACTGGTCATGAACGTAGGTTGTCACAAGGGGTGAACTAGAAGGAATGCAGAAAGAAATACCCAATAGAAGAACCAGAGCACTGAACCCATGCGGGAGTATTTCCACTCACACAAATAAATCTGCACCGTTAGCTAACCTGACGCCGTGCAACTTTCTGCGCCCTACAACATTATACCAAATAATATTTGCATAACTTCATGAATTTATTTATTATCTAAGCATGTCATATTATGACATTTTATTTTAGCACTTCATCTCATGTATTTTATCTTTTACATTATTATGAAATATAAAATACTTGTTGTTTCTCTTCAGTTGGTATGACTGTATAGATGATCTATGTCATCTTGGCAATAATATAAAACTGTATATTATTGACTATAAGAAGTTCTATCATTACATTATAGTTATCCAAATGACATAGTAATTATTTACTTGATCCACTTAATTTGTGTCTATCCTTGTCACATGATATTATGAATAATATGCAAAATAGGATCGTGTTATTTTTACATTATTTTTCTTGGTCTCTCAAGTGAATTATAATTATAACTACATCAGTTATATTGCATGCAATATAATTCCACTTTACCAAGGGGCCCAGTAATATCATAACTCAAATTGAGGGACAATGATAATATCAACATATAGATTTCTCTCGCACAAGTTGTACACAATGAACTACTATTTTATTCCTATCATAAGATAATATTTAAATAACAATCACATTATATACTTCTCAGGTAAAAACCTAAGCATCTCATATCTAAGATTATAAAGACACAATAGAAATATTAATGACACAAAACACAATCCATATAATGTTTCATTTATTTAGGTCATGTTCAATATATAAAATACACATTTTTATATATTCATGTAATTAAATGATAATTTTTTATCAACATTTATAGAACTCCAATGTACTTTAATCTACATGACAATCTTCCTCGGTAATTAATATTCCTTCATAATTACCACGATTGTGAACATATTTTTAGAATTATATCTCATTTTTAAGAGTTCTATGGTTCAAAATCAAGTACATCTTCTTGAACACTTCTAAAATATAACATATTAATCTTAAGAAAAATGAATACATAATAATAATATTCAAAATCATGAATAATACATAAATCATTACAAAAAATGATAACTTTTAAAACATATATCTTTCAAGTATGATATTAGGACACAAGCTGTGTCATTGAACTTGCTTGTATAGACGATGAATTGCCGATGCATTGAACTTGGCCAATTTTGTCAAATAAATTTAATTACCAGTAATTTGATTACCCTTTGTGGTTACTAGTGAACATGTAACATGTTCCCTAAGGTAAAAATTAATTTTGTCAAAGAAACTTCATTATTTTGGCTTACCAGTGAACATGTTCCCTGATCATGCATTAAATTATTACCCTCTGTGTTTGGTGAGCTAATTTTTTCAAGGACTTCAATGCTCCAATGTATAATATAAATCATATTTAGATTATTAACAATGGAGAAGACATTTAAATGAAAAGGCGATTTCACAATAATTTGATGGAACTTAGAGCATTTCTAATTGTTTCAACTTTTCGTTAGAAAGTTGTAAAAAAGAAACCCAGCATGGTTCTCAATATTCCCTCATCAGAATTAAGAAACATATTCTAACACTTAGATTGGGAAATACGACACTTAGTCCTTTGTACGAGTAATTGGAAACTGGACAAGACAATAAACCAGTAGGGTCTCTTACTTGAAGAAGGAAAGAAACCAGAAACGAACAGTCAAAAGGGAGTGATTAAGGTGGGAGACTATGATAAAATACAACAACACACGAAGCCCGAGGAACCTCTCCAGCCTGGCAAGTGGGAAAACTTCTCCAAGACTGAGGAAGAGGAAATTATTACCATTGGTGAATTCCAAATCATCACCCACATGTCAGTGACCATTAACATTAGACAGATGGCAATCTTGTCTATACATGTGGCAGTGCCATATTGCTATACATCTGAGCAATCAAGACATACCACTTCCCCAATAAAGGAGAGTCCAATAGAGAGAGACCCCTCTGAAGAATATCGCAGAAGACCATAAATGCTCCCAGCTCAATAAGGAAACAAACCAGAGTAAAGCCCCAGGGCCCATTAATACTCTCAACCACCACAAAACCTCAAGCCCAACTATAAATCCACATGAAATCACCTAAACTAACATCTCCTGCCTCACTTACCACAACCCAGCAACCAAAATCACTCAGGCTAAACTACTATTCTTTGCCCCACACATCACAACCCAGCATCCAACACCACCAGGACACTGATGGCAAATGATAATTTGAACAATGATGATGATTTCATTGCCAAGTTTGCAGCGTTAAGCTAAGAATAAGAGGGGCCCCAACCATTGAAACTGACTTAGGAGGCACTAAATAACCGTGACTGGCATCTAATAGCGATGGTGAGGGTGGTATCAGATAGAACAGTGATGGGGAGCCACTTCATCCCTACCATGCGCAAAGCCTGGGGCACTGACCCGGCAACTGAGATATCACCTCTAGCTAGAAATGTCTTCCTAGTTCAGTTCACCTCACTGAGAGATATGCAGTATGTCATGAGAAAGGGCATTTGGCTGTATCGCTTAGACACAGTTATTTTGTGAACAGTGCTGGCCCAAATGACCTGATCAACCAGACGATCTCTGAGGCAGAAGTATGGGTCCAATTTCACCATATCCCTCTAGAGACCATGTCAGAAGAAGGTATTCTAAAGTTGGCTGAAGAGATTGAAGCTCCCCTTTCTGAGGTAACAACTGTACTGTTTGGAAACACAAAATTTTATAAAGTTAAAGTCATGATATCTGTTGATAAGGAACTGGTGAATAAGCTGAAAGTAGACCATTCGAAATTGGGGGTTTTACAGATTTACCTATTGTAGGGCACAGAAAGTTGCACGGCATCAGGTTAGCTAATGGTGCGGGTTTTATGTGTAGGTGAGTGGACATGCTCCCAGCTGGGTTCAGTGCTCTGGTTCTTTGAAATGAACATGAGCAGGTCACCGAACTCAGGGAAGGCATCCACTAGGTATTTCTTTCTGCATTCCTTCCGGTTCACCCCTTGTGGTAACCTACGTTCATGATCAGTTGTCGAAGGTTTTATTATTTTCGATTGTGAGGACGTTTAACTCTCGACGGGCGCAAGCCCCCGCCGTTAATTACATTAGAAAGACCTTTCGGGTCAAACTGAACAACTCATGCATTCCAGGATTTGTACCTATGGGTTGTGAACTGAATAATGGGGCTAAAAGGGGCTCATGTATTGTTTATTTTGGTCATGTAGTTGGTTCTCATTTGACTTTGTATTTCTTTTTGGTCAGTTACCATGATATATGCATGAAAATATGGATTTCATATTTAAAGTATGAGAATGTACATGAGAAATATTATTTATGTGTTTTCAATTTGGAAAGGAGCATTTAAATATCATTTTTTTATATTTTATTTATAAAAATATGTTAAGATAGGGGCATTTTGGTCATTTCCGATTATGGCTGGGACCTGGATATGTTCAATTATTGTTTAGAATTATAGAGGATTGAATTTGGGTTCATTTGGTACTGATTTGAGTTGATTTGGACTTAGTATGAGAAAGTTATGGTCAAAAAGGACCTATTTGTAAAGATTTTTATATTCCAGGGACTTGTTTGTAAACTTCCAGGGACCTGAGACTATGATTTAAGCTTTTGACAAGGTCTGGAATGCAAATGAGGCCTTTAAGGGCTTGTTTGAAAAGATTTTATGCTGATAGGGACCTTTGTGTAAATTTACAGGGGACTTCTCTGCATATTATTAATAAACAGAGGGGTTTATATGCAAAAGATCATCTTCTGGCCACATGTGGACTTTAAGATTGGTGCAGAGCTTTGAGATTTGGGCTTTTGGGCCTTTGAGATGTGCACAGGCCATTGGATTGAGATCATTGGGCTTTAAGATTGGTGCAAAGATGATTAATTAAATAGGCTTCGAGATTTGGGCATTTGGGCCTTCAAGATACGTATCGGGCTATCAATTAATGCACATACAACCCTCACAGCGCATGGTCCACCATGCACCGCGCAAAACCAAATTTTTTTTGTGGCTGAGGCGAATCGAACCTAGGATGCATCACAGCATATCAACAGCACATTACCACTATGCCACTTTGTGTTTGTGTTAAATTGCAGTATATATTATATTTAATGTATAGTAAGCTGTATTTTAATATGTAATTTATATAAAAAGAATTAATAATATAATTAAAATAATAAATATATATATATAATAGGCGTGTCATATCTTTGATTTTTGAAAATTGCCGTATCGCCGTACCTGTGTCGTGTCCGACACGATACCCATACCCGTATCCATGCAGCATAGATTGGTTATTTGGAGTCGTGTGAGATTACAGAAGACATTAGAAGCATCAATTTTACATTTAAAGAAGTGGTAAGCATGATTTGAGTTTTATGGTTTCGATTTCAATGCCAAGTTAGTACCAGAGCTCAATTCAGAGAGTCCTAAGCTAAATTGAACATTCAAAGAAGTTATTTGTGTCATTTGAAGGGATTTGGAGGAATTCATGAATTTTGATTTGTGTTGGGTTGGGTTCTAGATCAATTTGTCATGAAGAACATACATTTTTCAATATTTTTAAATCAATTTCTCTTGAATTTTGTACAAGATGTGTGATTTTTATTTCACAGATTCAAAGATGTATATGTCAAGGGCTTTTGTTCTAAATTCCAGATTTTTTTGAATCTATTTGCTCAATCAAAAGGTTTGAACAAAGTCCAGGGGTATTCATGGTAATTTTGTCA
The DNA here is from genome assembly GCA_033356055.1 of Carex pumila. NCBI lineage: Eukaryota > Viridiplantae > Streptophyta > Magnoliopsida > Poales > Cyperaceae > Carex > Carex pumila. Next base: position 459,724 of record JARJHM010000098.1, read on the forward strand.
ATTTAATTACAGAATTTTCATTTTGAAAAGTTGAACTTTGGAGATCCATAACTTTTGACAGGAAAGTCCAAATGATGCAAACTTTATATCAATCTTGTGTGTTTTAATGTGCTTTATTTGACTGTGAAGTCCATTTTTCAATTTGGTCCTTCCATTGATCAGAATTGACTGATTAGTCAGCAATGGTTATTTGTGCATGTTTCTATACATTTCAATATACCAGTTGGGCTTTTTATACATTTGTGTGTTGAGTCTAGGTCTGGTATGGTACCAGAGACTGGTACAAGCATTTCTAGGGTCTGGTTTGGGTCTCTCACAGATATTAAAGGCTTTCAAGCCACTGTTTTGATACCAGAAATCAAGAAGGAAGAATCAAAGTGTTGAAAATTGATCAAATTAATATCTTTAAATCTTCAGAGCATATTGAAAACCTTTGAAATGCTCAGAGAAGTCTTTGATTTTGAAAAGATCATTTTAAACCTCTTTTTCATGAGAATATAGACAAGATCATTAGGATATCATAGCTTTAGGAGTATGAACAACTTTATTCAGTGTATACTAATGTTTATACATATCCTTTGAGCTCTTTCCTTCAATAGATATGTATTGAATTAACTTTTACCCCTTGACATCGCATAATTTGGTGTATATGCCTTGTATAAGGCTTTGCCTTAGGGTTTAAGCCTTTCAATACTCATGTTGGATCCATTTCATGAAGGAAAACAATAAGGAAGCCAGCTGGCTTAACCTTACTACCCCTAGTATATATAGATCACTTGATTTCCTCGAATAACTTTTTATAGATCAAGTATGAAGAGAAGCCAGCTAGCTTGACCCTTCATACTCTCCTTATTTCCATTATTTGAGTAGATCAAGGATAAGAGAAGCAGGAAAAGAAAGAAAGAAAGAAGGAAAGAAAGAAAAGAAGAAAGAAAAGACAGAAAAGAAGAATAGAAAAGGATTTAGTCATCAAGCTCCATGCCATGGCATGGAGCTCTCTTCTTCATGCCTCAAAACAACAAATTTAAGGGAACGGATCAAGAAGAATAAAAGATCAAAGCAATGTAAATAAAATGGAGAGAAAATACAAGAAAAATAGAAAACTTTCAAATAAACTTTATTCACCAAGGGAGTTAATACATCATGTAGCTATCAAAGCTCTTTCTATACTGAGTTATACCTATTAATTGAGAAAAAAAGGAAGCACAAGCTTGCTATTAACTATGGAAGAGAGAACAAGGCTCTAAACTTGAGCTTATATGTGTATCTAGCTAATTCTGTTGAGATAGTGTATATTTTTCTTCTTTTTCTTTCTGTCTCCCCTTTTTTTTTAGCTTCATTCATCATGTATATATAGCCCTCATGGCATGGAGGGGTCTAGGGTTAGTTGAGCCTATGCTGGCATGCATCAACATCCTTAATTTCATCCATTTCATTTTAATGGTTCAGATTGGAGTTCTAGCCTTCCAGGCATCACTTGCAGGTGCATTATCCAATCAATTCAAGCCATGTTGGCAATCCATGGGGTATAGCATCTTCAGCCCTTGATCCATTTAATTTAAGGGTTGAGATGAGGTGCATCATGACTCATGCCTTTCCTCAGGTGCTGGAGAAAGATTCTTCTATCTTGTCTTCATGTGGAGGTGTTAAAATAGCTATGCATAAGGTTAATTGTGTTAGTTTGGAATAATCTAGAAGTCAATAATACGATAATTTATCATAAAGTTTTGTTCATGAATTGAATGTTTATTTATATATCATTTTGTTGCCTTGAGTATTATTGAATTTATGGATCATTTCGAGTTCATGACTGAAATTGTGAAACTCCATAATATAGATGATATATACTCTTAAAAAGTCACTGACCAAGGTAATTAGAAGGAACACTAATTACTACGATAAGGTTAGTATGTGGATTAAAAGATGGTTAAGTTTTACAAACCACCTGACACGAGATATCATTTTAATCACATAGATACATGTTCTAGGAACATGGTATTTGACAGACCCCGAATGAAACATTAAATAGAATTGTGTTCGTGTCATTTATGTTTTCATTCAATGTCAGGTTCCACAGTATGAGGTATTTATCGTTCCTATTGAGAAATATGTATGTGTAATTGTTATCTAACGCTGTTCGTAAAAAGCAGTCATAAGGGTAGCTTTTCCATATGTATAGCTTAGCTGAGGAAGTGGTAGTTTATCAAGAATACTATTTGTCCCTCGTATTTTATACGAGCTATAGCATCACTGGGCCCCTTGATAGAGTAAGATTATCTGCTAGCGGTATAATTACAAGAGTAATTATATTTGATAATCTGCTCAAGATCAAGAAAAGATTCAGTTAGCAAGGATGACACACATCTACCTTGAAACTAATCTGATAGCTATGAGACAGAAGAACAGACACAAGTAAATTGTTTACTGGATCGTGATATTGTACAGTACAGCATCATCTGTGTAATTGGATGGTCATGATGTATACTGCCAAATACCGCTCATGATTATAGAAGTTAAAACAGTTTTAACTCTATTTACCAACATAACACAGATCCTATTGGGTCACACCATATAGGAGTTAATCGGAGAATCTTATTGTGATTGATTATAAATTTGTTATGATCAATAGTAAGATGGTTATAATTAATTATACGTGTTATAATTAAATTATAAATGTTATGTAAAAATAACAAGCAAAAACATTGGTTAATTTATAAACGTGTGTGACACGTTGTATAAAAGTTAACCGGTTAATTTATAAATGTGCAGGACACGTTGTATAAATTACCGAAACAACAACCGCAAGAAATATAATTGTTCATAATAATTATACGAATATTATTTGTATTCGGGCCGAGGGCATTCAGGTCTTTTCAGATTCGTCCATATCCGCATGACACGTCATCAATCCTATCCACATGACACCTCACCCCCTAGGTGGCATGCCTTGTCATAGGGGTATTTTGGTCTTTTCACACCATTTTAGAGGCTATAAATAGAGGGGTGCATGGAGAGAATAAACTACTAATTCATTCGTATCGTTTCATGTCGGAACGAATCAGTATTTTCTCTCTTTCTCGGTTTCTCTCCCAAATAGTGTTTCGATTGAGAAAAGAAAGTTATACGTAGTTGACGTATAATCTTGCGGGTTGTTGTGAAGTATATTTACGGGATCGATGAATAGTATTTTATCAAATTTCGCGGTATGTCAGTTTTGCTCATTGATGAAACTGAGTAACCGAAAATTCGTGTTTACGAGTTTTCGTCTTTTTCTCTGTGAATAGTGTTTTTGCAGAATTCCGTGGTTTATAGTATTTATGGCAAAAGAAATAAACCTCTCTCCGATTAGTCCTGGTGGATAACCGATAAAGGCATCAGACGTCTGATGCTCCGAGGAGAATCATTCCCGTGATGTAGCTCTACTCGCTCGGTCTGCATTCCAACTGTGATTTGGAAACAAGGTATAAATATGTTATATTAATCTATTTAATTGGTAAGTAGATTAAAGTTTTAGAAATCAATCATGGAGTAGATCTGTAAAATGATTAAATTGGGTTTTGATGCCAAAGGAATACTGAATGTGGACCGCCTTGGAAAGTTTCCTGACATACCCCGTTTAATCCTAAGCTTAAGTTGGTCGTAGAAATTTTTGTTCTACGGTCATTCCGCAACTTAAGCCTAAACGGGTTTTGGTTACCCTGAAACCCAACAAATTGATGTCAGGTCCATCCCCAACGGCTGACTTCCCTTTACTGATCTACTGCGCCTTGCTTTTGTAGGCATTAATGTGCCAGCAGCCAATTTAGGCATACACTCTTTAATCCGAGCATTGAAGGTCTTCATTTAAACACCAACGATCATTTTTAAGCACTCTGAGAGCTCTGAATTCCTTTCATTATCTCTAATTTTACAAGACCCTACAATTTGGGTATCTCGGGTTCAAGCCATCTAGAGCTATTCTCTTCAAATTAACCATTCAAATAGCATCGCCTTGGGTAAGAAGCTTCTCTGTGCTTTCAATTTCATGGTTTGAGCTTTGCTCCACCGGAATTGGCGTTCTCCATCGTCGGAGAAGAGGAGAAAGAGAAGAAGGAAAGGAGAAGAGGCTGACTAGTGGAGCCCATGCGTCAGTTCTTTCTTTCCGACCTCTCTCTTCTCTTACCTAAGCTTGGTATAGCATGAGCCACATATGGGCTTGTGCGCGGTGTATGAAACACCGAGTGTATATAAACCGAAGGGGTCAAAACGCGTTGAGGCGCTGGGGTTTTAATCAGACCCGATTTTGGTTGAGCTTGGCACATGGTGAACCAATGCACTAATCCTTGGTGCATGAGGTTTATTCTATTTACTCTGGGTTTATCCATATTTATAACCCAGCGAAGTTGAGCCTTGAGAGGCTTACAAAGGGCCCCAGGGGTCAAGGTTATGTTTGGGCACTCCAAATTGCACCCAGAGAAGCAATGGTTATTGCTAGAGTTACCCAGGATGAGGTGGCATCAATCAGAGGCTACCATGTCATCAAATATTTTAAAAATTCATAACTCTTCAACCATTTTGAGTTAGAATCTGTGTAAAATCAAAATTCATGATTTTGCATATAGAATATTGTCATGAATTCTAATATGCCATTTCCTTTAACCCTGGAAGGATTTCATGCACATTTAGCATTCTTCAAGTGTCTTAAATTATTACCAATCTTCCACTCATTTAATTGGCATTTTTTTAGGGTACAACACCTATCTTATGAGCGTTTGCCTAGAGTATGCCAGTTTTGTGCCTTGACCGGGCATGAACACACAACATGCCCAGATAAATAGAGAATGGAAAGACTGAGGATGGACCCGAGATACCGGGATAGACCAAATATGAAAAGATTGACCAAACCATGTATATGGGCCTGGATAAATGATCCAATAGTACTCCCAACCCAAAACCAACTAGACTACGGTGAGAGCTCGGCTCAAACCATAGATAGTCAGACCCAGCCTCAAAACCAAACACCCAATACTGAACACCAACACCCACTAAACCAACAAACCTGAAACTAGAACCCGATGGACTGTTAGTCTAGTGAACCCCAATCTCATCCACAACAAGTTTTTGGCACCTACTTCTTTGAGGCCCAAGGCATAGAGTAGACCATCCAAGTCATGCCCTACTTTACCCAACCAGGAATGACCTCCCAAAGCAGACCAAGAACAAGCCATACACCACATCTAAACAGCAACAGAACCCGTCGGCCAAACCAAAACATAACCCCACACTTGATACTTGGCCTGTCACCAACAGCTCAAATCGGGTATAAGAGAACCTATGACAATGAAGAACACCACAATGTTGACGGGCTAGATTTGTCTATGGATATTTCTAACCTGCAATTCATGCATGAACCAAGAGGAGATGCTCACTGCTCCCATGCAAGAAAGAAGAGAACTGTGGAGGCGAGTAGGGACTCGTCTCCACCGCAACTATGAATCTCGTGAGTTGGAATTGCTGTGGACTCGGAGGGCCACGGAAGAAACAATTCCTAACACGCCTCCTCTGATCAACAAGGGCAAACATTTCCTTTGTTGTGGAAACAAAGTGCTCCCTAAGGAAATCCAACCAACTTTTCCATAATCATCAATTTCTTCCAAATTTTGCATGTGTACCGGCAAGAGGCCGGTCGGGGAGAATGTGGTTATTATGGGACCATAATGTAGATTTACAAGTCGTCTCGAAAACAAGATACCTAATTCATGCCAAGATACAACAATCGCATAACCTGGGTTGGTCCCTAGTGTGTGTTTATGGGGACCCGGCTCACACCATGAATGTTTACATTTGGACCACGATTAAGTAGATCATTGAGAGAGAAGGAGTGGTATGTGTGGTCGGTGATTTCAATGCCATCACTAGCATAGAAGAGAAGTATGGAGGCAACCCAACCCTAAACATGAATAGCCGTAACTTTAGAGATTTTCTTTTTGAAACCGGCCTTGTAGACCTTGGGTTTAAGGGGCCAGCTTACACTTAGACAAATTGACAAAGTACCTCTAATGCTATCTTTGAGAGGTTGGATCGAGTGGTGATAACGGTCCAATGGTCACAACTTTTCCCACAAGCCTATGTTAATCACCTTTCCCGAGTGCAAAGTGACCATGCACCAATCTTACTCCGCACTCAAGGCAAACAACCTAATCACAACCGATTTAAGCTAGAGAATTGGAGGCTAAGTCAAGAAGGTTTCCAGCAAGCATGGGAGTAGGCTAACTCTAGAGGAGAGTCATGGAAAGATAGGATGGAGACAGTAAGGAGGAACATGACTGCATGGGCTAAAGGAATTCAAACACCACAAAACATATTGCACATAATACAGTTGCAGTTGTATGCGCTACAGATGCTACATCCCACCTTACAGAGCCTAGAAGAGGAAAATATGCTACTTGAGGCATATAACAAGGTTGAAGAGGATCTCACCGAATATTGGCGACACGGCATTTTTCCACATGGTTGCGACCAATAGTAAAAGAGCCAATTTGATCAACTATGTAGCCACAAAAACTAGAGCGCTAGTAACGGATGAGGCAGGGATTAGACGGGCATTTGTGGGGGTTTTCAAGGCAATGTATACACAACCAACACAACAGATTAGCCAATTCGAGTCAGATCAGTTTTTCCAAGAGGTGAGTAGATCGGGTTTCAAAAGAATTCCAACTAAGGTGCATGTAAATCTGGCCAAGCCACCAACAATGGAAGAAATCAAAGAGACACTGTTTAGAATGGGACTGGATAAAGCACCCGGTTTGGATGGGATAACAGCAAGACTCTTGCAAACATATTGGCACATCTTTCAAGAGGATATCCACCAAGCAATAACAGAAACCTTTGAGACAAACCCACGCTCATAGGAGTGGCTCAAGAGACAAATCATCCTAATTCCAAAGACAGAAGAGCCCCAAACCCCAAAAGATTATCGACCAATAACGGTCGGTAATATAATGTATAGGGTCCTCATGAAAATTATCGCCAATCGCTTGCAACCACATATGATGAAAATCATCTCAAACTGCCAATCGGCCTTCCTAAAGGGTCAGAATATTGCTGATAATACCATCATGGTCAAAGAGGTCATGCACTCCTTCCAAATGGTGGGATTTGGGGCACAAGCTTTCCTCCTGAAAGCCGACACCAACAAGGCCTTCGATACCATCAACTGGAACTTTCTAAGAAGGGCAATGGAGGCAGTCAATATACCAAGTTGCTTGATAACCTTAATATGTAATTGCATAAAAAATAAGCATAGTCACGGTTTTAGTAAATAGAGGAGGTGATGGCTATATCAAACCAATGAGAGGGCTAAGACAAGGATGCCCACTTTCACCCTATTTATTCATTCTCGTGACTGAGTTCCTATCTAGATAATTCAACCAATCCGTACAGCGAGGAACATTGAAAGGAATTAAACTTGTTGCCTCAACACCAAGGATTACACACTCAATGTACGCAAATGACCTTATGGTTTTTGCCATGGCAACAGTGGAGGAGGTAAGGGAAGTCAAGGTAGTTTTAGCAAGGTTTGCAGAAAATTCAGGTCTTGTAGTGAATCCAGACAAGTCAACAATGTGGTTCAGCCGAAAATGCAACCCCAATGCAGGAAGAGCATCATGGAGGAATTCACAGCACAGCTTGCTGGAGAGCAGGAAAAGTACCTGGGTATTCTAGTTTTCCAAACACATAATAGCCAAGACCTCACGCATGATCAACTTGTAGATAAATTCCACAATAAATTATCGGGTTGGAAGGCTAATTTGCTGAATCACGCAGGAAAGTTAACCTTGATCAAAACTCTTATGTTTTCCCTACTTGTGTATTACATGACCATGGCCAAGTTACCTCAAAGAACAATTCAAGCCCTTACCGCAATAATTCGGAGGTTTTTCTGGGGGAAGATGAATCAAGAAAGGTATATCTCATTGATTGGTTGGAATCAGGTTTGTGCGAGCCGGGATGAGGGGGGACTGGAGATCCGAGACCTAGGTTTGTTCAATGAAGCACTCTTGCTTAAACTCGTTTGGCAAGTAGCTACGGATACTGACAAAATCAGAGTTCAAGTCTTCAAAGTGAAGTACTACCCGAGAAAAGGTCTGTGGGGAAACAGCAACACGAGGGGCTATAGTGCACTAGGGAGGGTAGTGCAACAGCTGAAGCCATTTTTGATGGAGGAGTTGATGTAGCATACTGGAAATGGAGAAGGCATAAGCGCAGTCAACCAACCATGGTATGATGGCTGGGAAACACTACAGTGCAACACAAATGCACAAAGAGATTCTAAGGTGGTTGATTTGTTTGATAACAGAATAGGAGACTGGGACAGAAACAATATACAATCTCTAATGGGGGAGGAGGCAATGATGGTAATTGTAAGCTCAACATGCAAACCAGGACTGCATCCACTAATTGAAGATAGGTTGATTTGGCTATGTAGCAAAAAGGGGACATATACTACAAAAGAGGGCTATGAGAAGTTGAGAGAGCAAATAGTGGCACCAACCCACCAGTACACAGATGACCAAAAAAAGGCATGGCAACGGGTGTGGAGCAATAAGCAAATCATACCTAGAATCCAATTTTTTCTATGGAGAGCAATTCATAATGGCCTCCCAACATTGCAAAAGCTTCATCGTAGAATAACAAGGATTAACCCAAGGTGTCAGAGATGTGGTTCAGAAGATGAATATCATATGCATATCCTATTTTTTGTGACATAGCAAGAGCAACCTGGTGGCTATCAGAACTTGGCCTCCGAATGGACAGAATCCCCATTGACTTCCCACAAGCTTTTATGGAGATAACAGACAACCTCAATGGTACTCAGGTAACTTTGTTTGCAAACATGTGCTGGTTCCTTTGGCGGGCACAAAATGAGGAGATTTTCACACAGAAAAAGCCTATGCCAGACTCTGTACTGGCACAAGTTAGAATAATGAAGAGGACAGAAGAAACAATAACACAAACAAGGCAGGACCAGCTCTCCCAGTCAAGCCAAGTGATACCGGTATGGATACAGAGAAACACAATAGTGGTTTTGTTAGATGCCTCATGGGAGACATCAATAAGGGCAAGATAGGGATCTACTTACACTAGTGGAAAAACAGGAATTAGGATAGGCCTATCTGGATCGGCTACATAAAACAACTGATACTAATACCTATTTGAATCGGTTTTCTGAACTGTAGGGCGCAGAAAGTTGCACAGCGTCAGGTTAGCTAACAGTGCGGATTTTATGTGTGAGTGGAAATGCTCCCGCATGGGTTCAGTGCTTTGGTTCTTCAAAACGAGCGTGAGCAGGTCATCGAACTCAGGGGAAAGAGCATTCACTGGGTATTTCTTTCTGCATTCCTTCTGGTTTACCCCTTGTGACAACCTACGTTCATGATCAGTTGTCAGAGGTTTTATTATTTTCGATTGTGAGGACGTTTAACTCCCGACGGACGCAAGTCTCCACCGTTAATTACATCAGAAAGACATTTTGAGTCAAACTGAATACCTCGTTCATTCCGAGATTTGTGCCTATGGGTTGCGAACTGAATAAAGGGGCTAAAAGGGCTCATATATTGTTATTTTGGTCATATGGTTGGTTCTCATAGATTTTGGGCCATCTTCGGTCAGTTGCTATTTATATTTTTAAATATGAGAATATACATGAAAATGTCATTTATGTGTTCTTAATTTGAAAGAAAACATTTAAATATCATTTTTTATATTTTTATTTATAAAAATATGTCAAGAGATGGGCATTTTGGTCATTTCATATTATGGCTGGGACCTGGATGTGTTCAATTAGTATTTAGAATTGTAGAGAATTGAATTTGGGTTCATTTGGAATTGATTTGAGTTAATTTGGACTTGAAATGAGAAAGTTATGATAAAAAAGGACTGAAAAGGACTTATTTGTGAAGATTTTATACTTTCAGGGACTTTTTTGTAATTTTTCAGGGACCTAAGGCTGTGATTTGAGCTTTTGACAAGGTCTGGAGTGTAAATTGGGCCATTAAGAGCTTGTTTGAAAGTTTTATGCTGACAGGGGCCTTTTTGTAAATTTACAAGAGGCTTCTCTGCATATTTTAAATAAACATAGCGGTTTATATGAAAAAGGGCTTCTTCTAGTCACATGTGGACTTTAAGATTGATGCAGGGCTTTAAGATTTGGGCTTTTGGGCCTTTGAGATGTGTACAGAATATTGGATTGAGATCATTGGGCTTTGAGATGTGTAGAGGTGATTTGATTTAAATGGGCTTTAAGATTTGTGCTATAGTGTCAAGATTTGGGCTTTTGGGCCTTTGAGATGTGCACTGGATTATTAAAGAGTGCACAGAGCACAGATATCATTCATTTGGGCTTTAAGATTCGGGTTAATCTCTTAATTGAATTAAACATATGACAAATGGGGCCTAGATGTCGAGATCCGTTGGATTTGATTTAAATCTGGTTCACTAGATCAAACAGATTGCTTTGAGATCCATATTCTCTGCTTTGAGGATCGTGCTAGAGGGTTATCAGCTTAGGGTTCCTTTTTGACAAAACGAGTGCGGTTGATTCCGGCCATGGTGGCTCCGGCCAAGGACATGGTTGTGATCGTAAGGTTGTCAGGAGCTCAATGGTACCTTCGTCGGTGGCCAGCGGCCTGAGATCAGAGGGGAATTATCGATACCAATTGGGTTCCAGATTGATTTCTTTTGATTTGGATGTGATTTTCTTCAATTGAGATCGTATAGAGTCATGGAAGGTGTTGGGGATATCAATTTGAAGTTTGAATGAGGTTTGAGCATGTTTCAGACTTTGTCCTCTCAGTTCCAATACCAATGTGGTACCAGTGATTGGTACAGAGGGTTCAAGATCAAATTGAGTATTTCTTAGGGTTAGTTATGTCATTTAGAAGGATTTAGAACACTTCAGGACACTTAATTTTCATTGAATTGAATTTTGATCAAAATGGACATATAAACATGTTATTTTAAAACTTTTCAGATTTAATTTCTTGTAAATTTTATACAAGATGCATGATTTTTATTTTACAGAATCCAAGAAATGTATGTTAAGGATTTTTGTTCCAAATTTCAGATTTTTCTTAGCACCATTGCTCACTCAATTGACCTGAACAGTCACAGGGGCATTGCTGGTAATTTTACCAAATAAAATTCAGAATTTCCATTTTTAAAAGTTGAACTTTGAAGATCCATATCTTTTTGTAGGAAAGGCCAAATGACATGAAATTTATATCAATTTTGTGTTTTTTTCTGTGCTCTACATGATGGTATATTTTTTTTTTACCATTTGATCAACAGAGCAGTTCATACTTACTGATTTACCAGCAGAGGTCAAAAGTACATTTTTTTTATACATTTCAATGTACCAGTGAGGTTTGTATGGTCATTTGGTACTGAGTCTTGACTTGGCATGGTACCAGAGATTACCAGAGAGTATTAGATAGCCTGGTATGGGTCTGGTTTGGTTCAAAACAGATTTTCAAGGGCATTTAGCCACTGTTTGGTAACAGTAATCAAAGAAAAGAAGATCAAAGAGTTCAAAGTTAATCGAATCATCATTTTAGAACATTTAAAACATGTCAAGACTTTTAGATCATGCAGGGAGGCCCCTGGATGTTTGAAAATCATGTTTTGACACCTTTACACTTGATTTAAAGGGGCATTATCATCAAAACTTCATAGATTCAAAGATGTAAATGACATGTAGCAATATAATTGCTGTCTTTTTACACTTTGGACCTCAGTTTCTCACTATTTGCAAATAAACTCTTCAAAATAGTGAAATTAGCTATTTTGGCAGCATAACTTCACTATTTCTCTGATTTTATTTGCAAATAGGCCCTCTCAAGTGATCATTAGGTTGAGAACTGTAAAGGATGCTATCTAGCTCACTTTAAACAGCCCTTGTGCATTTAAAAGTCACTTTTTTCCCATTTTTTATCACTTTTATAAAGAAATCATGAAGATCTGATGAGCAAGGATGCCATCCGGCTCACTAGACTCATCTTAGCCTCTGATTAGGTTATAAAAGAGATCAAGGGAGGCAGGAAGGAAGAAAAAGGCATAAAAATACTAGAAACATCTTTTAAAATATGATTTTTTTTTTTTTTTTTATAAAAGAACAGTGAAGTTTTATTCTCTAAATGTTTATATACATTCAAATGATTTTAAAGCAAAGGATCAGATCAGAACCAAAGAGAAGCAAGAAGATGCAAATGAAAAGATCAAAAGAACAAGATTCAAAAATAAATAAACTTTATTCATCAAATCAATGTACATGAACTGGCCTCCAGGGCCTTACATTATATCTAGGCTGCTTTGATTACCTAGTTTCAGTAGAGAGAATGAGATGGAGAAGCTTTCAAGCTTGTATTAAGCTAATTTGAGCTCTATTTTCAAGCTAATTTCAAGCTTGTATTACATTATATCTTGCGGGACTTTTTGGAAAATCTCAACCGTTGAAATCGTTCCACACGAATCTTAAAGCTCAAATAATACTGGCCAGATCTCCCGTTGATATTCTATGGATGTCGGAACATTACAAATTGTCGGAGGTTGTTTGTCTGGCATTGTAAAAGGGAATCGCTGCACGGTAGACCACACAACTTCAGCAGCATGAATCTTTCAATCGAAAAATGAAGCAAAGGCGGGACGGATCGACGGCAGAGAAATGGTTCTTTCGTCCTGTTGTTCAGATCTAACGGTTTCTAGCGCCGCTGATACGATCTTGTTCAGATCTAACGGTTTCCAGTGCCGCTGTGTTGCCTCGTAAAGGACAACAATGCTGCGGTGGATTTTCTTTAATCACCGAGAATAAAGTATAGTGAATCTGAGCCGCTAATTTGAGCCTGCGCAATTAATCAGAATTCACGGCTTCAATTACATAGCTCTACTTGTAATTTTAACACGACTTGAGTTTCATTTATTAATTTAATATGAAGATCTTAGTTTTGGAGGTCAACTGAGGTATCTCAGAATATCAGAGTTCTTGGTGAGTATATAAATTAGTTCCAGTGAGCCGATTGCAATTGGAATATTTTTAATCCATTGTAAATCTGATGTAAATCTGAGTTCAGTTCAAGACATCAGTATTTTAAATTGACAGTTCTTTGTAACTTAGTTATAGATAGGCCAAATTCTCATCATACGTTACAAAATCCACACTATCTCAAGTTATCACATGCCAACGAACTAATGCTACATTACTTCTTGAACTTGAAGAAAACATTTGAATCTATTTTAATAAATAGAATTCAAAATGTTGCGATGCCCCCCAACATAAAATGGCGGTAAAATTAATAGCTATTATACAAATGGCTTACTTACAAAACTTAAACAATATTTATAATTGATAATTACAAGTTATAAAATCGAAAACCTGATGCTAGGAGTCGAGGAAAAATCTTAACAAGCTCAAGAAAGATTTTGGTAGTTGTGTTCAAGTGAATATATCCCACAACTGATCTTAGAAACAATGAGTTCAATTGTGCTTTTGAAACAAAATACAGAGGCAATGCTTTATAAAAGCATCTTATTACAAAAGTCGCTCGGGTACAACCTCCAAACTAAGAATAATGCAGAAGCAAAACCAAAATGCACCGCAAATTCAGTCCCCCAATACAAAAACTCCGTACAAACATAAATAACATTTTTTTTTTTTTTTTGAAAATCTTCCCAGAAGCTGCGAATTCTGCTGCGAAGTGGTGAGGGAGAATCGAACTCTCGACCTTTGAGTACAACAATTCTGGAACTTTTTCCTAGCCAATTGTGCTGCCTCCCCTTTTCATAAATAACAACATGAATGAATAAAAAACTCAATCCTAACTATATATAACGGCAAAACAAAAAGAGGTCGAATTTTATTTTATTTTATTTAAAATAGACAGACGCTCCTCATAAAACTCTGAAATTGCAATGACACCATGATACAAATGTTCGTGGACTCATTAATGAGCAGCATCTCGGCTATAGTACAGGTCTAGGGTTTTGGCAGGGATACGATGGAGTAGCTCACGCGGGAAGATACGCAGCAGTGTCCACGCCAAATCAAGCGACTGGAAAATGTTACGGGCGTCATATGCACCTTGCGTCACAAATTTCCTCTCAAACTTGTCAAGGAACTATAGATAGAGCTGCATGTATCAAAATTACAAGAGGTTAGTGAGGAAAGGATCTTAGAATGACAAAATGATCACTCGGCAATTCATGTGAAGCCCAAATAAAACCTCATAAAAAAATTGCGCCCCTATGACATGAAGTGTATCATGCACATACTTGCCAATTCTCTGTACTCTACAGGGCTAAGGAGGGGGTAAACAGGGTATTTTTTTTTAAATATAAAACAAGGTAAAGGTGATGGCTTTCGTGTCTTACAGATCTACGCGAGATATTATCATTTCAACTGTATACATGATATCTTTAGATTTCAGAGAGGCATAAACAAAACCTCCACAAAAATAATATTTAGTAAATAACAGCTAGGGCACCTAAATTTGGTCCCATTGAAGTATTGCACAGGACTTTGTATGTTTTGCTCCAACACCACTATTGTTGGTTAGGACTGCTAGTTGACTTCCTTGCCTTATTGGGTAACACTAATGAACCTTTAATGTGTGTGTGTGTGTGTTAGAGAGAGAGAGAGACCAGATCTTCTGATGAGAGAGCCGCCTCTCCTACCACAGCTTTCATGGCCTGAACATCCTTTCCAATAGCATAATTGGCATACAGCTGCGTAGTTGAATCACCAAATGAATAAAATCAGTTTTATAAAAGCACCATGAAATTTAATAATAAAAAAAGCGTAAATAATTAATAAGTCAATTAGTAAGACCTGATTGGACACATCAGAATGGTCACGGCGAGTCATGACCTCACCAATAGCACTCTACAAACAAGAAAGAAAATGTGTTGTTCAATTAAATGCAATTCATTCTCGAGTCCATATAAAACATACAAAATAAATTGAAAATATCTACCTTCCCAAAATTAAT
Source organism: Carex pumila (assembly GCA_033356055.1). Taxonomy (NCBI): domain Eukaryota; kingdom Viridiplantae; phylum Streptophyta; class Magnoliopsida; order Poales; family Cyperaceae; genus Carex; species Carex pumila. The sequence continues at coordinate 474,744 of JARJHM010000098.1, forward strand.
CTCACCTTCATCAACCTGGAGAGAGATGAAAATATCTGAATTTATTACCATAATTATACATTAGTCACTAGAAAGAGATATAAGAAAAAGAACCTTACAAAATACTGATGAAAGTATGACAAATTAAGAGTACAAAACAATGAGGTGAGAACCTGTCTGTTATGAAGCTGCCTATCAATGTAAATTTGTCCTTCAGTAATGTAACCAGTCAAATCAGGAGTTGGATTTAACCACTAACCATCAAAAAAAAAAACAAATCAGGAGTTGGATGTGTAATATCTGTTCAAGTAAAATTGCTGTTAGTATACACCTAGTTTTTTCGTGAGATTATAAAACAGCTCATTTGATACAAATCTAGTAATTTAAAATCAAACAGAAAAGCCTCCTGTATTCTGTCTGTTTGAGAATGGGCTATTCGTGTCCAATAACAACGGACATGTTTTAATTGAAGGTAAATTTCAATAATTTCCCACAATGACTAATAAATACTGATTGAGGAAGCCTTTCATGAGTAAAGTTTTCCAAAAATATGGATAAACAAAAGGATGTCCTGCAAACTTTTGTCACTTTGTCGTTCATCCTACTTTGAACTAAGGAAATCTAAAATACATATGATACATAACAACTCATGCTTAATACTTCACTTGCCACTAGGCATGGCAAACTTTGTTTTCAATATATCATTAAGATTTAACTCATTTTCTATAGGAAACAAAACCGAGGAAAGTTATACATCTCATCCAAGCAATGCAGCACACTGCTAATGGATGGTGTTTCTCATGATATAGAAAAACAGAGTCTAATCAAATAACACTACAGAACAACGAGTGGCAACCAATCTGAACCTTCCTCTCCCAACTTTCATATCTAAGAAATAGGAAGGATATACTGAAATGATTTTGTTATATAAAAAGGCTGCATCATCATCCTGCCTCATCAGAAGAAGAAACAGAAAGATTTGTACCATCATTAGGCATTGTAAGGATGGGGATCTGAGTAATGGAGCTGCTTCTTCCCTCAATACGACCAGCTCTCTCATATATGGTAGCAAGATCGGTGTACATGTACCCAGGATATCCACGTCTACCTGGCACTTCTTCTCTTGCAGCAGAGACCTATATATAAAATTACAGATAAACATGCATCAGGTATAAAGGAAATCTGGTCTGGCTAAGCAACTAAAAGAGTGTAAATATACCAATAGGAAATCATTGTGATAACAGAAGCTTTCTTTTACTTGTGATGTTCCTTCTACTTATATTGATATTATTACCATTCTTGTTAATATTGATTTAATGCTGCACAAAGTAGTCAACAATACATACTGGCTGCCCCTTAGTTTAATAAATTGATCAGGTCTTAATTAAGGTAACATGAGTTCAGTTAGAGACTAAGAAATAAACTCTCAATAAAAACAATGTTGATAGAATCAGTACCATGCTGGATAGAAATAGTACAAGTTTGGTCTAGTATCAGTATCTGTAAGCTGGTATAGAAATGTGGTAGTATGGATCCTTCCTTTGGTACTCAAAATATTTCTATATTTATAAGGCAAGAACTTGTGCGTGCATGCATGCAGATCATTCGCCCATGTATGCATGCACATCCATGGGCGTTTGTGACAAGAGTTATATGGCTAGTTGCACACAAGTAGATATACAAGGAGTAATTGAATAGATAATTAAAAGAAAAACATCTTTACAATTATAGTACCTCACGAAGAGCATCAGCATAGGAGCTCATGTCAGTCAAGATCACAAGAACGTGCTTCCCGCATTCATATGCGAGATACTCGGCCGTAGTCAGAGTCAGAGCAATACGAGGTGTGATGATATGTTCAATGGTAGGAACATTAGCCTAGAAATAATGCATTAAGACTTATCTTTCAAACCTTCTGCAATTTGATCTTTTCAGGGTGATAATTAATATAAGCAGTTAGCTTCGGTAGGAGCATTGAGCTATAGTAAGTAACTCCATTCAGAATACTACTGGGCCCACTAACAGTCATCATACCCATTTTTGGTACATACAGCATCTGACCTGACTGGTAAACACGGGTTTCATAGAGACCTAAAGCTCCATTTTTACTTCTTGAGAAAACACATGTTTCTATACTTCTTCTCGCCTATTTTTTGCAACCTCAAAATGTAAACTCAATTTCCACCAAATTCAAAGCAAACCAACAGAAATATCTAAAAAGACTCAAAAAAAGGAAAACAAATGGCACCATACTGGTGTAACACCTGACTGGTACAAAGTCAGTATCAGGCATGCAAATTGTTGCTTGTTTATAAAAAATGGATTACCAGATTCAAGAATAGTGTGACTCTCTCCATGGATCCATTCTCCTCAAAGTCTCGCTTGAAGAATTGAGCAGTTTCCATGTTAACTCCCACAGCTGCAAACACGATAGCAAAGTTGTCGTCCTCTCCCGTCTGTTTATCCAAAACAAAAGCACAAAAAAATTAACAAATGAAGGAGAGTTAGGCTAAGGTACTATACATAGCACAGATTGGTCCATACTATGGATCAATATCTTTGTTTTTAAAGTCCAAACAACCGATCTGAACAATTCAACATGATCTCCATAATGAAAATGTATTTGCAGGTTAAATTTTATAGAATTTTTTTTACTATTTTTTAGAGAGGCAAGAAAATATTGATCAAGTGATTTTCTACCTATCTAAAAGAATAGTAAAAAAAATTGTAAAATTTGATCTACAAGTACATTTTCAAATCAAAATTATGTTGAACGGTTCAAATCGATTGTTTGAACTTTGAAAAGAGAGATATTGATCCATAGTACGGACCAATATGCGCTATGCATAGTCCCATAGCCTCACTCAACGAAGAAAGCACAAAGAAGTTAAACATACAGAGTGTTTCTTGTAAAGAGCCCTTGGGTGTTGTTTGCAAAGTGCCAAGTTCTGAAGATACCGAAATTAATTAAAATTATGAGAATTCGGGTGGTACTTAGTAACTTACCTCAGAGCTCTTGACAAGGCCAGCCTGACGGCAGATCTGAGCTGCAATATCATTGTGGGGAAGCCCGGATGCAGAGAAGAGAGGAATGTTCTGGCCTCTAGCAATGGAGTTCATCACATCTATGGTTGAAATTCCTGTCTGGATCATTTCTTCTGGGTAAGTTCTCTCACTTGGGTTGATTGAACTCCCTGTAATAAAAAAATAAACTAGGTGATCAGATTGTCTCTTATACAAAGATAAAAACAATGCTTGCAACTTGTCATAACTTCTTTTAATACAACAATTATTCAAAAGCAAAGGATTAATTGATTTGATTTCCCTTTCAAACAACCAGCACATATATATGTTCCTTATGGAGTTTGCATATTCAGAATTTTGCAATATAAAGTAGAGTCCGGTCATGCTTCTAATAACCGTGCTTGATCTGTAAGGATACCATTGATCTCAGCATCAATTGCCCAAAAAAATTACCAGAAATATCCAAGTAAGCCTCGGGTAGAATTGGGGGACCGTTATCAATAGGTTTTCCAGATCCATTGAAAATGCAGCCAAGCATGTCAAGGGAGACAGGTGTTTTCAACACCTAAATGATTAAAAAAGTAAATTATAAATGTCAATTCCAAATAAAGCATAGCTTTTATAAACTAGATACACATATTCATGACAAAAGGAAGGACAGATAACCTCTCCGGTGAATTGAACAGTAGTATACTTGTTGTCAATTCCAGAAGTACCCTCGAACACCTATAAGCATGACAACAGATCAATAATTATAGTACTACTACGAAATTAAACCTCACGCAATAAATACATTTTTCTTAAATAGCAGAAAGAGAGAAACCTGAACAACCGCTTTTTCTCCATCTACTTCCAGGACTTGACCACGTCTGGTGCTGCCATCACCGAGCCTGATATTTACAATTTCCTGATATTTTGGGCCCTGAAACAAGAATTCTACGTTAAAAATATAATAACATATGGCAGGTTATGCATTTTTTTCTCTGCACTAAAGTGATAACTATTCTGCAATCAAAATATTTTCTTAAATAAGAATGGTCAGATTGTTATGTACCTGGACTTTCTCCAAAATAACTAGAGGTCCGGCAACACCAGAAACAGTCCTGTATACTCTAAACCAAAAAATAAAAAATAAAAAAAAATAAGACAAATTCAGCATAAGGTATCTCCTAAAGCAAAAAGGGAACAATAATTACAAGATCAAAAGTAGTCAAACAAAATTCAGAACTTACCCATGCCAATTTCCAAGGATTTTTCCTCCATGTCAACACCTGTTTTGGGCAGACCCATCTTTCAACAATAACCTAGTATATAATTTAACCACTCTGCATTATAACTTGCTAAAAGAATATCAAATTGAGCTGATTAAACGAGTTTGTCAATAAGAATTAATTAACATAGACTTGGGAGCAACATAGATTTAAGAACGATATTTTTTGCATAAATCAGAATGACTTCAATATTCAATTAAGCATTAATTTAAGTGAATTCTACCTTAATTCGTCTGCTATCATCCAATTATATCTCAACTAAGAGTTGATTTAACAATCCAAACTGGTACAGCTAAAAACCAAATATATCAACAAAAATAAATAGGGTTGAACCCATAATATTGGCAACATAACAGGAACAATGACAGTACCAGATAGAATCTAAATGTGAAAATGGCTCGCTTTTTGAGTCATTGAGAGCAGGTCAAGTCACAAATATTCATGGAAGCATTGTGGCCTATCAGATTTCAAGACCCAATAAAAATACATTTTCTCAAAAGATAGTATTCCATAATTATGTCGGCCTCTCCTAATATACGACAATTTTAAAAACAGTAATTGGACCAACAAAAGACAAAAGCATTGAGTGTTACCCAACCAAAATATCGACACCTTATAAACTTTCATGCCATGATATCTTAATTAGAAAACTGAACTCATCGCATGATTAAAAGAGAGTTAAACTAGGTCCCTGCCTTGTTGGCGCAAACACTTGCAATTCAACTATGATGCTATGATACCAGGCCCCAAACCTCCAACCAAAGTCAACAGAATGGTTGCAACAAAATGGGAGGCACAGAACAACCCGAAATTGAGGAATTTGCTCTTGACTCAAATCAAAACATTTGAAAATATAACCATAAATTACTTTGAGATCAACTATTGATCTGTGGTTCTTCAAAACATCTAAAACAATCCTAAAATAGCTGATACATTGGTAGATCGCCTATCCTCAGCCAGCCATTAAATCCATTTCTCACTTAAAACCATCGAAACCTATCCCCAGATCTAGACCCAAACCGTATCTGATCCATCTATGAAAACCACAGATCCACTGTCAAACCCAACCAAGTCAAATCGAAACAAGAAATCCGCCTAAAGTTCCTAAAATCTAAAGCATTTCGAGAAATCCATGCCCGATCAAAGATAGAGAGCTGTACCTCAGATTCAAGACTGACAGCAACCAGGAGACGCGAGGAGATCGTGGACGACGATAATTAATATTTACAATTCCAGAAATAAATGTTCAGGAAAATGAGAACTAGAAATTCGAAAAAAAATACATGCGCACGGCTCCGTTTTATGCAAGTCGTACACCGATGGCACTGGGATTCGGATCACCTAAAGTAACACAAATTTTGAGTTTGTATCTGGACGGTACCACCTCGGTTCGGATTGGCCCAGATTCTGATCGTACGGTTGGGGATCCAAACTCAAGAATTGGGTTATTTTAGGGGATCCTGACCCAGCACCAGAGGAACGAGACACAAAAAAAAAAAAAAATAATGCCCACGTATATTACAATACGTATATCACTACAATTGGGGCCCACATCAATAGAAATAAATGTGATATGACGGAGCACGAATACCACGTCTTGACAAACAATTAACCAATCCCTGGCTTGGATCCGGGACCGTTGGATCTAACGAACGGTGGTGATTGAGGAGATTTGTGGACAGATAGCGTGCGGCACGTGGACTGCTGTTATAGGAAACTATTATTGAAATAAATTAAATGTAAATATGAAATTATTATTGACACGTAAAATATAGCGTGCGGCACGTCGTCTGGTTGAGATATTTATGAGTATAAATTTATAGAATGGAATTTTTTATATCTTTTAGAAAGGAAATATAAATTCATAGAATGGAAATTTTGATATCTTTAGAAATATTTATGAATATTATCTAATTATAAAACAAAAGAGATATTTGTTAACAGCCACATTAAATATGTTAAAAGAAATTATAAATTTATAAATGTTATTGTACTAGTTAGATTGAAATGGAAGAATATTTACAAAAATCAAAGACTAGAATTGAAAATAGATGCCTAATTATATAAAAGTAGACAATTGTAACAAGTACAAGATATTTCTTATAAAATGTTATATCAAAGTTTGTCTTGTACAATCCAACTAGAGATTATGTACCAAACTAGTGACAGTAAATTGAAAATTGATATCTTATTAAAAAAGAAGAAGATAAATTAGAATAATTTTAACACAACCAAGAAGCTGCGCAAAATAAAAATAAAAATAATTATTAATAATTATTGACACGTAAAATATACGATTTAAAGAGAACGGTACACGTACAATTATTATAATGATATTTTACTTGTTAAATTGAACTCGAAAAATATTTACAAAAAAACAAATATTACAAATTAAAAAAGGTGTCTAACTATTAAAAAAAAAAGATAATTGTTGACAGGTATATGTTATCTGAAATGAACTGTACATTTAGAATTATTATAATTGCAATGTTTATAAAAATCAATGAGTACAAATTAGAACAAGTAGTCTAACTATAAAACGAAATAAATAATTGTTAATTTGTACATAATTTATTTAGAAGGAACTGTAAATTTAGAAATTTTACAATGATAATGTACTTATTAAATCCAAAAGGGAAAAAAAAAAAATACAAAACCAACAAATTGATTTTTATACTTTATTATCGATTAATCTTAATTAACCGAGTCTACTGCTACCAACTAAACAAAAAAAAAAATTTAACTAATTTAACGCATTTATTTAGAATGCATTTGAACTGTCTACATTAGTTTACACTAATTTAACGCTCCACGGTATTTGTTCATCAGCATTCAGTTTTTATACACATTTATTTACACTAATTTAAAATTAAAGCTATGCCTTTTTTTTATTGTACTATTTATTTTTTACTTTCTTTTTTAGGGTGCTCTCGGTTAGTAACTATCTAAAAATATATGAGCTATTAACTGCTAGATCTTTTTTAGAGTGCTTAACTGCTTATGATGATTCTTCTATTAATATTGATTAAATTGACATTAGCCAAGCTAAGCCCATAATTAAGTTAAAAAAGGCAAGATTTCTAAAATGGTTCATAGAGCGGGGCTGAATTTTCTATTTTTAGGGGTTGAAATCTTGAAATAGACACTTTCCAATAATACATACATGTCTGTTGGCTTTTAAATACACTCCAGCATGCTTCTTTCTCAACTCACTAGTGGAAAAACAGGAATCAGGATCGGTCTATCTGGATCGGTTAGATAAAAAAACCGATCCTAATACGTATCTGGATCGGTTTTCACAAAACAACTGATCCTAAAAACTATTCAGATCGGTTTTTAGTCACAACCGATCTTAATTTATGAACTATTAGGATCGGTTTTTCGTAAAAATCGATCCTGATAGTATCAGGATCAGTTCTAATAAAAAACCGATCCTAATAGTTCAATCATTTGGATCGGTTGTTACTAAAAACTGATTCTGATACTATCAAGATCAGTTTTTTATTAGAATCGATCTTGATACTATCAGGATCAGTTTTTATAAACAACCGATTCTGATATTATCAGGATCAGTTTTTATAAAGAACCGATCCTAATTCATAATTTACTTTTGGAAAGTAACACATATTTTTTAAGAAACTAGAAAGATAATTTTTTTTTTATTCCTTGAATAAACATATGAGTTATACAAATGGAATGCAAAATTGGCCGATATCAGATAATTGATACTTCACATGCTTGCTCTCTCTCTCTCCCCACTCTGAATAGTTGCAATGACGAAAAGATGTGGGTGCCGGTACAGCTGCAATCGAAAAAGTTAAGAAGGGATCATTGGAGTGGATGGTGTCCCTTAGAGAGGCTAATATATATAATCCTAATTCCAATTATTTTATAAATTACTTTATAAATTATTTTAATAAATTATCTTGTAAATTATCTTATAAATTATTTCGATCGATGTAGCATTTGGCAAATTGAAAGAAGAAAGAGATAAATTTTTAGAGAATAGTAACATTAAAAAAAAATTACTGGATTAATTAGAGAGTACATGAGATTGAAGCAAATTGAGCACTCCAGGAAGTCGGTATGGATTGTGGCTATCTCATTTTCTTCTTCAGTCTTGTTTTGAGGAGATGTAGGATTCAAAGTCTTTCGTCCCTTGATTTTACTCTAAGATGGAGGATTCAAAGTCCTTACTTCTTTGATTTTACTTTGAGAAGACGGAATATTCAAAGTCTTTCCTCATTCGTTAATCTTTCTCCACTTGGTCATTTCGCCTTCGCCTTCTATGACATCCAAAGATAATTTCGCCTTTGCAACCATTGAGAGTGTAGAGAGAGAGAGAGCAAGTGATATGTCAAAATCGGTTTTTATGTATAACCGATCTTGATAGTTAAGTATCTGGATCGGTTTTGTTATGTTTAGCCGAGCTTGATATGTCAAAATATAGGAATATACAAATTTGAAAAATTATATCAAGATCGTTTTTATAGAGAAAACCGATCCAGATACTAAACTATAAAGATCGGTTTTTATGTATAACTGATCTTGATAGGTTCTCATCTGGATCGGTTCTGAGATATAACCGATCTAGATAATAGTTATTAAGATCGGTTGGTTGAAAAATATGAAACCGATTCTGATAATATCAGTATCGCCTTCATCAGGATTGGTTATATTCCGACACTAATAGCTGTATATAACCGATCCTGATTTCTCATTTTCCACTAGTGACTGCAATCCAATGCTCTAATAGATCATGTTTTGCCATTCATTTTGTAAACTGCAGAGAGGATCTTGATTTCACATCTGAGTTCTGTACAATAAATGCAAACCATGTCACCTCCACGCTTGGCCTCGTCGTCAGTTCGGAGGAATATTATTAGGATCAAAATTAAAAAGGCTGCAAAAAAGACGGAGTTGATGGAGGCTGGTGCTGTTCTAACAAGTACAAAGGAGGAGCTGCATCCCAATTCATCTCCTGACATGAAACTGCACCAAAACACCTGCTACTCTTCCCAGGTTGCCAGAGCGGCACCTGCAGAATCTCCTACTCAAAATCTGGAGGTAAGGCTATTAGAGTATTAGATGTAAATGTTTTTGTTTTGCTCTGTAATCATTTCTTTGTTCTTTCTTTTCCAGTCGCGATGAAAATTGACATAGCATAGCATGTTTCTATATATTATGGAAATTACAGAGTTAAAGCATGCATTTTTTTTTTACAAATATTATGAATTATATTATGAAAATTGAAATAGCATAGCCTGGATTGGCCTCAACTAAAGGTATACAACAAATTAGTAATAAAAAGAATTGAGAAATCTCTATTGATTGAACCAGCGCAAGAATTTTGTGTTGTCCCATTCCTCATCCCTTATTTACATTGTTTCTTAAGCAACCACTGTTTAATTTCCCAAAAAACATAAGTTATGCAAGAGTTGTAATAACCCGTACATCCACTCTCAGTCTCAGGCAGGCAGCAGGCCAATGCATTCCCCTCTCAAAAGAAGAATTTCTGATTTGGCGTCAGATCAGTACCAAAAGAGAAGAAAACTAATAGATGATTCCTTGAGGGACAAAGGCACAGACTCTGATGGGAATAGAACCGCTAAGGAGGAGACGATATCCAGCATGTCAGTGACCTCCGGGTCCCACCAGATTCTAACGAGTACAGGTTCTTTCTGTGTTCTTGAGAGAGGAGAAAGGGAAGATAGGTGACTCCGCTGACGTCCCCAAGGCAAATGAGTCTGAGGAATCTTTCTTGCTCTTGAACGAGGCCTGCGATTTCAAGCACAGAGCTGATCGCCTCAAGGTTAATTTGAACTGTCTTTTATTGGGAGTTTCATATTAATTGTTGTTGCATTTATTTTCTGTGATACTCTTTTGCTGATTTGGCACATTTATTTATGTAGTTATAGTTAATACTATCTTCTCCCTTCATTTGTGTCCATTGCCTTGTGTTATTTTGGTGATTCATAGCACACTTGATGCTTTAGCCTTGGAAAAATAAATGTGCCTAGTTTGTCTAGCGGTGCACTGAAGTTAACCAGTTGGTTTTGCTTGATTGCAGAGGAAAGGGGAGAAGCCGCCAAGTACGCTACTATATTTGGAGGCAGTGCACAAGTTCTTTTTTTTTTTTTAAGGTTTACAGTGCACAAGTTCTTGCAGGTTGCTTCTCTGGGAGCATGAGCAGGGAGAGAACAATGAGGCTGCCGTGCGGCTTTACTCGGACACCACAATGCTCTGCCAGTAAGACCATTTTACCTTTTGTAATAGGCTTAAATTGTTGTCACATACATGAGAGAATTTTGATCTTCTTTGCGTAGCCGTAAGTGCATTGTTTAAATTTGCAAAATCTCTAATATTGTGCTTCGGTGCTTCCTCTTGCGCATGTTTCATGAAAAATATCCTCTTCACATATTTCCAGTGTATTCATTTATTAACAATACAAAGTTTCACCTATGAGTCTATGACTCTACAAAACAAGAAAAATGTCATGTGAATCTGTACCTCCAGTTAGATTGGAAGAATAGATGGCTATTTTTATTTTGGACATTTTTGAAAGGATTCGGTAGTATGTACAGAAAATATTTTGTATCATAACTAATATATTTGTATTTTCTTTCTAAATAAATAGGTATTGTGCTTCTGAGTGTGAACAAGAAAAGAATAAGCCAGCTGCTGCTCTAGCATACAAAGCTTTGGAGTTGGCTCGCATGAGGAATGCATTTCTTATAAGCCCGGCATTAGCAACCAATGAAGCAGTTAGTCTAGTAAGTTTCTCAGCTCTTTTCCCAAAACAGAACTTTTGTAACAAGAGATTGGGTATGGTGAGTTGTGAAGGGAATTTTTTACTTCAAGCCTATATCTCTATTTCCAAAGTCCAAACAGTTGATCCAAACCGTTCAACATGATCTCCTTAATAAAATGCGCTTGTTGGCCATAATTTATTTTTTTAGAATTTTTTTAGAATTTTTTAGATAGATAGAAAAATCCATTGATTCAGAAGCTTGTGGACCTTAAAAAAACTATGATTTTTAAAGATAAACTTATAAAGAAAAGCCAAACAAATTACCAAGAGGGGATTTCACATGGGGTATCTGTAAGGTATCAGGCATTCTAAAAACAATCTTACTTAATTTAGATCAGTAATCTAATGGCTAACACTGGTTTTATCTCAAATTGTATGTATATTACAGGGTGATACTATGACAGCTGCATTCGATGCCACATTGAGGTACCAGATCCTAATGCATGGCAAGGAGCTAGCCGCGCCAATTAGGGATTGCCTCAATTTTCATTTTAATAATGTAAATGTATTTGTTGAGATGGCTCATCGGGCATTCGAGTCTATCTTTTGACGTGTGCTTGATTTTGTACTATATTGAAAGTAGTTTATATTTTTTTTTTCTAGCTAGTTCATTTAATGTAAGTAAAATTCAATGAACATTTTATTACACTAATGAAAGGTAAATTGACTTTGTATTTACAAGTCAATATAATTTGAGTACTCTTTTTCTTTTTTTCTCTTACCTATATTGTATGATATAAATTTATTGGGGCTATTTGTTTGATAATATTCACAAATTCCATGTAAACACTTGGCTCGATTCGGCTCAGCTCACGCCGATGTATTAATAACTCAAGATAGCATATAATAACTCGAGATATATAGAGATAACGAAGCAGTCGCAAAAAATGCTGCTTGATAAGATCAAGAAATGATAAATATCGGACGGTTGATAGCCCTCGATCAAATATAGTCCGAAAACCTTTGAACCCATTCTTTTCGCCACTACAATTGGCTCTTGAAAAGACTAAATTAGAACTAAGAAATAAAATAAATGCATCATAAAAAATGGAGGTGGAACTTCAAAAGAAAAAGAGAAACCGTAACAAAAGTAGTCGTAGATTCTTATAAATAAAGGACCAGATTCAAATGTTGCAGAAAGGAAAAAAACAAAAGACACATCAGACATAAATTCGATTTTCTTTTAATATCCAACATTAAAAAATTAATTTGAAATTTGGAAAAAAAATTGAAATTTGAAATTTGGAAAAAAAAAATTAAAATTTGAAATATGAAAAAAAAATTGAAATCTGGTAAAAATTTGAAACTTGAAATCGGTGAAAAAAATGTGAAAGCGGTGGAAAAATCAGCTGTTTTTTTTTTAAATTTTTTCAAATTTCAAATTAATTTTTTAATATTGGATATTAAAAAAAATAGGATTTATGTCTGATGTGTCTTTTTTTTTTTTTCTTTCTGCAACAATTGAATCACGATTGCTGGTCCTTTATTTACTGGTAAGAATCTACAACTACTTTTGTTATGGTTTCTCTTTTTGTTTTGAAGTTCCACCTCCATTTTTTATTCATCATTTATTTTATTTGTTTGTTTTAATTTAGTGTTTTCAAGAACCAATTGTAGTGGGGAAAAGAATGGGCTATCCACTGTCCGATATTTATCATTTCTTGATCTTATCAAGCAGCATTTTTTGTGACTGCTTCGTCATCTCTATATTTCTCGAGTTATTATATGAGCCGGCTCGTGCATCTCTATATTTCTCGAGTTATTATATGGGTCGGCTCACGAGCTTGCAAGCCGAGCCGAGCCGAGCTGAGCTTTTTTTTTTCAAAAGCGAGTCGAGTTCGGGTTTTTTTCAATTTCGAGTCCGATTCGTTATGAAATATTGAGCCGCTCAACTCATTGATTCGCGAGCTGGCTCGACTCATTAGCAGCCCTAATCCGGACCATGTCTGTAATTAACAGGACCCTTTAATATTTGTGCGGATTTAAATTGAATTGTTCGGATCTAAACTCACAACTTCATAATACCGATCAAGAGGATACGAAATTTTTCAGGTACTGAACTAGATCTGAATTTCATGTATTCTTTGTGGCCAGGTAATTGACGAGAAAATTTAACAAATTTAAAGTTTGTAAAATAATCCGTTTTATTATTTTATTCTAGAAAAAAAGGATGACCTCGTGATGTGATCATGCCCTTTTAAGTTGAGATAATGCAATGTTCATGTAAAAGCATTATGAAAGCATTTTGTAGTCATTCAAATATTATGTTTATACATATTTAGATGAACAGTATAAATGTTATAATAATTGAATGAATCTTTTGTGTTGGTCTATTTATATGAATTTTCTAAACCCAATGGTTCTTATATATAAATATAGAACCATATATATTCTTCCAAACTCAAAGTTTGTTTATTTTTAAGATATTAGAGACAATCAATTTATGAAAATAATAATTTATTATTTATTATTAAAACATAATCTAGTTTTAATAATTATAATATAAAAATATTCTAAACTATATTCTTCATTCTAAATAAAGGTTAAAAGAATAAATTTGACAATTATATTTTTTTACATTTTTTAGTTAACAAACTCATACTTATTATGAATTTAATTTGAATTAGAAAAGATGAAAAAGAGCCTTGTTGGTATTGAGGCGAACAAAATGATAGCAGGGATCGATTGTAGACTTTGCAAACAAAATAATATAAAACCCTAATAAAGACCATATTAGAAATCCATAACAAATAGCATAGGTTTTTTCTAACCTAAAAATTAGTGAATTGAATTGCATTAGGACCAAGATTGGAAATTATTTTTCTTACTAATGACGCTCAGAATTTCTGGTCCCATAAAGAAAATATTATGAAAAAAACTAATACATGCTTAAAACAATGTTATTGACAAACAAACTGCAAACCCTAATTGAAAACAGATCAAAAATCCATAAAAAATCGAAAAGATTTTTCCTGACCTAAAAATTGCAATAGGAATAAATGAAATTTTCAATATGCCATTTTGATAGATCTTGCTCTTCTTGGTTTTTTCAGATTTAGACCCGTTTGATGCCTCCAACAATTGCTTCAATTGTTCAACAGCATTGGTGATTACATCATCACCACAATTTTCATCAAAAAGTGCAAGAGGATTTGACGCTGGGACCTTCATTTGATCCGCATTTAGTTATTTATATCATTAAAATATATAATTGCAAAATTATATTAAAAAGAAAAAAAAAAACTAATTTATTATACAATTTTTGAAAGAGGCTTGTCAATTTTTGAAAACAATGAAAATAAGTACTATTTATTATATTCTAATAGGATAGTTGGTACAATTAATCTTTTAGACCAGCAGGGGCATATTAATTGCCTAGCACGCCACTATTTGTTAATATCCTCAATACTGTAATTTGAACTTCTAAAAAAATATTAGTAGAAGACGATCACTTCCAAAGATTAAACTGTTAAAGAGCTATTTCTTCTGAGTAAGGCTATCCTACATTGCAAAGTAAAAGCTCATTTGTTAGAGGTGCAAACGGAATGGATATTATCCGACTGTATCTGACTCCGTATCTAATTATCCGTATCAGAATAGTAGATATATATTATACAATTTAATATGAATTACGAAAAATATTATGTTATTCACTATTATAAAAAACAGATATCTGTATCCGTATCCGGTTAATATCCGATCCGTATCTGTATTCGTCTAAAATTTGAACCGTATCCGTATCCAGAAAATAAAAACGGATACGGATATGATTTTACCACTATCCGATCCATATCTGATCCGTTTGCACCCTTTGTGCTTTGCATTTTGGTTCCTTGGATGTCCTTCAAAATTCGTGCAAATTCAATCTGATCTGATTCAAAATTTTCGCTGGAAATTAAAAAAATGCGGAACAAGTTGAGACCCTCTTTCCTCCTCCCGAGTCCCGACCACTCCCTTTCTTTCTCACGCTAGATTTCACTCCACCAACGAAACCGCCCGCCTTCTCCCCCGACCCAGCGGTGACCAGCGAAACCCCGCTGTTCTCCCCTCCTTCTGTCACGCGACTCCCTCTCCTTCCCCCGCGGCGCTCAAGTGGTGTTAGGGTTTCGGCGACCCTAGTCTCTCGGCGCCACTCAGATAGGAAGAGGTAATTTTCTTGTTGATTTTTTTTTTTTTTTTTTTTTTTTGTCTGGAGATAGTATTTAATTGGGGTTTATGTGAATATTCTTGACTTATTTGCTGTTACATTTGGGAATAATTGGATTGACTCTGGTATTGGTTTGTCGTGGGCATAAGTTAGGTTAGTATCATTCGTAAATTTTAAGAGGCTTCGACTCTGGTATAAGTCCTGTTGTACCAATTCTAGAGGCATCACCTTTTTGGTATGGTTATAGCCCTTTCAAGGGTTATGCATTCCGACTTATATCAGTTCATTTCTGAGGATTGTACCAAACATCCTATCAGAACATAATAAATAATACTTGTTTTTCCTTTGCTTTCATTCTGTTAGATTCCACTTGCTATCAGAATTTGACCAAGGCAAGCTTAGTTGTCGACATTGCATGGCAGGGCACAACGAGCGATGTTGAAAGCTTCCTTCTGGGTCATTGTCTCATGCAAGACCATTCTCTTCATTCTTCCATGGTTATAATACTTTATTAGCTTTCTTTTCTGAATTCTTTGACAGAGATTTAGAGACAAATATCATTTCCATATCATGAGTTCAGATGTTGATACGCCTATAATTTTTTTCATAATAATTTTAATCAAATATCATTTCCCCAGTAAAGTTATACTATGTAATAAGCAAACAATCTCATACAAAATTCAGTCTACTGGTATTATTTTTAGAAACATGTATATTGATGCTTTTCGTGCCCATTTATCTGCTTGTTATCAAAATTTAGTTATCAGCATCTCAAGGAGCATCTTTAGTAGTGTCAATAAATTTAGCATCTCAATACTCATTTCCTGCCCATTTAACTAATCAGCCGTGGAATTTTGACAATTTAATTTCTCCTTGGCATATGGACAATCCTATTTCTGGTAATTGATTTGATTGGAAGTCTGTTTATCATTTAATTTCTCTGACATTGGTGACAGGTGCTAGTGTCAGTGGTGTTTGTAGTTGGAATTAGTGGTGCGGCCATGTCTGAGTTGGTTCGTGTCAGATATGACAATCTAATTGGTAAGATCATTTGACTCGAAGGAGACTCTGCCATAATCCAAGGTACAATTTTTATTCCCTCATTTCTTAACTTAATTTGTTCAATTTATGAGGGGTAGTTTGAATTGTGTAGGATTTTAGTATGTGCCTTCTTCTATTCTTTTTCAAAGCTAGTGTTTTTCTAATATACAGAGATAAGATTTACCACCTGTTAAAAATATAATAGGTGAATACAAGGTTAAAAATAAATAGCTATATGCAATACATGAAGGCTGCCAACTCAAAAATGTAACCTCAAACCTCTCAAATTCCAAGCTAAAGTTTTTAATCTCTCTCATGATTTACATTTGATCATTTATGCCTTTGATACAGCTTGGTGGCCGGGATGATTTAGCCGGGACAATTTTTTTGGAAAAAGACCCGTGATAACCCGGACTGTGCCAAACCCAGCCTTTAAACCGATAGGCCTGTAAACCGGTTCTGATCGATTTCCTTGTGATTTCTTTCAAGAATTTGGTCATTTGACATCGTATTGGTGCATGGAAGCAATTGAGAACATCAATTTCACATTTAAAGGAGATTTGAGCATGACTTAGGTATCTGGTACCTTAATCAGTCACTGATTTGGTACCGATGAGAGGTACAGTAGCATAGAAGCTAGTTCAAGGGTTCAGAGAACTTGTTTGAACTGTTTTGAAGAAGTTTAGACAACCTGAAGGCTTAATTCCACTTGAATTGAGATCTGAGTCATATGAAGGCATGAAAGCCTATGCACATTTCTAGATTTTGATCATTTTCTTATAATTCTGTAAAACAAGTATGCATTTTTATTTCACAGAATCAAAAGGACATGTATCAAGGGTTCATGTGTCAACTTTTTACATTTTTAGAGCATTATTTCTCTGTTTAAAGGGTTATATACATGTTGAGGGGCAATACTCTCCATTAGTGATTACATGAGAGTATTGGTTTACTTTATGTCACTTAATTGGGCATCTGAAGTTTGTGCTAGAGTATGACTTGTCTGGAATTCTAGTTATTTTTATGTAGCGCTCTAATTGCCACAATTTAATGAAAAATTATTTATTGTTGTTTATTATATGTTGGTTTTGATATCCACTGCTGATTTCTCATTGTAGTTGTTGTCTAAATTAGATTTTGTTGATCAAATATTCCTCGAAGGATTTCTACATTTTAATAAAGAAAAAATGGACAGTAACAATAGTAAAGAATTTCTTATGTTGCTTGTTGATTGCATCTGTCATTGCAGAAGACTTTGTTGCTTGTTGATTGTTTTAAAGAATTTCTTATGTTGTTGGCCAATTAATCTTAATTGTATGTATATACAGATACCAACATCGGTATCAATATTAATTGGTAGGTGTCAATTCTTTGAAGGGAAGTTGTCTATAAAAATAGGAAGCTTAAGCATAGAAGACAAGATATTATCAAAATTAATAAAGAAAAAAAATTAAAAAGCAACAAAATGCATACTTTTAAGTTGATTTGTCTGCCCAAGTCTTAATTTGCATCGCATATACGAAATCAGTGATTCTTCCTTGCTCAAGAGGATAAAAAACATCGGTATACAACTCCAGTCCTAAAATGTTTATTCTGTTTCCATCAACACTCTCTCTCTCTTTTTTTTTTTTTGAAAGCTTCCATCAACATTCTCAAAATATTCAAACACCTGATAAAATCGCTTTGTCTGCCTATCGACAATCTTCCATATATATAATCCCCTTCAAAATTTACGAAAAAAAGAGTCTAATAATAGTGAAATAAATAATAATAATAATAATAATAATAATAATCAGAAAACGTAAAGTTCCCATTTGTCTTCTTTTTTGTTCTCGGCTTTTACTTTTTTTTTATTATCAAAAAAGAAAAAAAAAATCGTTTGTGTGAGCATGACCTTGCAATCTTCCTGAGCTTTCTCGATATGATATTTATTTTTTAATATTATCCTTGACCCAGGCATAACTACTATTCCACTGCCAAACCTAAAATTGGTGAAGTTCTTTCTCTTAACTAAGTCATTCTCTTTATTATATATCGACATTTGTGAGAGAATCATGATTATGATAAATAGATGAAAAATATGGTGAAAAATTAGAGTCAGATTCAGCCCGATGTCTGTTTTTATCTCTCCTCCTTTGTTCCAATTTCAGTTCTTCCATTCTTTCTCTCTCCTCTCTCCTTTCTTCTCTCGATTCCATTCTCCGTATCTACTCTTCTCCTCTTCAGCCTGAGCACCTTTTTTGTTTTCTCCTCTCCTTGGATGAAGTATTGAAGTGGGTTTCAAGAGAGAAGAAAAGACAAGAAGTGATATATACTTAGACAATTGCTAACGGGTAACCCGTGACCCGTTCCGGGTTATCCGTTACGGGTAACGGGTAGGACGGGTAAAGGGGTAGGTCGGGTACGGGTAAAACCCGTTACGGGTAGACGGGTAATTTTTCCAAAACTTATATCCGGTCCGTTTATTACCCGTACCCGTTGCGGGTTTACGGGTACGGGTACCGCGGGTACGGGTCCGAGTATCCGGGTACGGGTCCGGTCCGCTTTTTTTTTTTTTTCTGTTTTTTTCTTCTTCTTTTTTTCTGTTTTTCTTTCCGTTTTTTTTCTGTTTTTTTTTTTCTGTTTTTCTTTCCGTTTTTTTTTCTGTTTTTTTTTCAGTATTTTTTTTTTTAGTTTTTTTTTTTCTGTTTTTTTTTTCTTTTTTTTTCCGTTTTTTTTCTGTCTTTGTTTCTGTTTTTTTTTTCTGTTCTGTTTAATATTTTTTTTTCTGTTTTTTTTTTACATTGTCGTATAAATATTATTACGTGTTTATAATTTGATTTTTATAATATGAATAGTTCGATATCAAATAGAGTATATATATACATGAAATTATCAAGTCGCGTCTTTATAATTTATAAATGAATAAAATTTGTACCTTATATATAAAAATTATTCGTATGAAAATTTGTATATTTATACGGCTAAGTACAAATCTATTTATTTATTTCTTTAAGCAAGTCATTTTATTTTATTTTTAAATTCTCATTATAATTAAAACAATAAAATATAAATAATAATATCTTAAATTAATTTATTACATTACAAATAATTATGAATAATTTGAAAACAATAGATTAAAAAATAAAAGTTACCCTCCTCCTTTATTCCGGGCTTGGGACCGGCTATGTAAAATAACATAGGCGGAGTTCTAACTTTTTTTTTGTTAGTAATTGTTCTTTAAAATGAATAATTTAAAAACTAATTGAAATGTTTAGAAATTATAATTTTTAAAATAACCATAAATATTAAAAGAGGTTAGAAAATTATACCGACACTACCAATCTAGTAGTTTGGATTCATATACCATTGTTCGTTTTCTTCCGCACCGTCTGAATCTGAATTAGGTTGAGGCTGCGGCTCGGTAACGCTTTCTTCAGTATCAGTTGCAGAAGATGATTCTTGAGCTTCATGTTGTTTGCGCTCGTCAGCTATAATCCAATCTTTCAAGCACACAAGTCTTTCAAAAACATGTGGACCCAATTTACTGCGTTTGTCGGAGAGGATCCTGTTCGCCGAACTAAAACAACTTTCTGAAGGGACGGTTGACACGGGTACGGCAAAGACGTCGCGGGCCATCATCGCCAGTGTTGGATAAGACCTTTGATTCCTCTTCCACCACGTCATGATGTCAACGTTTTCATTTTCGTTACGCATATTCAAATAGCTCACTAACTCGTTTGTGGATGCGTGTGGTTCCCTATCTGATTGAAAATCTGCTAACAATCCACTACTGCTAGTGCTCCTGAAAGTGGAACTATTAAAGAAAAAAAATTAGTGGACAAATAATGTAAATATTATAAATAATAAAGATTAAAAGCATAATGTATATTTATTCATACCTAGGACCAGCCCGGGACGAAGAGGGGTTCTGGTTGCCACTAATTCTTGAGTTGTATATGTTAAACATCTCAGTGAACTTCGCATCCACGTATGCCTCGACCCCCGGTTGCGACTAAATGTAGATTATCTTTGTACGCTTCAACCATTTTGATCGTGTAATATTTCTTGTATGCCGGGTTGAGGCAGCTTGCAATAATGGCCAAGAGGGGTACATCTTCCCAATATTTTAGAAATTTTAGTTTCATAGCCTCTATAATCGGTGTGAGAGATTTATCGTGGGTTTCAGCTTGTTCCAAATTACGATAAACCTTGGAAATTTGATAGATTTGCCCCAACAACTGAAATGCCGTCGGTGAATACGAGCATGATAGTTTGACGGTTGCTTCAAAAAAGGTTCCTAGGAATGTTGAAAGCCTTTCTAGTTGGTCCCATTCCCCAACGGTGAGTTCCAATTGCATTCCCTGAGGGGTGGATCCCCTCAAAAACTCCCCTATGACAGCTTTGTATGGAAGGCATCGGTTCAACAACCTATAGGTTGAGTTCCAACGGGTATCTATATCCCAAGGTACTTTCAACTTGCTTAGTCGATAGTCTACACACAACTTTGCAAACTCCTGTCTTCTTTCATGGTTTGAAACAATGTGGTTGAGGGCATCCTTAAATTTAACTATCAATAATTTTATAGCTTCTGTTTTAAGTCCCGCCTTCACGACGAGGTTAAGTATATGACAAGCACACTTTTGGTGAAACATTTCACCATTCATAATCGGGTTTAGTGACCGTTTAAAAATTTCAATGGAAGCAATGTTGTTGCTAGCATTATCGAAAGATATAGAAAAAACCTTGTTAGCCATGTCCCTCTTAAGGTTATACTCTTGTAAAACCTCAATAATAGATTTGAAAATTATATTTGCGGTGTGCGGGGAATCTAACACTCGAAAACTTAATATCCTCTTTTGTAATACCCACTGATCATCGATCCAATGCCCAGTAACACAAGAGTACCCAAGGCCATGTTTACCAGCAGTCCATATATCAGAGGTAATTGAGACCTTATTGGATTGATATGCAAATGTACCTTTGAGGTCATCTTTTATAGTTGTAAACTGTTTTTTTATTTCACCAACCAACTTTCTATGATGCATCCTCTTGTACAGTGGTTGAGCACACCCCCGAATGACCAACCGGGCAAAGGCTGTGCAACCACCCATACTGATTGGTTGTTCTTTGTGGGTTATGTACCGGGCCAATTCACTAAGCATTCTTTTTTCATCAAATTTTGGGTTGGTTAAAGTACCATCCGGGGTGATTTGGGTTTGAATTTGCGCGGTATTATTCGGGTTATAGTTTTCACCCTTTCTAATATGCACATCAACATGTCTTTTAAAGCTACTCATACCACTAGCTTGTTTATAAACAAAATAAGGTTTCTTGCAATGGTCTACCTTACAATAAAGAGTTTTCAAGTAACCGTCATCATCTTTGGTCACATCATACCATTCAAACCAATATTGGTTGTATTCGGGAGGTCTTCTAGCCTTCTTTGCTGCTGGTTGTTGTGGGGGGCGGGGGACAATTGGCGGAGGAGGAGCGAGACTTTCTTCTTGAATTTCAGTGACACTTGTCGAAAGAGTACCTGAAATAGGGGGGTTGAGTTGACTCGACGATGCAACGGAAGAAGTGCCTCCATATGCATACTGTGGTGGTAGTTGATGTGATTCTTGTGGAATGAATATGTTTGGATCATTTGAAGTATAATACGGTGCACCCGTTTGGGGGTTTTGTTGATAATTTGTTTGTAGCATTTGGTCTCTTCTTTGGTAATTTTGGGGAGGCTGTGGATAATTAGGTGGCGGCATTTGAGAGCTAGCATTATCAAAATAATTTTGTGGATAATCTTGTGGATAATTTGTAGTTGGTATTTCGGGACCAAAAATATCGGCCGACATTCTCGCGATATCTTCTTGCACCGAATCACGATGAGATGACATTTTTTAAAAATGTAAACCTATTCAAAAATAAAATGATTACAATCTAATCTATTTAAAAATAAATCTAACATATTCAAAAATAAATACAATTACTTGACATATTCAACAAATAAATCTAATCTAGTTATATAATGAATTTCAAATACAACTATATTTAAAAAAAAACAGAAAAAAATAAAATTAAAAAAATCTGGAAAAAACAGAAAAAAAAAGAATTTGACAAAACAAAATTAAAATGATTACAATCTAATCTATTTAAAAAATAAATCTAACATATTCAAAAATAAATACAATTACTTGACATATTCAACAAATAAATCTAATCTAGTTATATAATGAATTTCAAATACAACTATATTTAAAAAAAAACAGAAAAAAATAAAATTAAAAAAATCTGGAAAAAACAAAAAAAAAACAGAAAAAAAAAGAATTTGAAAAAACAAAAATAAAATGATTACAATCTAATCTATTTAAAAAATAAATCTAACATATTCAAAAATAAATACAATTACTTGACATATTCAACAAATAAATCTAATCTAGTTATATAATGAATTTCAAATACAACTATATTTAAAAAAAACAGAAAAAAATAAAATTAAAAAAATCTGGAAAAACAGAAAAAAAAAGAATTTGAAAAAACAAAATTAAAATGATTACAATCTAATCGATTTAAAAAATAAATCTAACATATTCAAAAATAAATACAATTACTTGATATATTCAACAAATAAATCTAATCTAGTTATATAATGAATTTCAAATACAACTATATTTAAAAAAAAACAGAAAAAAATAAAATTAAAAAAATCTGGAAAAAACAGAAAAAAAAAGAATTTGAAAAAACAAAATTAAAATGATTACAATCTAATCGATTTAAAAAATAAATCTAACATATTCAAAAATAAATACAATTACTTGACATATTCAACAAATAAATCTAATCTAGTTATATAATGAATTTCAAATACAACTATATTTAAAAAAAAACAGAAAAAAATAAAATTAAAAAAATCTGGAAAAAACAAAAAAAAAAAACAGAAAAAAAAAAGAATTTGAAAAAACAAAAATAAAATGATTACAATCTAATCTATTTAAAAAATAAATCTAACATATTCAAAAATAAATACAATTACTTGACATATTCAACAAATAAATCTAATCTAGTTATAATGAATTTCAAATACAACTATATTTAAAAAAAACAGAAAAAAATAAAATTAAAAAAATCTGGAAAAACAGAAAAAAAAAAGAATTTGAAAAAACAAAATTAAAATGATTACAATCTAATCGATTTAAAAAATAAATCTAACATATTCAAAAATAAATACAATTACTTGATATATTCAACAAATAAATCTAATCTAGTTATATAATGAATTTCAAATACAACTATATTTAAAAAAAAACAGAAAAAAATAAAATTAAAAAAATCTGGAAAAAACAGAAAAAAAAACAGAAAAAAAAAGAATTTGAAAAAACAAAATTAAAATGATTACAATCTAATCGATTTAAAAAATAAATCTAACATATTCAAAAATAAATACAATTACTTGACATATTCAACAAATAAATCTAATCTAGTTATATAATGAATTTCAAATACAACTATATTTAAAAAAAACAGAAAAAAATAAAATTAAAAAAAATCTGGAAAAACAGAAAAAAAAACAGAAAAAAAAAGAATTTGAAAAAACAAAAATAAAATGATTACAATCTAATCGATTTAAAAAATAAATCTAACATATTCAAAAATAAATACAATTACTTGACATATTCAACAAATAAATCTAATCTAGTTATATAATGAATTTCAAATACAACTATATTTAAAAAAAACAGAAAAAAATAAAATTAAAAAAATCTGGCAAAAACAGAAAAAAAAACAGAAAAAAAAAGAATTTGAAAAAACAAAATTAAAATGATTACAATCTAATCGATTTAAAAAATAAATCTAACATATTCAAAAATAAATACAATTACTTGACATATTCAACAAATAAATCTAATCTAGTTATATAATGAATTTCAAATACAACTATATTTAAAAAAAACAGAAAAAAATAAAATTAAAAAAAATCTGGAAAAACAGAAAAAAAAAAGAATTTGAAAAAACAAAAATAAAATGATTACAATCTAATCTATTTAAAAATAAATCTAACATATTGAAAAAATAAATATAATTATATCACAAGTTCACATAATCACATCTAACAAATCTAACATAAATTAAATAAATCTAACATTCAATAATTCTAACAAATCTAACATAAATTAAATAAATCTACCATTCAATAAATCTAACAAATCATACATAAATTAAATAAATCTAACATTCAATAAATCTAACAAATCTAACATAAATTAAATAAATCTAACAAATCTAACATAAATTAAATTACTAAATCTAACATAAACTAAATCTAACATTCAATTTAAATTATACGTTTATCTACAAGACTACAACAATAAATCTAATATCACATTTTAAATTACTCTACAAAAATAAATTAATCTAACATAAAATAAATCTAACCTTTAAATTTCGCGGAAAAATCTTGCGGGAGGAGCCGAACTTTGTAATTTCGATACCTTCGTAATTCCGTAATGGGTTTAGCGAACCTCTAATTCCGTTTGCGTATTTGTAAAATGAATTAAATTACAACCATATGTTTTTTAAACAATAAATTTAAAAATTAAGAATAATGAAAAATGAGAATTTGAGATTGAGTTTGAGAGATTGAGAATTTGAGTTAGAATGTGGAGAGGAAGAGGATTTGAGGGGTGTATTTAAAGAAAAAAATGGAGAGGGAATAAAATTTGAAATATAAAAAAAAAAAAAAAAAAAAAAAAAAAAACCGGTTGAGTTGACTCGGGTGGGTCCGGCTGGGTTTGATTTGACCCGGCCCGGGCCCCTCTTGAACCGGCGGCAAAATTCAAAAGATTTTGAATTTCAAAATCTGGGTCGGGTACGGGTAATGGGTACGGGTACGGGTAGGCGGGTATAGGGGTACGGGTAGGCGGGTACGGGTTGGCGGGTAGACGGGTACGGGTACAACGGGTTTTTTTCAAAATTCACGAGTCCGGTCCGTTTATTACCCGTACCCGTCTACCCGTTTACCCGTTTGTACCCGGGCAACGGGTACGGGTACAACGGGTAACAGGTACGGGCCGGGTAAAACGGGTTTAACCCGTTTCGGGTACAGCAAACCACTATATATACTAGAGGGAAAAAGATGGTGAAAAAAAAAAATTCAATGCATTGATATTGCAACTTTTCTTTTCATAGCTAGGAGCCTAGAAAGCTTTCATGAACCGGAGAGGATAGGAGACCAAATTTGCACGCAATCATGCATCCAGCGGTTTACTATGAATATCTACTGTGTACACTTCTATAGGAGCGGAACTAAAAAAAAAAAAAAATTTGGAGGGCTGAAACTTAAATATGTGTAACATGCTATACGTAGAATTTGAAACCAAAGTCTCAATTAGGGGTGTTTATTGGGTCCGGTTTAATTGGTTTTGAACTAAACATGATTAGTTTGGATCAAATAGTTTGGTTTTTTTGGTTAATAGTTTGGTTCGGTTTGCTTTTTAAAACTGAATTATAATTTTGATTCGGTTTGGTTTGAAAATTTTTAAAATCCAGAAAACTGAACAGACCGAACTTTTTATATATTATGAATTTGGTCCGGACTATCCTGGTTTATTTCTTAATCAATTACTTTAAATACTTTGATTATTTCTTAATATCTCAATTTATTTATTTCTTAATACTCCAGTTTATTTCTTGATATATTTCGGTTTATTATAAATCAATTGCTTTAAATAAAAAAATTAATATATTTCGGTTTGAACCGAACAAACCGAAATAAAACTTTGGTTGGTTCGGTTCGGTTCTATTTTCTAAACCGAATTATAACTTTGATTTGTCTAGTTCAGTTCGTTTTCAACCGAACCAAAACAATGAACACCCTAGTCTCAATTACAAACTAAAATTCTAATCACTAAACTACAAATACATATTCAACATTTTATGAGGAAGAATAAACTATATAAAAATATTTAAAAAGATAAAATTTAATTAAATTTCAATATACATAATTAAAAATTTAAAATTATAGTAATGACAAAGTATATATCCTTAAAATTGACTGTGGACAGTGGTCTACTCTTCCCCTTCTAATTAAATTTTCAATAATCCAGCGGTTTAATGCAATATATTGGACTATTGGAGTCGCCAAGGCTTATTTAATTTGTCAAGATCAGCAATTTGACTCACACAAGCAGCACATGTTTGAAATTTATTTTAAAATAATCGGCAGACGGCAGCTCATTTAATTTCTCAGTTCTATAATATTATAATTTAAATTGTTTCTTCTTGCTCAGTGCCTAATTTATTTAATGACTTCATGATATATATAATAAAATATACAAATGATACATTAATTCTTATTTTCAATTCGCATAAATCATAAATCGCACACAATGAATGGGGGGGGGGGGGGGGGGGGGGGGGAGTAGAATTGTTGAAGAATAAATTTAATAATTCATTTTATTTTCGAGAAATTTTGTAAAACTATTTGCAATTAAGTTAGATCATATTAATTATTTGTTCAGTATCCATTATGAGGTCAGATTCAACGAAAATAAATAAGGGTAGAAGAAAACACGAGTGAATTTCAATGACTATGGAGAAAAATGGAGGCCCCTATCAGAATGAGAAGTGCACGACAAGAGAATCAAGACTCAACTACAACAAGACATTCAAATATAAAAATTTGAAAAAAAATCAAGAGACAACCAATATGCATAATTACAATTTTAATTGAACTAAGTTGTATTCATTTTGTAACAGATGCATTAACTTCATCAACTAGTAGGGTTTAGGCATTTCTATGTTCGCAAATATTATTTGATTGCAATTTTATATTGAGTCCAGTTAGTATGATATTGGTGTAACTTCAAAATTGATTGTATAGACTTTAAACGACTAATTTAAACTGTTAAAACCAATTTACTTTATGAGTGATGTGTTGACATACAAATTTTTTATATTTTCAAATTATTTTAATATCAAATCAAGCGGTAAAAATGTTGAAAAATGAATGTATTAAAAACAACTTAAAAACTCACTCATTTGACCGCTTGATACCAAATAAATTCAAAAGGTTATAAATTTTACATGTAAAAGCACAACTAATGAAGTAGATCGGTTTGAACAATTTGGATTCACCGTTTAAAGTCGATTTGATATGTTTTTGAGTTAGTGTTATATAAACTGAAATAACACTAATGTTATACTAGCCAGACTCTTTTATATTTTATCATGTTATGACATTCTTAATTGTTCACTTTTAAAAGTGTAATATCTTGTGTACAATAAAAGCTAAGAAAACAATAAAAGTGTCTAATTAAGAATCGTTCACTTTTAAAAAAAAATCTTATTATTTGATTTCTATTAATAAAAAATTCGGTTCTTTTTTTGGTCTTACTCAGAAAGTAAAGCCTAATTATCTAAACAAGATATTGGGTCTTTAGAAAAGGTGGATTGTGATACAAGGTACTGAGAGCCTTCAATATTATCATTTGAATTTGAGGCAACTTAATCGAAATTATAGTTGGATTGAGTTTCTATTTGCTCCCTTGTTGTGTCTTTAAAAAATGTGGACTGTGATACAAGGTATTGAGAGCATTTAATATTATCATCTCAATTTGATGCAATTTGCTCCAAATTATAGCTGGATTGAGTTTCTATTTTGCCAACGTGTGGTTCTACTGTTGAAATAGGAGGATAAAAGGAGTAAAAAGCAGTGAAAGGTACATACATGGTCGTTGATGGGTAGGAGCAGCCGGTATATAACATGAGATAACAGATGGTGGAAGAAAAGAATATAGTAATTTAGTTGTATTGTAGTTATGAAAAGCTCTCAATACTTGTTATTTGACAGCAATATCTGTCTAGAAAATCTGGGAACAAGGGATTTTTTCTACAAGGTTACCAAATTTTTAGAACATCTAAATTTTTTGGTACAAATAACATCCAAAATTTTTGGTACAAATCAGAGGCATTTCTGTAATTACTGCACTTCATTGTACTGACGGCCAAATCTGAAAATGTTTACCCTAATCCTTCAACCTTTGTTGCTATCCATCAAAATAGCTAGTTGGAACTGCATAATTAAGTAAAAAAAAAAAAAAAAAAAACAGAGAGGAACAAAATGTTTCATCAAGAACACCTCTTATTTAATCAAGACATACATTACACATGCTTTATTCTTGTTTGGCAGCTTAAGTGTGGATTAAGATGCAACCAAACAATATCACATTGTGTAATTAACCTTAATTAGTACCAAGGCAGAAAACGGAATCGATCTTAGCTGTGAGGAGAGGAATTAAATACGGAACATATAAAATGAAAATAAATTAAAATTTGCCTAATGTTTTCTATTTTGCATATAATCTTTGCTAAGTACCAATTTACTCCATCCGTTTAGAATGTTTATAGTGTTGTACAGAAATAGTAACTCTCATCTCATATACTCTTCAATTACTTGTGAACCATCGATTCTATAGATAAATAATGTAAAAGTAGAAGGAACATACCAGAATTAAACATCATCTGTGAAAAGGAGGGGTTAAATCTCAGTATAGGTAAATAAGATCGACGCTTTCAAGTCCCTCAATCCTCAGATTTTAAAAAAAGAGTTGATGCTCCCAAAATCTAAAATCACACTTGCTTGCACTAGAAATCCAAACTAATGGAGAATAGCACTCGAGGGCACTACAAATCTTAAATTGTTCATCATAAAAATAAAGCTTTGGCAAGAGCAAGAAATTAACACACCTGACATTGCAAACGGGGGGGAAGCTAAAGAGAAGATAGTGTGCTCCCCTGGCGAAACGAAGCTTGGCGGAGAAGATCGAAGGTGGTCGGGGAGGGAGAAAAGAGATTGACAAACAATGTAACCAACTCTTTCGCTGATTGTGTGGCAATAATAATCTTGCAAATATTATCATCAGCTTCATACTAGTAATAACATGACAACAAATTTTTGTGCCTAAGAGTGCACATTTTTTTCAAGTAATACAACCCATCTGAATTATCTTGATAAAAATTAAATATTTACCAAGATGATGCAGATGAGTTGTACTACTTGAAAAAAATGTGTGCTCTTAGTCACAAAAATTTGTTATCATGCTATTACTATCAGGAAGCTAATGATAACATTAGTAAGATTTTCAACGAGAGAACTGAAGAAGTTTGTGGTACTTTGGACTGTTTTATAGATAGAAATCAACAAATCAAATTAACCATTAGAGGTATCTGCCTTTTTTATTTATATGGTAATTTTTTTCATATTTATTTTTGTTATCCTACATATGAGTGGAACTTGTATATATTTATTTTTTAGTTATTTTGATATTACTTTGTAGGGACATTATTAATACAATTAGGTACCTCCATTAAAAAAAATCTTACCAATGGGGAGAGCCGAAGCCAGCAAACTCGTGATAAGCATAAGGTAAGTTTTGTTCGGTTTTGTTTAGATGACGACAGTAGACATCAGCTTCAAACAATCAGATCCATCAAAATCACATCGTATAGCAGCGAAGGAAGTTGTTACTATTAATCTTAGGCTAAAACCTCATTGAAAATAAAGATATTATAATTTGTAAATTCTTGTTTCAGTATCATACTATTTTAGTTGATGAAATGATGAGTATTTTGGAGATACGAAACTATGCTTATTTTATACTTTTTATGTCTTTAAATTTATAAATCTCAACACTCAAATAAAGATTAGTTGCAAGCGCACAACCTACCCTTGTAGTATTTAGGTATCGAACCACAGGGAGTATGTTTAAATACTTAGCTTAAATTTTATTAATTAATTTCAAAAAATAAGAGAGTAAAGTGCAATAAAAGTAGAATTGGGGAGGGGGGTTGTTTTAATAATCCTAAGTTTGAGTTCAATACCCAAAAGAGAGGAGTTTTAAACAATAAATGTAAAATAAAGAGAAGAGAAAAGAAAGTTTAGGTTGCTTTCAAGTTGAGAAGATTTAGAGGTATTCGGTCTACAATTCCTTGTCAATTCTATTTATTCGGTATTATATTGTTTAAATTCATGTTTGATTATTATGAGGTTTCTAACTTATGTTAGCCTTGGAACAATTATTGATATAACTAAATTGGATGGATGGATGGATGGATTAATGTTCCGCCATTGTTAGGGTTGTCACTACCTAATCGGGATTTTTAAGTCACATGCTCCAAAATTATACCAATATTTGTTCTAAGGTGTCCTAATTAGGTTTTGACTTCAATTTAATACTTCACCAAAACCTCCCCTTAATTTCTAGAAATCCGGTTTAGCTCTCAAAATTGGTTCATTGATAAGATAAATCCTAAGGTGTCTATTTATAATCTCAATTAGTACTCTCCTTACCTTGACCAATGCTAGAGTTTAACAAACTAAAGAGGAAAAACAGGACATATCACGATTTCAAACTACTCTATTTCATTAAACCTAACAAGGTGAACTCGTAATTGCAAATACTAATAAAATCATAAAGAATAATTCATAGAAATTAACATCAAATTAAACAATCATAATAAAAACAATAAAACCGAATAAGTAGAATTAAACAAGTTCATGAATTGACCTAAACCCCTAGAGAGAGATCCATTTCAAAGTTTGGCAAAAGTAAGAAGAAATGAAATAAAGAAATAGTTACACCCTTTATTGAATCAAGAACCTCAATCTTTTTTCTCATTCCTAGAAAAGCTTCCGGAACTTTGCGAATTGCTACAGATTTATCGCTATATTGTATGGAAATTGGCATGCACCAAGGGGAGAGAGAGATGAGAGTTTTGTCTAGAATGGGAATAACCCCCCCCCCCCTTTTTTATGGCAAAAGACTATGCCCAATTAAGGAGATTGGATGTGGGGTTAGTGGGTGCTCTCTTTGCCTTGTTTACCTGGACTGATGTGTCAAAATTGAGCTGTCAAAACGCATCCCTGGCTCGCTAAAAATAGAAACCGTATTGAAAACGTGTAATTCTAGCTGTCTGCGGGTCCAGTGCATCCGCACTGGTGGTGAGTGCGAATGGATGACCCGCACTGACTCTAACTTTCCTCATTTAACTTCCTTAATTTCTGCATATTTCTCTTAGTGCGCCCGCACTAGATTCGGGTGCGGATGGATGACCCGCACTGCAGCATGTGCTGTGCAGTTTTCTGAAATTGAGTTGACTTGCTCGATCTCCTTATCAGCTTGCACCATTGGACATTGCTCATAAGTGTTCCTTTCATCACCACACATGACACATGCTTGCGGCTGCTGTTCAACTATACCTTCACGCTCAACTTATCCATTGCCCTCTGCATAGCATCCAATTTGGTGGTTAGAGCAGTGATTTGATCAACTTCGTATTTGCCACCACCTCCAGGTTGGGTGTTATCATGGCCAGACCATTGCTGGTTCTGTGCCATGTTGTCAATCAGATTCATGGCTTCACGAGGTTCCCTTGACATCAATGCTCCACCTGCAACTGCATCAATAGTAGTGCGGGTGCTCTCAGTTAAACCATCATAAAAAATTGGAATCAACAACCAATCTGGAATACCATGGTGGGGACAAGAGTATTGTAATTCCCTAAACCTTTTCCATGCCTCATTGAGGGGTTCATCAAACCTTTGCCCAAAACTAGTCAGTTGGTTTCTTACCTTGGCGGTCCTTTTGTGAGGGAAAAACCTTGTCAGAAATAGTTTAGACAATTCCCTCCAATTTGTAATGGAGTCCCTCAGTAACGATCCTAACCATTTCTTGGCTTTGTCCCTAAGAGTAAAAGGAAATAGAGCAAGTTCTGTGCCCCGTTGGTCTTAATGGTTGTAATGCATTCAAGGAAGGTTTGGAGATGAGCATGTGGATCCTCATGATCCATGCCATTTAAAACATTCTGCTGAACCATGTTGAGAACTCCTAGATTGAAGTTTGGTTGCTGCCCAGGAATTCTTGGTAGTCTGATTGCACCTCTAACATCTCCAGCCCTTGGCACATTAAACTCTCGTAAGGTCCTTGGCATGAAGACATCCATGTCATTGTCAAACTGGTCAGTCAGGTCTTCCCTTTCTCTTTCTCTAGCCTCTGCTTCCCTGGCTTTCCTGCCTTCCCTACTCGGGTGTTCTGACATTGTCTCTGTCACGCGAATCGCATCTGTCTCGATGCGGGTCGCGTTAGGTATTATGCGAGTTGCTTCGGCTGGGACATTGGTCATGTCAAGAGATGACTGTGCAGGATCAATGTCAGTTGGAGGAGTTTCGTCAAAAACTCGTCCTTTGCTCCTCAAGTGGTAGCTACTCTTGGTCCTCAATTGATAGTTGTTATCTGTGGAAGGGGGTAAGAAAGCCAGTTTTGTAAATGAGAAAAATAGAAGGATACATATTAAAATCTAGATTAACTTGAATAAGAAAAAATCCAGAAAAGAAATGATTGCCGTCCCCGGCAACGGCGCCAAAAAACTTGTTCACACGCAAGCGTATACACAAAGTTTCAGGTACAGTGAGGTGTACCCTTTTAAACCGTGATTTAGCTTTCGAATTAGATTGCAAGTGCACAACCCTTATCGAATAGTATAATCAGGTATCGATCCACAGGTACGGTTCAACTCTGGATTCTTAATTATATCAGTTAGGTACTAGAAGTGAGAAAAGATTGATTTGGTTTGTTTATGTTCCTAAATTCAATAACAGTACGACATCAATTAAAAGTTTGGTTTTACTTGATTACAAAATGAAATTTCCAGGGTTGCATATTTCATCCTCAACTCTGCCTCTCTGGGCCCTCACGTGACTCGCATACTGTCGCACGCGACCCTTGTGACGTGACCTTCGTGCTCTCCCATGCAACTCGCGTGGTCCTCGAGTGGATGCAGCATGTAGCCTGTTTCTGAGTTATTCATTCGTGTAAGGATCTATTGACCGTACCTAATATTCCTAAATCTCAACTCTCGTTTATTGGCTTAATGAACCTGGTAAGGAAATGCAATTTCACCTTCTTAGATCTTCAACCTCAAACTCTTATTTACTGGTATTCAACCTAAGTTATTTGTTTGGTTTGCTAAAGGTATCCATTATCTCTCAATAAATGAAAATTTCACCTCTCAATTACTATTGATCTCACATCTCGGATCTAAGATCTACCTCAAATACTTGATCTAATTGCAAGAAGCATCAAGGTCAAAGTACTAGAAGAAATGCTATAGACATTCAACAATAGACAACAAGAATCATTCAAACAATTTAATCAAGCAATGGAGAATAATACTCAGACAAATAAACACAAACAAAAGCTCAGATTCAAACATCATGCATTACAAAATAGAGTTTTAGACTACATCTTAACCCTAGAAACTAAGATATCTACTCAATCATGATCAAGAAAGAAATAAAACAAGTAAAGAAAGAAGAAATCATGATAAAACCGAAGAAGAAAATGGATCTGTGAAGAACTTCCAATCTTCCCTCCTCAGCTCTCTTTCTTGAGCGACACTTCAAAAAACAAGGTAGTTGGAATCTTCAGAATCTGCTGAATCAATCTGTTAGTGGTAGAGATGTTAGTTTGTAATAATCTAGAAGTCAATAATACGATAATTTATCATAAAGCTTTGTTCATGAATTAGATGATTAATATCATTTTGTTGCCTTGAGTATTATTGCATTTATGGATCATTTCGAGTTCATGACTGAAATTGTGAAACTCCATAATATAGATGATATATACTCTTAATCTTAAAAGGTCACTGACCAAGGTAATTAGCAGGAACACTAATTACCGCTATAAGGTTAGTATGTGGATTAAAAGATGGTTAAGTTTTACAAACCACCTGACACGAGATGTCATTTTAATCACATAGATACATGTTCTAGGAACATGGTATTTGACAGACCTCGAATGAAACATTAAATAGAATTGTGTTCATGTCATTTATGTTTTCATTCAGTGTCACGTTCTACAGTATGAGGTATTTATCGCTCCCACTGAGAAATATGTATGTGTGATTGTTATCCACCGATGTCCGTAAAAAGCAGTCATAACGGTAGCATTCCCATATGTATAGCTTAGCTGAGGAAGTGACAGTCTACCAAGAATACTATTTGTCCCTCGTATTTTATACGAGCTATAGCATCACTGGGCCCCTTGATAGAGTAAGATTATCAGCGCGCGGTATGATTACAAGAGTAATCATATTTGATAATCTGCTCAAGATCAAGAAAATATTAAGTTTACAAGGATGACACACATCTACCTTAAAACTAATCTGATAGCTATGAGACAGAAGAACAGACACAAGTAAATTGTTTACTGGATCGTGATATTGTACCGTACAGCATCATCTGTGTAATTGGATGGTCATGATGTGTTGCCAGACGCCACCCATGATTATAGAAGTTAAAACAGTTTTAACTCTATTTACCAACATAACACAGATCCTATTGGGTCACACCATATAGGAGTTAATCGGAGAATCTTATTGTGATTGATTATAAATTGGTTATGATCAATAGTAAGATGGTTATAATTAATTATACGTGTTATAATTAAATTATAAATGTTATGTAAAAATAACAAGCAAAAACATTGGTTAATTTATAAACGTGTGTGACACGTTGTATAAAAGTTAACCGGTTAATTTATAAATGTGCCGGACACGTTGTATAAATTACCGAAACAACAATCGCAAGAAAAATATATATAATTGTTCAGAATAATTATACGAGCATTATTTGTGTTCGGGCCGAGGGCATTCGGGTCTTTTCAGATTCGTCCTTATCCGTATGACATGTCATCGATCCTATCCAGATGACACGTCATCGATACCGAAACAAACAACAGCAAGAAATATAATTGTTCAAAATAATTATACGAATATTATTTGTATTCGGGCCGAGGGCATTCGGGTCTTTTCAGATTCGTGCTTATCCACATGACATGTCATCGATCCTATCCAGATGACACGTCATCAATCTTATCCACATGACACCTCACCCCCCTAGGTGGCATGCCTTGTCATAGGGGTATTTTGGTCTTTTCACACCATTTTAGAGGCTATAAATAGAGGGGTGCATGAGAGGATTAAATACCAATTCACTTGTATTGTTTCGTGCAGAATCGAATCGGTATTTTCTCTCTTTCTCAGTTTCTCTCCCAAATAGTGTTTCGGTTGAGAAAAGAAAGTTATACGTAGTTGACGTATAATCTTGCGGGTTGTTGTGGAGTATATTTACGGGATCGATGAATAGTGTTTTACCGAATTTCGCGGTATGTCAGTTTTGCTCATTTGATGAAACTGAGTAACCGAAAATTCGTGTTTACAGGTTTTCGTCTTTTCCCTGTGAATAGTGTTTTTGCAGAATTCCGCAGTTTACGGTATTTCTGGCAGAAGAAATAAACCGCTCTCTGGTTAGTCCTGGTGGATAACCGATAGAGGCACCAGACGTCTGATGCTCCAAGACGAATCGATTCCTTCCGTGATGTAGCTCTACACGCTCGGTCTGCATTCCAACTGTGATTTGGAAACAAGGTATAAATATGTTATATTAATCTATTTAGTTGGTAAGTAGATTAAAGTTTTAGAAATCAATCATGGAGTAGATCTGTAAAAGGATTAAATTGGGTTTTGATGCCAAAGGAATACTGAAGGTGGACCGCCTTGGAAAGTTTCCTGACATACCCCGTTTAATCCTGAGCTTAAGTTGGCCGTAGAAATTTTTGTTCTATGGTCATTCCGTACCTTAAGCCTAAACGGGTTTTGGTTACCGCGAAACCCCAAAAGTGGTATCCGAAACCCAACAAGAGAGTGGCTTTTTATAGCCTTCCCAAACGAACCTTCCAATTTGGGCCCTTATTGGGCATTCATTGGGCCTTCGCCTTCTGCTTTGGGAAACTCTGATGCGAGTCGTATCAATAGTGATGCGACCCATATCAGGGTTTGTCTGATGCGCCTCGCGTTTGATGTGAATTATGCAATGCAAGTAATAAATCCTAAATTGCACTCAATTTGGTTGCAAGTGTACAACCTTATCGATGAGTACTTAGGGATCGTCTCCACAGGGACAAGTCGGAATTTCAAGTCTAACCTAATCAATTTAATTTAGTAAAAGAAAATAAAAGGAATTTGTTTGTTTTTAGGGTGGTTTGGTTGTGATTAAATTAAATTAAACTAAAGTCTTAAAAAGCAAAATTAGGTTTTTAACAAGAATGAGAAATTAAGGTTTCTTAGGGTTCCTATCCACTAATGTTACGACTAATTGGTTTATTAAATTTGTTATTTTATTTATGAAGGCACAATTGGGTATTGTAGGTACAAAGGGATATCTCTATATTAATACCATCTTTCAATTAGAATAAACGTCACCTCTCGGTACTTGGCTACTCTAATCTAAAGTCATTAAGTTCTTACTATCCTAATTGATCTAGAAAACTATCTTTCACCTCTCAGTACTTGGCACAATTTTCTAAACTATTAGGTAAAGCCCGTATAAGACAAGCGTTACCTCTCGGTACTTAGCCTATCAAATACCCTATTCCTTATGGTCTGGACCTAATATTCAATTTCTCAATTGCAAATACCAAATCCTAGGGTTTCATGTGATTTCGATTAAGTCCTCACAATCAATTAAAATAAAGAATAAATCATAACAAAGAACAAGAATATATAAAATAAAACCAATTAAATCATAACAAAAGTTTCAAGTACAGCCCTAGTCAACCCTAGAAAAGCCCTTAGCCAACCATGGCTAAGATACAAATCAAATCAAATGAATAAAAGAGTTCCAAAGGAAAGAAATTAATAAAACCCGTTTGATCAATGATGATCTCTTCTTCCTTCTTCTCTCTTCTAGCTTTTCCTTGCTCTTCCTTGTTAAAATCAGAAAATTCTGCCTAAAAAAACGTCCTCTATGTATTCTACAGGTCCCCCTTTTATAACCCTCATAAAAACTAAGAATAACTCCCTAAAAATAGCAAATTCGGCCTCTGAACCGACTTTATTGCGGGCCGCAATGAGTGGAGGCAGTTAACAGTCTACGCAGAAAAAAAAAAACCGAAGAGTCATTGCGGGCCGCAATAAATTTTTTTTTTTTTTTTAGAATAAAACTGATTTACTGCGAACCGTAATGGGGTGGTTGCGGACCGCAATGAAAGTGCTGGAATGAAGATGCTGTGCTGAGAAGTCATTGTGGGCCGCAATGAGTTTGGTTACGGGCCACAATAAATGTTGGCAGTTGCTCCAATCTTCGTGCTAACTC
Source organism: Carex pumila (assembly GCA_033356055.1). Taxonomy (NCBI): domain Eukaryota; kingdom Viridiplantae; phylum Streptophyta; class Magnoliopsida; order Poales; family Cyperaceae; genus Carex; species Carex pumila. The sequence goes on from JARJHM010000098.1 coordinate 512,204, forward strand.
ACCCGTTTTGCTTTGTTAAGCTCCAAACACTTGATTACCTGTAGAACAAACATAACTAGGGCAGTAACTTGAACTTTTGGACATTTCTAACCTAATTAAACTTAATTTAATCAAAACTTGGCTTAATTTACATAACAAACCCTAGGTTTCAATAGATACAATTTCAGCTTATCAGCGTTGGTTGACAATGTGACTTGTCTATGCGCCTCGCGTCTGTGGTAGCGTCAGGGTGTGATGCAACTTGTGTTGGCAATGATGTGAGTCGTGTCGAAGTCTCAGAATGTTAGTAACTTCCCTTATTTTGCCAGTTTTATGCAAAATAAGAATAAAAGAGCAGCAGTACCATATTCTATAGATATTCAATGTAATAGACGCTATTTGATGGTTTAAAATATAGATTTTGGTACGAGAATTGGTCAGAGCAATAGATCAAATATGGTGATATCAACTCTTATTTGTGAAAATTTCTTTTAAAAATCCCCCAAGTTTGGATCCAACTTAGGTTAGAAAGTTGCGGACTTCGTGTGTTGATATTTGCAAAATTTTATTTTTCTTTTGTTGCTTTTATTCTATTACACTATAAATCTTTATCCTTAGGAAAAAACTGGTTAGTTATAGGTATCTAATCCATACCCAACCATTTTAATTCAAAAGTACATTTGCATGCTCTTGGTTCAACTCTTCCATGACACAAACTCACATGTTTAGTGTAAACCCAGTCACTTTATCAGGAAAATTAGCAGAGCAAAGTGTCAATGATTCATTGCTATAAGTACGTCATGTCGCCTTAACATAAGCAAGCGAAATCTTGAAAATTTTCAATTTGATTAGTTTTCAACATTTTTTGCAAAAATATCATGAATACACACATCCTTAGGTATTAATTCATACCCATGGATATCCAGACCTTTCTAAATTCATTTTCCACATATAAGTTGCATTTTCAAAAAAACAAAAAATTTAAATCCCTAAATTTTTATTTTCATAAACCTTTATTCCCACAAAATTTTTCGCTAAATTATGAGGTTATTTCTAATTATTCCAAGGGCATTCCTAAAAACTTGTTTAAAATTTGCACTAAAATTTTTAATTTTTGTCAATCACTCAAATTTATCCTAAAGTTTATTTTTGCCAACTTTTAACACAAAAATTAAACATGATTTTAAACTTTATGCATTTTCAAACAATTAAGTTCAATTATGCAAGACTCTATTTTTCATATCCTTGTAAAACATCTTGACAAATTTGTAATTTTAAGTAATTAAGTTCAAAATCACAAATTCTATTCAAGGTCAAGTAAAAATTCAAGGTTATAAATCCTAAATTTTGAAAAATAATAAACATGCGTGCAAGATACAATTTCTTTCCATCCCCCAAGCTTAAATTAAGCATTGTCCTCAGTGTTGAAAAATAAACTAAAAAAGAGAGAAGAAACATAAGCTACTCTAGTACGTAAGCTAGTAATAGTGTTGTGCAAGATCACTCGTCATCTTGATCCATGCTGTCCTAATTGTCGGCATCATCCTCGTTCCCTTGTTGAGTTGCCGCTACTTCTTGTTCGACTTGAGCAGCAGCTGCCGCTTTTTGCTGCATTGCCAACTCTTCCTCTCTCCGTATAGCAACTCTTCTTTGGTATGGCGGTGTAGGTGGATCATCTTCATAACTAGGATTGTTGTACATGTATCCCCTTCGGGCATAGAAATTTGCCGATGCAGCATCGGCTTCCACCTCATCTATGCGGCGGTCAAAGGCGTCCATGCGGCTGTCTATGTGGATGCGCAAGTCACCGATGGAGGTATGAATGGTCTACATGAAGTCCCACATTTGTTGCATTGATGGCCCCCCTTGTGGTTGTGCAGCGCCGGCGGCTTGTTGCGGATCTGCTTGAACAACCGGTGGTGGTGGTGGTAGTGGCTCAAGCAGCTCATCTATTATCTTCCAAGTGTTGTAATTTATTGGGTCAAGAACATTTTGGAGGGGTAACCGGTGTCGGATATTGCCCGGTCCCAAATTTACCCATGCTTCTTGATTGTCATCATAACGAATGAGCTGTGTTCTCACCAATCCTTCAAGGTCCACGAGAGTATAGCCTTGTACTATATCATCTTCGGTTGGTATATTTAGAGCTTGGGCAATCTTCGTGATAATTCCCCCAATGCGAATTATACCGCCCGATTGTCTGTTGTGAACCACCGTGTTTATGTGTTTGGCGAGGTTGTAGGCGATATGTGGCATATACCCCATCTCCCCATTATTTCGTCAGAGCATACTGCCCACATATGACATATCTCCAAAGTTGAAGACCGATGCGGTCTCCCCTCTGACAAAGAGAGTATGAGAGATTACCCGTTGGAGATAGTGGATTGCTGGGTGGGAGATATTCTTAACCCGTTGATCATTCAGGAAACCATCATGGCATGTGAGTAGGCGGAATTGGTGCTCATTCATGTCGTGGAAGAACCCAAGGCTAGTGTGCATTTGCTCTACATTTTCGGTGCTTAGGTTGAAGGCGGCTAAGAGCTCGGTGTTGTGCATTGTATGATGATATCCCCTAAGGTTAAATGAGAGAACTCGCGAGGCCCGATCGAATTCATAGGAAGAGAGGGACTCGATGGTGATGCTTCGGTAGGTTGGAACCTCGTCACATAGGAACTCCCACAAGCCATGGCATTCGATGAGCATTTGTACTGTGGCGGTGAGTCCCAGCTGCTCGAGAGTGTATGGGAAAATCCATTGAGATGGATCGAGAGTTCTATTTTGCTCAAGCACAGTCTTTCGGATGTTTTGATCTTCATTCAATGGCTCGACGGGTGGATATGCAAGGGGTTCGTTGCTGCATTGCCCCTTCCCCTTCTGAGCTCGTGATCGCTTAGTTCCCTTTCTAAACATCATTACTGCAATTTGGAAAATAAAAGAATTAAAATTTTTGAGATTTCTAGTGTTTTTTAGACCGGGTGCGGACGCACTGCATGAGTGCGGGTGGTATGGCCGCACTGGATTCAATTCGGGCTCAATTTTGGTTTTTTCCCAAGTCTAGTGCAGACGCACTGGCTCTCAGTATGAGTGGTCTGGTCCGCATTGGGTACTTAACTGTTTCCTAGGGTTTTCTGGCAGAGTGTGGACACACTCTGTATGAATGCAGGTGCTCTGGTCCGCACTAAGGGGTGATTTGAACCGTTTTCACAAATTTTGGTCGATTTCTTTGATTTTTTTTGTACCATTTTATAGATCTAGATACAAACAATAGAAATTGAGAGTAAGGAGAGATCAAACCTCATTTAAGATCGTTAAAATTTCGAGAAAACACGAAGAAACGCGAGTTTTTGTGAGTTTCCGCTTGAACGACTTGAGAGATCTTGAGTTCCTCGATTTTGGTTGAGAAAAGAGAGGGATGAGAAGAGAAATATAGCGAAGAAGGGAGATGAGAAGGAGAAATGGGTAGAAGAAGAAGGTTTTCGGGTTTTGAAGAGAGAAAACCATGATTTGGGGGTATTGGAAATAAAAGGTGCGAAGGAAAACGAAGAGTTCCTCAATCTTGCCGAAATCTTACTTGGATCTTCTTCTCCGTTCTAGAAAAGCTTCAGGGACTTCGCGAATTGCTATAGATTTATCGCTATATTTTATGGAAATTGGCATGCACCAAGGGGAGAGAGAGATGAGAGTTGTGTGTAGAATGAGAATGAAACCCCCCCCCCCCCCTTAAAAGACTATGACCAATTAAGAAAATTGGATGTGGGGTTAGTGGGTGATCTCTTTGTATTGTTTCCCTGGACTGATGTGTCCAAATTGAGTTGTCAAAATGCTTCCCTGGCTTGCTAAAAATAGAAACCGTGTTGAAAACGTGTAATTATGGCTATCTGTGGGTTCAGTGCGTCCGCACTGGTGGTGAGTGTGGATGGATGACCCGCACTGACTCCAACTTTCCTTAATTTCTGCCTATTTCTCTCAGTGCGTCTGCACTGGATTTAGGTGCGGATAGATGACCCGCAGTGACTCCAACTTTCCTTATTTAACTTCGTTAATTTCTGCCTATTTCTCTCAGTGCGTCTGCACTGGATTTGGGTGCGGATGGATGACCCGCACTAGAGCATGTGCTGTGTAGTTTTCTGAAATCGACTAAGTTCTAAGTGTGTCTGGGCTAACCCGCACTGGACCTGAATGCGGACGCATTAGGCTTGGACTTTTTTTCTGCGCAGTGCTGAGATGCTGGAAATTTGGCTAAGTGCTGAGTGCATCTGCACTGACTGTGAGTGCGGGTGGATGACCTGCACTCAGGGGTATTTTCTTCAATTTTCATCTTTTCCTGCATTTTAAAGCCAAACAACCGCAGTAACTTGATTCTAGGTATATTCTATTCACTTTATATTCAAAATACAAGATAATAAGTGTTATTTTACAACAAAATTTAGATCGAATGTATATATAATTTATGCTTATCAGTACGAAAACGCTTAAAAACTTAATCAAACAAACAAGATTTTAACCTCAAACGTTACAGACGTTTCATAAACGTTGTAACGTCTTAATTAAATTATTTTTTCCAAAAGTCTTGTTTTTGGTCAAGTTTTTACAGAGTCAAATCCTTGTGAATATTTTATAATCGTTTATAACATTTTGATCGATTAACTGAGCTGTTAGAAAATTAAAACCCTAAATCGCATTTTGAATTAAAACGTTGGTAACATTTTGTTAGGGTTTTGACGGTTCAAACCCATTGATTAGCTTAATTGCGGAAAGTGTGTAAAACAAAATTTTACGGTTTAAGCTAAGAATTAAACGAGGTATGTCAGGAAACTTTCCAAGGCGGTCCACCTTCAGTATTCCTTCAGCATCAAAACCTCATTTAATTCATTCACAGATCTACTCCATAATTGATTTCTAAAACATTAAATCTATCTACCAATTAAATAGATTAATATAACATGATTTATACCTCGTTTCCAAATCTCAGTTGGAATGTACTTGAGCGAGAAGAGCTACACCAAGGAAGGAGTCGACTCGCAGTATCACACGTGTGGAAATGACAGCTCTTACTAAGGTACTTTATTGCTTCATCACATTCTTCGATGAACTTTAACGCAATCAAAAGTTTTGAAAAACGAAAACATAAAGAAAGCATAAAATCCTATTTTATCTTTCTCGGTCGGAAAACCGATCCAAGAAATGTAAACATTTACATTTCATAAGAAAGCATAAAGAAAGCGTAAATCTAATTTAAACTTTCTTAGTCGGAAAAACCGAACCAAGAAAATCTCACTTCTAATCGGTTTTGGACTTAAGCTGCAAATATAAGAATTAAACCAATACGCAGTATATGCACCTTATTTGCATAAGTTATAACTTTTAGAAAATCAATCAGCGGGAGAGCCTTGAGCTCTGATACCACTGTTGGGGTTTTGACGGTTCAAACCCATTGATTAGCTTAATTGCGGAAAGTGTGTAAAACAAAATTTTACGGTTTAAGCTAAGAATTAAACGAGGTATGTCAGGAAACTTTCCAAGGCGGTCCACCTTCAGTATTCCTTCGGCATCAAAACCTCATTTAATTCATTTACAGATCTACTCCATAATTGATTTCTAAAACATTAAATCTATCTACCAATTAAATAGATTAATATAACATGATTTATACCTCATTTCCAAATCTCAGTTGGAATGTAGCTGAACGAGAAGAGCTACACCAAGGAAGGAGTCGACTCGCAGTATCACACGTGTGATACCTCTATCGGTTATCCACCAGGACTAACCGGAGAGCGGTTTATTTCTTCTGCCAGAAATACCGTAAACCGCGGAATTCTGTAAAAACACTATTCACCGAGAAAAAGGACGAAATAAATATATTTGTGTCCCGAGGTTACTTGGTATCGCTTAAAAGCTAAACCGCAGGATTTCGCAAAATATATTATTTTCCTAATCTCGTAATAACCGAAACCGAGGAAGAGAGAAAAACCGATTAACAAAGTAATCAGATTAACACGTGAATTAGTAAGTTTTCTCTCTACCCTCACCCCTCTATTTATAGTGTTTTGAGGAGGTTCGCAAAAGACCGAAATACCCCTCAAAACAAATCTATTTACCAAAATACCTTGACACCTCATCCTTTAATATGTGAAAAGACCAAAATGCTCCTTCCACACTCTTCTCCATGCTTCTACACCCTTCTACACCCTAAGGTGTCATGCAAGGTGTCATGCAAGGTGGCATAGGTGTGAAATGACCATTTTGCCATTGGCCCATTAAGGCATGAATAGTAAAAGGCTTTGATTTTGGGCTTTGACTTTGGGCTTTTAATTTTAATTAAGGCTTTGATTATTTTGGGCTTTTAAACCCATAATTCAAATCCATAATTAACAAATTAAAATCCAAATCAAATATATATAATTGTCATGTACAATTATATTTCTTTTCGGTTGTTGTTCAGTAACTTTTATACAACGTAATGTGTACGTTTATAAATTAACCGTTGTTTCTGCTTGTCATTCTAAATGACATTTATAATTTAATTATATCATGTATAATTAATTATAACCATCTTAATATTAATTATAATCAATTTATAATTAATCAGTAAGATTCTCCGAGTAGCTCCTATATGGTGTGACCCAATAGGATCTGTGTTATGTTGATAAACAGAGTTAAAACTGTTTTAACTTCTATAATCATGGGTGGCGTCTGGCAACACATCATGACCATCCAATTACACAGATGATGCTGTACTGTACAATATCACGATCCAGTAAACAATTTACTTGTATCTGTTCTTCTGTCTCATAGCTATCAGATCAGTTCCAAGGTAGATGTGTGTCATCCTTATTAACTGTATCTTTTCTTGATCTTGAGTAGATTATCAAATATAATTACTCTTGTAATTATACCGCATGCAGATAATCTAACTCTACCAAGGGGCCCAGTGATGCTATAGCTCGTATAAAATACGAGGGACAAATAGTACTATTGGTAGACTATCACTTCCTCAGCTAAGCTATACATATGGGAATGTTACCGTTATGACTACTTTTTACGGACAGCGGTGGATAACAATTACACATACATATCTCTCAGTGGGAACGATAAATACCTCATACTGTAGAACGTGACACTGAATGAAAACATAAATGACACGAACACAATTCTATTTAATGTTTCATTCGGGGTCTATCAAATACCATGTTCCTTAAACATGTATCTATGTGATTAAAATGACATATCGTGTCAGGTGGTTTGTAAAACTTAACCATCTTTTAATCCACATACTAACCTTATAGCGGTAATTAGTGTTCCTGCTAATTACCTCGGTCAGTGACCTTTTAAGATTAAGAGTATATATCATCTATATTATGGAGTTTCACAATTTCAGTCATGAACTCGAAATGATCCATAAATGCAATAATACTCAAGGCAACAAAATGATATAAACATTCAATTCATGAACAAAGCTTTATGATAATTTATCGTATTATTAACTTCTAGATTATTACAAACTAACACATTTTAGGTCAAATAGCTCATTAAGCACCTGTCTCTATAGATAAGGCTTTGGGTTTTCTTCCCAAAGCATCTCAGCCGATCTTAATCTTCTGAAAAACAATTTTATGAGAGTTTTAGTTTCTCCATTGTTGTGAGAGCTTAAAACTTAAAAATTTCTCAAACAATCTCAAACTCACTTCACTAATCTTGAGTTAGATTAGGTTAGAGTTATTTATTGAGTGTTTCTCTTGAGTAGCTTAAACTTAGAGACTTTGTTCTCATCTCTTTGAGTTCGTGTAACCTCCCTTGGTTGTAAGGACTTACCAGTTCTCATCTCTAGTTAGCCGATTGACTTCCCTCTTGGATTGTAAGGGCTCAACGGTTCACAAGTTGTAATCATTTCATATTGGATAATAGAAAGGCGTACCTAGAAGAGGTTGCGAAGCCTTGGAGACGTAGGCCTTTGTTTTGTCGAACTCTGCTATCATCCTGCATGTCAATTTTCTCTAAACTCATCTATTTATTTTCAATTTTCAGTTTTTGAGCTATTTAGATATGCCACCTAAGTGCAACACAGCGCACTCCAAAGAAAAAATTGAAACAGCTCTCCCTCTTAGCAATACTTGGACCACAGCCTACCTTCAAATAAAATTTTATGTACCAGAATATTGGTAAGTCGTGCTGCACTTCGGAACACTCTTTCATTCCTCTCTTTCCAAATAAACCATCTATCACAAATAAACCACATTATCCATGTTATTTCAGCCCCGTTGCATGTGTTTTTATATGCCTCTAATGAATTATGCCAAATCTGTTCTACTGTCAGTCCTGTTAGATTTATTTTTATGCAAAACCGTATTGCATATATAAATCCTAGATATGCCACGATCATCTAGTGAACCATAATCTGAAATTTAAAGTTACCTTGATCGGTAGCCATGGTTTTCCAGGGATGCACAATCACCGTTGATCACTAGAAGCCTTTAGATTTCCTAGCAATCCCTCTCAAGTCCGATGGAGAGAGCGAGAAAGGCAGCAACAACAACACTCCGTTCTTCACTAGGAGAGATACCCGAATCACAAGTTCTTTACCGAAAATCCCCTTCTCAATCACAAGATATCAATCTCTAATTTTGTTTTCTGTAGAGAGAGAAACTAGAGAGAGAGAGATAGAGCCGTATCTATATTCTCAATGGATACAGGCCCATGTATTTATCCAAATAGGATACAGATCCTTATGCGCCCTTTTATTAATCAGATGAATAGGTACCGAAATCCATCTGATTAATATGCCTTTTCATTTAATCAAATGAATAGGTCTCTTTCTTTAATTAATTAATTAATCTTATTTTTTTTATTGGATCCTTAGCGGGTCTGAATTCAGAACTTGCCTTATTGGGTATTTCCTTATTTACTGAACAATGTCATATTTGATTGTGTTCCCCAGGGACCAATAACATAATTGTATTATTACCAAACTTTTATAATTTAGACCATCACTAAATCATAAAGTTATTAATACGCATTCTACACATTAAAGGCCCTACTTCTCATGACACATATTGAACCCGATAAATAATACTTAATTTGATCACTTCATAACGGGTCTAATTTTAACAGTCTATTATTCAATATATACTTATATTACATATAAGTCCACATATGTTGTAATTAATTGAAATTAATCCAACAAGTCCCGGTTTGAAAATCTGGAAACCCAAATGAGTAGAAATTAAGCACCAGATCTACACAGCAATAAGACATAGAAAGAAAAGGTGCAGGGCCGACTCAATTGGACAATTTCTACACATAACACATCCCATATCACAATATTGTATCCTTCTTTTCCTCAGAACATCCTGGGTTAGAATTTTTCCCCTGATCAATAGGAATGCAAAAAAATTTGTAGTTGAAGGGCACTTAGCAGCCCAAATTTTTGCAAAACCCCATTTTTCCAATCCACCCATCACCTTCATTTCATAAGCACTTTTCGTGGAGTATACACCTGATGAACCCCACCTCCAAGTCAATAAGTAGTCATGTCCATAACTCAGAATCGGAACCCAATCCAGTGCTGGCAGTAGGTCCGACATATTGGTCCGAAATTAGGCTAGCTGTTGTTAACTTTCTACTCTATCAACAGAAAAAGTGAAAATTAATAAACAAAACTGTGATTGTTTCTTCGGAGATCTATTTTCCTTAGTACTAAAATCAAGAACACTTACGTAATTAAATTAAAGAGAGAAACACCGTACACATGCGGTCTCATTTTTACAACACACTTAAACCTAAAGTAGTCTCGAATTCTCAACAATGACCAGTGATTAAAAAAAAAATGCAACTTGTGTGCATCAGTGCATGTAGCATAAACTTAAGAACAATATAATACAGGTAAAAGTTAGAACCCTGCCTTGAGTGCTGCAGCGCCACCTCCGTAACCTTCATAGCAGAAGGCGTGCATAGATTTCCCAGCCATGACAAGACCGTGATTTGGAAGCAGCGGAAAGGATGGTTTTGAAAAAAGTATTAGATTGAAGAGCGGTGGAAATGCGTCTCGGTTCAGTAAGGAGTTGGAATGATAGAAGCAAACAAGATACCTGTAGAAGGAAATGGCTAAAGTGTGGTCCACTTTCTATCGTTTTCAATCCTTAGACGCCACATGTCGAGTTGAACAGATCAGGACCTTTGACAGGGGAAATCCTCATTGTCTATATTAAAGTACGTTTGAGTTTAGCTCCAGACCGTTTGATCTGAATCGGTGCCAATCTGCCCAATGTCTGTAATGTACGGGCCCATTTAATATTTGTGTGGATTCTGATTGGACGGTTCAGATCTAAACTCAAACGGTGGGTTAATGCAGATATGTGGGAACCGGGGCCTCGGGAAGAATATTTCTTTCGCTCCAAGCCAAGCCTCCAGAGTCTAAGCTTTAAATAAATAATTTTCATCTTAGGCTGATGCCTTTTCGGTATCAGATAGACCCAACTTTTACAAAGAATAACAATGGATTGAAGTTTGATCGATCGCATGTACGTAATTCAAATAATATGCTTTTCATAGAAAATATGATACAATTACTTTCTTAACCGGTAAACCTGGTAAAATTGGTTCATTTAGATCAAACAAAATTACAAAATTATAAATAATTAAGACTAGACATGTGGGTGTCTATGATTTTTACAGGTACCTGATATTAATGGTATAGAATAAACTAAATATACAGACCACTTGAACAAATTAGAAAGAGAAATATATGAGGGCTATCAAACAGCATACAGATATAAGAAGTTAAGAACACCAAAAGAAAGATGCTACCTTGACAAACACCATCACCATTTAAATGCAGCCAACTCATTTTGTTGATTCTTTTGGGATTTTCTATAAACTACGGTATATAGGTACATTTTGCACCAGGTATACGTAATACGGGTACACTTTATCAACTCAATTTTTGAGTTATCTCATAGGATAGTGATTCCAAGCCTGAACACATCCTTCTAATATGACACTACATTTCAACTAAACCTTTTATAGTAAGGATACTAGCCCTCGAAAGTCCGGATTTTCTTCAGTCTCGAATACAACTAAGCAATCAATCTTCAGAAACTAAGCTCATCAGCTCAACCAGACATTTTTAATATCAATAGTTAATCAATAAAATGTTGTGGGATTAACAATATCTCAATTTGACAGTCTGTATTATTTGAAGAAATTTATTCTTGGAACAGGCTTACTTATTGTTAGCGTTATATTCGATTAACAATCTGTTTTTTATGAAGGATCTTTAGTAAAGCTTGGTCAAATTGTTTACAACAAAATCTCTTCAGAAGAGGAGGCGGAACAGAGTGCTTTTCAATAAAATGGCAGCTGGGTTGTATCAAATCAACTCAGCTACCTTTGGTTTGAGGGTCTTCTCCACGTTGGAAGCCAGAAGAAGCGGGTAGAACGAAACAACAGCCTTACTTTAGCTTAGACTTTTTATTTTTTAAATAAAGGGTAATAGGGGTATTTTATAAATTTGAAATGTGTTATAATAGAAAAGTCAATAAATTTGGTAAATTTTTGAGTTTTTGAAATTTAAAAGGATAAATATGATATTATGAATTTTAGAGGGGAGATACGTAATTTTGAAATTTTGAGTTGTATACATGAAATTCCCCCTAAATATATTTAATAATTAGGGGCCAAAAGTGAGTAAATATTTTTTGGTATTTGGTGATATTTGATATGGAAGCAGGAAAGTAAGTACAGGTCAATGAATCATTTTCACACAAAGAGCCGCTTGAATAATAGTTGTTGCATTGGATCATCTTCACTGGATCCGTTTGACACACTATAATATCCACTGGAGATATCCATTTAAGGGGGGAATGGAAATAAACCAATAGAAAATTTGATTTTGATTATAAAAGATGAGAAATCAGAAAGGGAATATTTAGGTGTTGTAGAGGTGAACGACTTTCTAAGAAATTATTGAGCCCAATCCTGTGACCTACACCAATTTTAGAACTGGTTTGTGCAAGAAAGATAAAATTGAGAACTGCTAATAATTCAAAAAGAACTCAATTTGTTTTGTTACCTTCAGAGCACTGAAAGAGACCTCTACGACAAAATGAAAATGCACATACAAAATATAATATTCATGCAGTTTTTATGTTTCCTCCTCTCTTTTTACAGTGGGGTGTTGGGTTCATAACCTGCTGGTAATTGTACCAGTATCAGTGTATGTCATACATTTTTGCACGAATTCTGAGCATTTACTGAAGATGCACAAATTAATCCCTTTTACCTCCACACAAGCACAACTAATTTAATTTAAACCAATTTGGCATACTGATCACATAAGCTTAATTAGTTATCATATCCACAAGAATTTAACACTGACACAAGCAAAGTAAGATGTAGAGATTTAAAACAGCATTTGCATACAAATGTTTTGCCAAAACACTATAATTAGCCTACAACTCTACTAACACTATATATAAATATAATTACTCCATTTTAAACTTCTTAGCCTCCAGCTTCTTTTCCTTCTTCCCTAGCACGCTTTCGTGCACTCTTGCTGGGTCCCACACCTGACAGGTTTTCCACTTTTATTTCCTCACTTTGGCCTGCACTAGACTTGGCCGATGGAAGAGACTCCACTGAAACAATACTACTGTCCGCCACTTGTTTCGCTTTTAGATTCGTGCTAACTTGCTCCAGAGGGGTATTTACTTGATCAGTATTCGGGTTGGCACTAGGGTGAGAGATCAAATTGACATCCAAAGAGAGGTGAAGTACAATTTTGGGTTGCATTGCCTGTAACATAAATATTTTTGATACAGGGTTTCCTGCAAATTTTGAGGAAAAAAAAAAAGAAGATAAATTAATTATGTCATCAGATATTAGGTTAAATCTTTGGAGGTACTTAGGGGTGTTCAAACAGTCGGTTTGGTTGAAACCGAACTAAAATAACCAAATCAAACTTTTCTTCGGTTTTCAAAAATAGAACTGAACTGATTAAATTTACAAACCGATTACGAACCTAACCGAACAAACCTAAGTAAATTTCGGTTTGTTCAGTTCAAACCGAAGTAAATCTATTGGTGTCATTATTAATGAAAATTACATATGTTCATACACAAGTTGTTCAATTTCATACAAAATATGTAGATGTTCTAAAATATTTAAACTAAAATAAAAAGAAAGCAGTGATTGAACCAAACGTAATATAAACCATACTTGAACCAATATAATTCAGTCAGTTCAGTGTGGTCGGTTTTGAAAAGTCTAAACCGAACCGATCCATTTAAACCAAAATAATTCAAAAATTCAGCCGAACAGATCCATTTGAACCGAAGAATCGAACCCATTTAAACTGAAATTTTTCAGTTCGGTTGAAAAACCGAACAAACCAAATCATTTGAACACCCCTAGAGGTATTTGTTTTCTTCTTTAGTATTATGTGTGCAATTCTTGTGTTGTGCATATAGGAATCACACACAAATATAATGAAATTACATAATAAAGAGAGATATGTTAGAGTTACTAAGAAATTCATTTTTGTACCAGATATAGACAATATAGAATCAATGGCAACACGGGCAGCAGCCTGTTCGGCCTCTTTCTTACTCTTCAATAGTGGTCCAAATTGCGTATTTCCTTCGAAAGAGACAGAGGATACAAATTTCGATGGGGGTTCACTTTCCTGTGTGTAGGTTTTATACACCGGCACATCCTGAATTCCTTTCTTATCTCCATATTCTTTCAGAATTGACTTAAATGTGTTATTCTGCATTCAACATATACAATATGTGTATTCCATAGAATTAAAAATTTTCAAAAAAATTGCATCCTACATTATTCCTTTTTTACAAATGAAATAGTGTAAGAAGAGATAAATTTACCGCAATGAGATACTGAGGGAAAACGGGAAGATTTGTTTCTGTAACTTGTACAGGTTCCTTAACTGAGTCAACTTGAGGGTTGGGGTCACTTTCAGCTGTTGCTGGCGCGGATTTTTTTATTACTCCTGACATCAAGCACCTTGTTTCAGAGTTCTCTGAAATATCAAATAGTGAAAAAAGTAATAAAAGGTGATCAATTAGAAAAGCAAAAGTCTGAATTAAAAGAGGTTAACGAATAATTACCTAAGAGAGAATTGATGACAAACCGTGCGGCATTGTGCTCAGCCTCTTTCTTACTCTTTGAAAGCGGGCCCACAAATGTTTTGTTATCAAGCTCGATTTCTGATACAAACACAGTGGAGGGCCCGCTCTCGGGAACTTTGGTGTTATATGAAGGCAAATCCAACTGTCCTTTCCTCACACTATATTCATGGAGTATGGTTTTGCATAAATTGGAACCCTGTAATAATTCAATTAGCAAATATTATACTGGTATGATATAATGAAGTCCTCATAGCTGGTTCATTATATATACTGGTATGATATATATAATGAACATTTACTAGAAGTAATTAATTAAGGTACCTGGAGAAAAGAGATATATACTGGTATGATATATTGGAAAGGGAATCAACATACAAGTTATTAGCAATGATACGGCAATCCACAAGTGCAAATATTATACTGGTATGATATACTGGTAAGATACCTGGAGAATAGAGATGGAAGGCAAATTGGGTTGGGTCTGATTCGAAAGGCTCTCGAATGCCAACTTAGAGATGAAATGCTCAGCATCTTTGCAGCGATTGAAGGTTTCAGGTGAGGTAAATTTGCGACCCGCCACATGAACAGTTGCACGGAAACACGGTTCATGCGGCAAACCTTGGCTTTCAAAATGGTAGTCTGGTTTGTCAAAGCCATGGGTTGTAGCATAGCTGATTAGCTTGCCTTTGTATAAATACATCTCTGTAATGAAAAATTGTAGTAAATAAAATGGCATTAGCTCAATTTTGGAGCTAATTTTTTTTTTTTGATGGAAACCCGTAGGTGTAATTTATTGAAACATAAAAGCATTCTACATTGGTGAAAGCATGGAAATCCTACATTATCTAACTACCTATCTAGAGATATCTTGTTTGTAACAGTAAATTACAACAGACATGACTATTATTATCTAAAAATTTAAAACTAACATGTATTCCTACTCCATATTCATACTGAAACAATTCTGATCTAATTGCTCTGCGAAATCGAGAATTTTGGAGCTAATTGAATCTTAATTTGGAGAAGAAAACAGGCTAAAGAGAGAGATTTACTGGAAAAAGAGATCGCCTCCATTGCTCAGTAATTTTTTAGGTTTTTACCGCTTGGCTTCACCTTGCCCTGAGTAAATGCTTTCACTTTCAGTACCCACTACTATATATCTACTACGGAAATAAATCTGCAGTGATTCTTTAGAATTGCAGGGACCTGTTATTACAAAACCAACCTTTCATTTGCTTTGAGCTTCGTTCTTTCCGAAAATGAAAGGTTTGATTTGAAATAACAGGTCCTGCAATTATATTTTAATTGCAGCATATTTATTTCCACATCTAGTACCACCCGAATTTGTATCCACTGAGTTAACTTAAAATTTGAGGTTAGATTTGAGCTGTACGATTCTGATCGGACGATTAATATGAAAACTCATATTTTGCGTGACTTTTTGGAAAATCCCAGCCGTTCAAAGACGTTTTGCGCGAATCTAAAGCGCAAACAATACTGGGCCCCTACACTATCACCGAATAGGCACCGAGCACGTAGGTCACGCAAAATATGAGATATCTCAGGGGATGCGCACTCGTCTTTTATGGTCTTATTGTTTTCCTAGTTATATAGGCTCAGATCCTCTCCAATGAAATGGAGGGAACCGTTGAATCTCTATCATTTATACGAGTAACGCCACCCTTGCAAAATTATTTTGGGGACACACACTAGAAATTGCTGCAGTAACGATAAATAGAGTTTTATCCAAGTTAGTAGAAAAGACTCCGTACGAGTTATGATTTGGAAAATCCTGAAATATGTCTTATCTTAAAATATGAGGTTGTGAAGTATTTGTCAAACGTCTGACATCTGACAAATTTGGATCCAAATCTGACAAATGGTTTTTCGTAAGGTATTCTAAGGAAACGAAAGGATATTACTTCTATAATATGTCCGAGAACAAAATAGTTATTGCTCGTTATGGTATATTTTTAGAGAATGAGTTTCTCGCAAAAGGAAGTAGTGGGAGTAATGTAATAATTGAAGAAATTCAAGATAAATCACACAATATTATATCTAAATCAGTTCAGATAAACCCACCACTTGATACTTCGATTGATGAGCATTTGAAAGAACCAAATCTACAAGTAGCTGTGGAAGAGGTTCTAGTCCCAAGCTCAGATACTTTGACGCAAGTTGAAGTAGAACTAAACCCACACACTGTTGTTGTGGATGAAGTTCAACAGCCAGAAGAACAAGTGCTACGTAGGTCAGCAAGGACAGTCCATGCACCCAAGAGGTACATGGGACTGCATGAAGTCTCAGTGTTTGACACTGAAGATCCGCTGATCTATGTGGAAGCAATGGATAGGCCCCACTCCGAAAAATGGTTGGAGGCCATGAGATCCGAAATACAATCCATGTATGACAACACGGTCTAGAACATAGTTGTACCACTTGATGGGGTGAAACTCATAGCTAACAAGTGAGTTTTCAAAAGGAAAACAAACATGGATGGTAATATGACTGTATACAAAGCACGGCTGGTAGCGAAAGGTTTCAAACAAATTCTCAGCGTAGATTATGATGAAATTTTTTCGCCCGTAGCTTTGTTTAAGTCAATTCGGATACTTCTAGCAATTGCTGCATTTCATGATTATGAAATATGACAAATGGATGTCAAAACCGCCTTCTTAAATGAAAATTTAGAAGATGATGTGTACATAACACAACTTGCAGGTTTTGAAGATTCAAATAATGCTGGGAATGTGTGCAAGCTTCTTAAATCCATTTATGGATTGAAGCAAGCATCATGGAGTTGGAATATTCGATTTGACGAAGAAGTCAAAAAGCTTGACTTTGTCAGATGCGAAGAGGAACCATGTGCGTACAGGAAAACTAGTGGGAGTGCCATCGCCTTTCTAATCTTATATGTAGATGACATACTCTTAATGGGAAGAGATATATTCCTTTATTGCAACAAACTAAGTTTTCATTAAAGAAAATTTTCTCGATGAAAGACTTGGGCGAAGATCTACCGAGATAGATCAAAGAGACTTATAGGATTAAGTCAAAGCACGTACATTGACAAAGTGCTGAATCGGTTCTGCATGCATGATTCTAAAAGAGGATTCCTGCCAATGAGTCATGATGTACAGCTTAGCAAGACTCAGTGTCCTTCGACAACTGATGAGCAAAGTGAAATGAGTAGAGTGCCATACGCTTCGGCTATAAGCTCTATCATGTATGCCATGTTGTGCACTCTCCCTGATGTCTCGTACGCTTTGAGTGTAACGAGCAGATATCAGGATAATCCAGGCAAAGAGCACTGGAATGCTGCAAAAAATATCCTTAAGTACTTGAGAAGAACTAAGAATATGTTTCTCGTCTACGGTGGTGACTCCGAACTCATGACAAACGGTTACACCGATGCAAGTTTCCAAACTAATCGAGATGACTCAAGATCACAGTTCGGGTACATATTCATACTCAACAGTGGTGTTGTGAGCTAGAAGAGTTCGAAGCAAGAGACCACAGCAGACTTAACCACCGAAGCCGAGTACATAGCTGCATCCGAGGCAGCTAAAAAAGGTTTCTGGATCAAGAAGTTCCTTAGCGAACTAGGAGTGGTTTCCAGTGTTCAAGGCCCTGTGGACCTCTACTGTGACAACAATGGAGCCGAGATAGCACTCGAGATCCAAGCATGTCCTATGACATTATCACCTGATACAAAAAATCGTAAATAAAGGTGATGTAAATATTTTTAGAGTTGACACAATCAGCAACACAGCTGATCCACTCACAAAACCTCTACCTCAAGTCAAGCACCAGTTGCATACAGCTTTTGTGGGTCTGAGACACATAGGTGATTGGTTGTGAGATTTTTCTTTAGATCTACGAGATTTTTAGAATATAGAGTTTTGTATAGGGCAGGGCCTGCGATGATTGCTCCTAGCTTAAGTGGGAGATTGTTAGTTTGTAATAATCTAAAAGTCAATAATACGATAAAATTATCATATAAAGCTTTGTTCATGAATTGAATGTTTAATTATATATATCATTTTGTTGCCTTGAGTATTATTGAATTTATGAATCATTTCGAGTTCATGACTGGAATTGTGAAACTTCATAATATAGATGATATATATTCTTAAAAGTCTCTAACTGAGGTAATTAGCAGAAACACTAATTTACCGCTACAAGGTTAGTATGTGGATTAAAAGATGGTTAAGTTTTACAAACCATTGATAAGAGATGTCATTTTAATCACATAGATACATGTTCTAGGAACATGATATTTGACAGACTCCGAATAAAGTATTTAAATGGAATAGTGTTCGTGTCATTAATGTTTTCATTCAGTGTTAAGTTCTAAAATATGAGGTATTCATCTTTCCTACTAAGAGATGTATACGTGTGACTGTTACCTAACGCTGTCTGTAAAAAGCAGTCATAACGGTAGCTCTTCGGTATACATAACTTAAGCTGAGGAAGTAATGGTTTACTGATATGCCTAAATTATATACATATTCGATCTGATTTTTATCACAAAATAACACCAAATATCTTGTATTTTGAATATAAAGTGAATAGATTACACCTAAGATCAAGTTACTGCGTTTGCTTAGTTTTAACTTACAGGAAATGAAGAAAAATGTCCACTGCGGACACACGGTTTGTGATATGACCATAATAAGTACTTAGATGGGTTTCTGGACGCGCGCCAATTTTAAAAAGGTATAATAAGCTATACATCAAAATCCGTGCGGACGCACGAATCTCGATGCAGCCACACTCTAGTTGCACAGGAAAAGTCCGAGCCTAGTGCGGATCCCTGTGCAGATGGTACTGTAGCAGTGCGGATTGTACTGTAGCAATGCGGATCGCAGTGCGGACGCACTGTAGCAGAATGCATAACTGCAGCCTGAACTTAAAATAGCTATAACTTTTGACTCGTAACTCTGATTAAGGCTTGCGATCACTTTTTGGAAAGCTAGGAAGAATATCTACAACATGAGAAATTAAAAAAAAAAGAAATTTGGTGTCAGTTGGACACACTAAACTCGCAGACAGCCAGAAATACACGTTTTCAACATGGTTTCTATATTTGGCGCACCAAGGACACGTTTTTACAGCCGAATGTGGACAAGACATCCTGGGAAACAATCCAAATATAGCACCCACTAACTCCACTTCCTAGGCTCTTAATTGGATATGGTCCTTGCCTATAAAAGAGGGGGTTCATTTCACATCTCATATCAATCTCATCCCTCATTCTTTCATTCTCTCTACACACACACAATACATAGCGATAAATTCTGAAGTAAGGAAAGCTTTCAAGCAAGGAGAAGAAGGATTTCCTGAACAAGAAATCGGCAAAATAGAGGTTTTTGATTTGTCAAATGGTGTAATTACTTCCTTTATTTCATTTCTTCTTACTTTGCCAATTTTTGTAATGGATCTCTCCATGAGGGAGTAGATCTCTCTCTAGGGGTTTAGGTCAATGCATGAGCTTGTTTAATTCTATCTTATTCGTTTATTTGTTTTTATTATGATTGTTTTATGGGATTTGATTGTTAATTTCTGTGATTTATCATTTGTGTTGATTACATAGTTTAGTACTTGAATTGTAGTATCCTGTTTTGGATTCGAAAGAACCAAAATTGATTGTGATCAATAGGATAGTACCACATTATGAATGCAAATACCCTAGGTTTAGGTTAAGATTGTAACCAATTTAATCTAAGTCGGAACTATAGAAATTAAGGTTAGGAACTTGGTGAGGAACCTAATTGAGAAGCCAAACCCTAATTAGGACATCTCAATTCGAATCGGGTATTGGTATGATGGACTTAATTGCGAAGTACCAATATTTGAGGAGAAGAAAAACTACAAGCGCTCAATGGGTCTAGGTAGCTAGGGTGAGGAACCTAATCGAGAAGTCCGAATTACCTAGGCACGTTATTAATTTACGAAAGTAACCCTTAATAACATATTAGGTTAGAAACCTCGTCAAATCATACATGAATTCAAACAAATAACCGAATTAATAGAGTTATCAAGGGATTGTAGTTCGAATACCTCTAGATCTTCTCATCTAGAAAGCAAACCAATCTTTCTTTCATTCATTTACTTTTATTGTTTTAAACTCTCTATTCGGGTATTGAACTCAACCTTAGAATTGTTAGAACAAACCCCCCATTTACTTTTATTGCACATTACTTTATTTTATTTTCTGAAATTTATTACTAAAGTTTGAACTAAGTTTTTATCGTACTCCCTGTGGATCGATACCTCAAATACTACTTTGATAGAATTGTGCACTTGCAATTCAACTCAAACGCGTGTTAAAGGTTTAAAAAGTACATCATTGCACTGAAACTTTGTGCATACGCTTTTGCGCGCATCATTTACCAAAAGTACTATTGTCCCTCGTATCTCTATACGAGTAATAGCATCACTGGGCCCCTTGATAGAGTAGGATTATCTGCTAGCTGTATGATTATAAGAGTAATCATATTTGATAATCTTCTCAAGATCAAAAAAAGATTAAGTTTGCAAGGATGATACAAACCTACTTTGAAACTAATCTGATAGCTATGAGACGAAAGAATTAACACGAGTAAAAAAATTTACTGGATTGTAATATTGTGCAGTACAGCATCATCTGTGTAATTGGATGGTCATGATGTATACTGCCAGATGCCTCTCATGATTATAGAAGTTAAAACAGTTTTAATTATATTTACCAACATAACACAGATCATGTCAGGTCACACCGTATAGGAGTTAATCGGATAATCTTATTGATTAATTATAAATTGATTATAATTAATATTAAGATGGTTATAATTAATTATACGTGATATAATTAAATTATAAATGTCATATAAGATGACAAGCAAAAATAAATGTTAATTTATAAGCATACACGGTACGTCGTATAAAAGTTACCGAAACAACAACCGTAAAAAATATAATTGTACATGACAATTATATATATATTTGATTTGGACTTTAATTGTTAATTATGGATTTAAATTATGAGTCAAAAATTCATTAGTAATTAAAGTCTTAATTAATGATTAAAGCCAAAAACAATTATATTCGAATTTGGGCCAAAGTGCAAAAATCCAATTTTGCTACCTCCTCTCCAAAACCGTCATTCCATGGCATATTGGTAAATAGGCCGAACTTTGGGGGTATTTTGGGCATTGGCCGAACCTCCTCAAATGCCTATAAATAGAGGGGTGAGGGTAGAGAGAAAAATTGTTAATTCCGAGTTATCGTATCTGATCAATTCGATTAACTATTTTTCTCTCTTTCTCGGTTACGGTTTGTTTAGAGTTCACAGGATTGGTGATTAGTGTTCTTGCGAAGCACGCGGTGTTCATGATTCACATGCTTGTGATAACCATTAACATCTAGTGGATCGTGACTAATACTATTTTGTCTTTTCTCTGTGAATAGTGTTTTTGTAGAATTCCACGGTTTACGGTATTTCTGACAAAAGAAATAAACCGCTCTCTGGTTAGTCCTGGTGGATAACCGACGGAGGTATCACACGTGTGATACTCCGAGGTGAGACGTTCCTCAGATTCGTTCTTCTCGGTCGGCTACATTCCAATCTGAATTTGGAAACAACGTATAAATATTATATTAATCTATTTAATTGATAAGTAGATTAAAGTTTTAGAAATCAATCAAGGAGTAGATATGTAAAAAGATTAAAGGGTCTTTGCAAAAGAAAGATGGGAAAAGGAACTTTCAGTATTCTTTCAGGCATACCCCTTTAATCCTCGGCTTAAGTTAGAAGTAAAATTTTTATTTTACGGTATTTTCGCAGCTTAAGCCTAAACGGACTTTGGCAACCTTTGAAACCCTACAGCTGGAAATTCATCTATGTACTGAGTGCGTTCGCACTGGCGGTGAGTGCGTCCGCACTGGGAGTATTTTCTTCATTTTTCATCATTTTCTGCAATCTAAAGCCAAGTAAACGCAGTAACTTGATTCTAGGTGTATTATATCCACTTTATGTTCAAAATACAAGATATTTGATATTATTTTATGATAAAAACTAGATTAAATGTGTATATAATTTATACCTATCAGAACCTGATAAAAATGCTAAATTGAAATACTAGAAATGGATTTTAAAAAAGAAAGTAACATACTTTTCATTTAAACCTTACAGGGACAATTTAATTGACGATACTACACAAAATACAAGCAAATGAACTTTAACGTACATACTACATTAAATGTAAATTAAAGCTCATACACACAATACTTCTATCTTATACAAATTAATTAATTGTCAGATGGTCAGTTCGTCACACACAGACTTGTTTTCAAATAAACAATTTACTTTTCGTCTTAAATGAACTAACTTACAGATAAATGGACGATGAACTTTTTCTTCCATTCCACTTTACATACTAATTTTGAACAAAAACAAAAAAAAATGAAAAAGCTGTCAACTTTACATACTTTACAGATGCTTTTAAAATCGATTTCAAAACAACGAAGCAAGCAACTAGTACAGATGCCGCAGAGGCTCAGAGCACGCTGTTTATTTTACCAGAACCCTTCTTTTTTGGTGTTATTCAGAAACATCCTTTTCTAATCTTCTTCTATTTGATAAAATAAATTGAACTGTTGGAGAACATTTGCCAAGGTTTTGAAATTGGTTTCGCTTTTAATACCAAACTCAAGGTTTTGAAATATTATTTTTTGGTAAATTACACATTTGTTATTTTTTTAGGTTCTATGACATTTTTATTTTATCGTTGTACATATTTTTCCATATTTTTTTTTTCTTCTTCTTCTTTCATAAACAGTAATATTATGTGAGAGGTGGATGATGCTTCATAAGAGAAAATGATTGTTTCAATTTTGGGAAATTTAAAGAAAAGTTGTTTCAAAAATGATAATTTAAAGAAAAGTTGTTTCAATTTTGGAAAATTTAAAGAAAAGTTGTTTCATAAACTGATTGGCTTTCCTAGGGTGTCATTGTCGGGCTCTGCCTTGAAGAGATTGACACTAGTGGAGAACCTAGAATTAGTGTTGACTATTTATGGGTATTAGTGTCGGACATTGGGCAACACTAATAGAGCTGATACTAATACTTTGTCAGACATTGACCGACATTGGGCGACACTAAAACTTCATAGTTCATACCTTACTTGAAGAAAGAAATTCTAAATTTGAATGAAAAGTTGTGATTTTCAAAAATTCTTAAAAAATAGTAAAAAATTATCAAAAAATGTAAAATTTGGTCTACAAGCACATTTTAACATGAATATCATGTTGGAAGGTTGGAATCAACTATTTTCACTACACCAAAATCGACTTCGGACAACCAAAAAGTTAGTTGCAATAGTTATTATTTGGTTGCAATAGACTGATTTCGCAACCAAAATAATTGGTTGCGGGTCGTTACAATAGTTTTGGTAGCAATAGATTTACAACCAACTCTTTGGTTGCAATAAAAAAATTGTTTATTGCAACCATAATTTTGTTACTATACTGACGTGACAATAAAGTTTGCAACCAAATGAATGGTTGCTATTGCGTATTTATCGCAACAAAAAATAGTAGCGATAAACTAGTATTCGCAACCAAACAATGGTAGCAATAAAATTATATTGCAACGAAATTCATGGTTGCAACTTGTGCAATTATTGCAACCAAATTTTAGTTGCATAAAATGCGTAGTAATGATCTATTACAACCAAATAAATGGTTGCTATTGCGCATTTATCGCAACCAAAAAATGGTAGCAATAAGATAGTATATCGCAACAAAATTCATAGTTGCAACTTGTGCAATTATTGCAACCATTATCGCAACCGAAAAATAGTAATAATAAAATAGTATATCGTAACGAAATATTTGGTTGCAACTTGTGCAGTTATTATAACCAAAGTTTAGTTGCATAAAATACGTAGCAATAATCTATGGCAACCAAATATATTGTTGCTATTGCGCATTTATCGCAACCGAAACATGATAGCAATAAGATAGTATATTGCAACTAAATTCATAGTTGCAACTCGTGCAGTTCTTGCAACCATCTTTTAGTTGCACTAAATTCGTAGCAATAAACTATTGCAACCAAATAAATTATTGCTATTGCGCATTTATCGCAACAAAAAAAATAGAAGCAATATTATAATGTATCGCAACAAAACTCTATAGTTGCAACATGTAAATTAAATGCAACTAAATTTTGATTGCAATTAATAATTCTAATACAACCATAAATATTTTTATAATGGCGTAATTTCAAATGTTGGTATTGGTATGCATGCGTAATTTTAATATTTGTTGTAATTAGTCATTTTATTAATTCTCATTTGAATAAATACTCTTGAATTTATAATATAAACTATAATATAAAAAGAAGACAATAATTGATAAAAAAAAATTCATAATACATTAACATATATCATTCAAATTTACAACGATAATAACAAAAAAAAACGCGCTATCATCTAAAGAGAAAGTGTAGAGGTGATCCCTTGAAGGTATTGATGAGAATATAACTAAACACTTGACAATCTGCACACATTAAATAAAATAAAAAAGAAACATAAAGAGTTAACTCCACTTAAGTAGACTTAACAACTGTGAAACAGTTGAACAAAATAATTAAAAAATGAGTAAGTATATAGTTGATCTATAGTAGTGGATACTTTTGCTTACAATTCACAACTCTTACTTTATTTTATCTCTCAAATATACTCTATACAAAAGGCTTTGCTAGTAGTGTACAAGAACAAACTTGACTAATGAAACAACTGAACTTAAATACAATCCACTAAAAACTGTCATTCACAACACAGTTCTATGTCATGTTTCTACAATTATTTCCTTTATTTTTTCTTTTACATCACACATCCTAGTTATTTTGAATATAATAGTTAAATTTGGATATGAGGAAAGAAGAGGTAACAAACCATGGAGGACATTTCAAGGCGAGCACATGGAAATTGAAGTCAACTTTTCTCCCAATTGGATCCCCGTCCATATTGACTTTGACAAAAAAGACAACTACTGAGTTCTCCTGGCCCTTGGCAAGACTATGGCCATTTGAGAAGCCAATGCTACGGCCTTTCTGATTGGCTTTCCTAGGGTGTCATTGTCGGGCTCTGCCTTGGAGAAATTGACACTAGTGGAGAACTTAGAATTAGTGTTGGCTATTTATGGGTATTAGTGTCGGACATTGGGCAACACTAATGGAGCTGATACTAATACTTTGTCGGACATTGACCGACATTGGGCGACACTAAAACTTCATAGTTCATACCTTACTTGAAGAAAGAAATTCTAAATTTGAATGAAAAGTTGTGATTTTCAAAAATTCTAAAAAAATAGTAAAAAATTATCAAAAAATGTAAAATTTGGTCTACAAGTACATTTTAACATGAAAATCATGTTGAAAGGTTCGAATCAACTATTTAATTTGAACTTTGAAAATGAAGAGAAAACACAACCAAACTGTCATTTTGCTCATTTAATATTAACAGAGGAGATCCCTAATTTTGCCCATATAACAGAAGATGTCCCTAATATTAATAGTTAGGAGATCCCTAATTTAGCCCATATAATATTAACAGAAGAGAAAACACAACCAAACTGTAAATCTTAAATCACGAAATTTAATGAAAAAAATTGAAGTGTTGTGTCTAAGAGGAAAATATCCTGCTACCTATTATCAACAAAGTTTTTAATGTTGTGAAACAATTTTTTTTAATAAAATAAAATTAAATTAATAAGTAAAAAAAATAATTGAAGGAATACCTGAACAGCTGTAGAAAGGGTAATTTGCGAAGTTGAAATGTAAGTAATGAAGGAGTGGAGACCCTACGATAGATAGCTGTTGTTGAGAATAATTGAATTAGTAATCATGAATAAATATGTGGAGATTTAACAGAAGCTATAAATTAAAAGAACATATAACAAAAGCTATAATCAGGCTCTGGAAATGAAAATAAAAAATTTATTTGATATAGATGAAAAAGGTACCTGGAAGCATGTGAGGGAAAAATGTGATTATAGGCAGAACATGTGGATTATTGCAGCAACAAAACTGCTGAAAAATGTGAGGGAAAAACCAATTATTTTTACACTCACCCTTTTCTTAAATCCAAAATATGATTATAGGCAGGACATGAAATTAATCTAAAAGACAGATTAGATTGTGATCATATCTCTAACGTTAACTTAGATTTGAAGCAATCAGAAAACAACTGAACCAACCGTTGTACCTTATCTAAGTTGATAAGAGATTAGTAAGCACTAGAGTATTTATACTCGGGCGGGTACGGGTACTCCGGGTATACCCGTCTCGGGTACGGGTACATCTCGGGTACAAGGGTATTTGGGTACGGGTATGGCGGTATAATTTTCAAAACCCATACCCTACCCGAGTTATACCCTTACCCGTGTACCCTAGACGGGTAAGGCGGGTACGGGTACGGGTAGGGCGGGTAGGGTATTTTTTTTTTGCTGTTTTTTTTTTGGTTTTTTTGTTGGTTTTTTTGTTGGTTTTTTTTTTTGCTGTTTTTTGTTTTTTTTTGCTGTTTTTTTTTGCTGTTTTTTTTTGCTGGTTTGGGGGGGAAAAAATTAGAATTTTTGAATTTTGAAATGGATGAACAGTAACTCGGGTATACGAATACGGGTACTCGGGTAGTCGGGTACGGGTTTAGTCGGGTACGGGTAAACTCGGGTAGGGTATGGTCGGGTATTGGTTCAAAATAACGGGTCCGGTCCGATTTTTGCCCGTACTCGCGTACCCGAGTACCCGACCTATACCCGAGCTCGGGTACGGGTACCCTAGGCAGCGGGTACGGGCGGGTACGGGCGGGTATACCCGTTAAGGGTATTGTTAATACTCTAGTAAGCACATTAAATGTCAATAGTTGGAGAGTGAAATAACAGTTTGGGAAAAACACGATTTGAGCAAAAATAGAGAGGAATGAGGACATCTCTACCAATCAATTAGCAATTGGGGTTTTCAATTTCACATAACAAACAAATACCAATTTAGAGATGAAAAAGGTCATGCATGGACAGTAATCGAAAACAATGAGAGTGTAAAATCGTAAAAAAATGAGTGAAAAGTAAAAAATAGTAAATGGAAAACCTGCTCCGAACCTTAGAGAAGTCGCACAGTGAGAGAAAGAGCATCCTCGAAGAGCCAGAGAGCGAGTAATTGGCTGTCACGGGCATTTTTTACAACACTGGTTTAAAGCAATGCTGTTCGGCAGCTGAATATGTATGATGCACATGGTGTAATGAGGAACAGGGATTCAATGTTGTACCGCTGTACTGCTTACAGTTTGCAGAAGTAGTGATAGCTTTTTTGGTGGTGTCTTAAACGTCATAAACTTTTTGCTTTTATTTTTTTATTCGAAACCCTTAGACATATATTGAAATTTAAAGAGTTCATTACATTCCGCTATAGCGCATGAATTGACCTAACTACCATAATCTACTACTGAAACTAAAGCCTAATTATCTAAATTGATGGAAGCTTCAATTTTTTAGAAGAATTAAAATCCTAATTAGCCTGCTTATCTAAGTATTGTCAAAGTAAATGCAGAACAATTTAAAACCTACTGTAAGCTACATTATATTGTGCTTCTGTAGCTCTCACACCTTTCTCTCTGGTTAGGTGTTTTGCTTTTTTTTTTTTCCATTCATTGATAGTGTTGTTGCAAACAGAGCACTAGACCTGTCTTAAACATACTGTGTATTTTTTTTATATTTGTTAACGATACTTGATAAAATAATGTATATAAGTCCTTCCATTTTTTTCGATATGAAATATTCTTAAATTTATTGTTTTGTATTGAAGAAAAGATCCTACGATGCATCACAAAAGTATTTTCTGTATGCATATTATGAGATGCTCAACGATGAAATCTAGCCCCAGCTTTAAAATTTTTAGTTTGCAAGTTTCCGTTTTTACTTGGACATAATAAAATTATATGAACTTATATTTGATGTTAATTTCTATATCATTGATCACCTTACAGCTTGTAAAAAAAACCAAAAATAATATATTTAGTTATACAAATTAAATTAAGCGAGACATCAAACTTGTATTTCAATTCTCATGCAATTGTTAGTCTACTGCGAATCTGTGAAAATATATATATATGCCCACATTATATATTTTGATTTGTACACTAAACTTGAATTTTATATGCATTAGTGTTATTATCATCAAAACTAAGTATAAATAACTATATATTAGCAAAACTAATTCAATATAATTAAAAAGATTAGATAGTAAAACAAAAACATCAAAACTTTATACTAAACTTTGAAACAATAAAAATTAACTTTAATATTTATTTTCTCTGCTGTTATTAAAGATGCAGAGAGGGATGTTTGATAGGCATTGATCACTGTTCATGGCATGCCAGTGACCCACACTGACACTGTGCCACAAGCCCATGTGTTCTTTAATTTGTTCCCACTTTCTCTCATTTAATGCCATATTATAGGCATAGGCGTATAGCTCACCAGTCACCTCCACTTTACAACCTAAACCAGATATGCCCCTTGTAGATTCAATATTGTATATTAATTTGTGGAATCCATAATTCATATATTAAGCCTAAGTTTAGTGTAGAGATAGTTACCGGCCATTTTTATTAATACCCTTAACAAAAAACTTAATTTTAAAAATGTCATTTTGTACATTTTTTGTCAAAATTACCTCGATCGCCAGGCCCACGGGCGGCCCAAAAATCAAACCAAACCGCCCGTAGCTGGGGCGCTCCATACCGATTTTTTTTTTTGTAGAGAGATCTTAGTATTTTGATTTAAATAATTTTGTGAAGAAAAAGTTTTCTTGTTTATAGTGTATGCCAAAAAATAAAACATTTGATATATTTATGAAGTGATGTCGTAACTCTTTATAACTATGATTTTTTATTTCTTATTTTTTGTGAACTTTGATTTTATTTATCAATTGGATATCACAAGTCTAAATATAACACTAATTAAGGACTTAGTCTTTATTCTGATTTTTATAATATATGTATAATATATACATCCACACACACACACACACACACACACATATACATATACACATATATACCTATACATACACACATACACACATACACACATACACACATACACACATACACACATACATACATATACATACACATCTACATGCACATATACACATATACACATATACATATACATATACATATACACACATATACCTATACCTATACATACACATACACACATACACACATATACATATACACATATATACCTATACATACACATACACATACACATACACATACACATACACATACACATACACATACACATACATACACATATACACATATACACATACACACATACACACATACATACATATACATACATATACATACACATCTACATGCACATATACACATATACATATACATATACATATACATATACACATATATACCTATACCTATGCATACACATACATACATACACACATACATATAGACACACATACATATACATATACATATACATATACATATACATATACATATACATATACATATACATACGCATCTACATACACATATACACATATACACATATAAACATATACACATACACCAGTGTTCTAAATAGCGGCGCTATAGTGTTTTTGGACCCTAAACACTACGCTGTAGTATCAAAACGCGCTATTTGAGCTATGGGCGCTATAGCGGTAATAGCGGTCCGCTATAGCGCATAGCGTGTAGCGTAAATAGCGCGCGCTATGCAACATGAGCTGTTTTTTTTTTCTTTTCAATTTATATGGGTTTTAAATAAAGACTCAGATTGGATTTTAACAGTGATTTTTTTTTTGCAATTGACGTACTAAGTTTTATAGTAAACTATTAATTATTAAATGAGAGATCCATCAAACGAAATCAAATAAGGAAGCTACAGCGCGCTATGCAACATGAGCTGTTTTTTTTTTCTTTTCAATTTATATGGGCTTTAAATAAAGTCTCAGATTGAATATATTAAGATATTTTTGAAGTAACAAAATGATACTTACTATATGGTAGTTTGAATATTTTAAATAGATTAAGATAATTAATTATGCCATGATGCCTAGGTTATTTTGAAATTTAAATTAAAAAAAGATAGATTATATCATAATGCTGAAAATATTTTGAATAGAAAAAGATCAATAGTTTATAATATTAGTATTACTATGGATATTTTGAGTCACAATTTGGACTTTGTATTGGTTCAACAATATGAATATTATAATTTTTTAATCAATTTGATGTTATTTATTGTTATATGAGACTTAGATAATGTTGATATGTAGTACAAATATATGATATAATTTTTATAAAAATAAAAAAACGCTATGTGGCATAGCTTTCGCTATAGCGACGCTATTCGCTATAGTTTTTTTTTTCGGCTTCCCGCTATTACGCGATAAACGCTATTTAGAACCTTGACATATACATATACATCTATACAATTTTTTTTTATAAACTCACTTGTTTATAATATATGTATATACGTATATATGTATATACGTATGTACGTATTGATATACGTATGTACGTACATATACATATATTATATATATAATATACATATATATACATGTAGAGTAAGGCTACGCTACTTCGTGAATTAAACGGAGAGTTTTAATTTGCGCTCATATCTCTAGTTTGGAAGTTCAAATAGCCGATTCAAACATTAGATGTTTAATCTATATTAAAATGTACTTGGAAACCAAATTTTACATTTTTTTGCATTTTTTTACTATTTATTAAGATGATTTGAAAATCGCTGTTTTTTAATGCCTACCGTCGAACGAAAACTTAAACTAAATTTTTGAGGCCCTAAACGACATTTTTTTGAAATTCTGATGCTTCCGATACGACAATTCTTAGTGTATCACCCGGGAAAAACTGATCCATCTTGTCCTCCCCTTTTCGAAAAGTGCTCATACGCGTAAATCCGAGTTTCCTAGCCAAAGTTATGGCTGTTTAAAGTTTTTTCAAAAATTAAACTTTGAAAATTCATAACTAATTGTAGAAAAATCCAAATAAGTTGAAATTTATATCAACTATGTGTATTTTTGAATGCTTTACATGCTTGTGCAATCACTTTTACAGTTTAGTTCCTGTATCAATCCATACTTGCTGATTAACCAGCAAAGGTCAAATTTGATATTTTTTAGTGCATTGCACTATACCAGTGGCCACAAATAAAGAGAAGAAGATCAACAAGCTATCAGAGCTTGAAATTTTTTGAATAAAGACCAAGTCCTTAATTAGTGTTATATTTAGACTAATGATATCCAACTGACAAATAAAATCAAAGTTCACCAAAAAAATAAAAAATCATAGTTATAAAGAGTTACGACATCACTTCATAAATATATCAAATGTTTTATTTTTTGGCATACACTCTAAACAAGAAAACTTTTTCTTCACAAAATTATTTAAATCAAAATACTAAGATCTCTCTATAAATTTTAAAAAAAAAAAAGCGGTATGGAGCGCCCCAGCCACGGGCGGTTTGGTTGGATTTTTGGGTCCCCCATGGGCCTGGCGGTTGGGGTAGTTTTGACAAAAAACAGTACAAAATGACATTTTTAAAATTAAGTTTTTTTGTTAAGGGTATTAATAGAAATGGCCGGATACTTACAACTCAGTTTTTGCTTCAAAACACCACTGATATTGATATAGCAGTTAAGCCTCATATATGATGTATATATATATATATATATACACACACACACGTGATAGAGTAAAACATTGCTATGTCAATATCATATATTAGGCCTATGTTTAGTACAAGTGTTAAGAGTGGCATGTTTGAATTTGTTATTATGTTGCGCTGAATATATTCTTAAATATATGAGATTTTAGCAGGCACTTGCCCAGTAAACCGAACAAAAAATGGGTGCAGATATTGACAGAGATTTTGACTTCACGCAGAGACAATCAATAGTGACAAAATAATATATTATATGATTGATGTGCTGAGTGAAGTAAAAATAGCTCTGTCAAAAGTTTTTAAAATAGTTAATTTCTAAAATTATGGATATATTGTTTGTCTTATAGATGGTGAATCTGTATCACCTCTGGTTGAGGTGCAAGCGGTGAATATGAACCGTTCATTTAAATTGGAACAAATCTCAAAGCAGACCCTCTACAACCTCAAGAACCATCGAATTGAGTTCGTCACAGACTCACAGGCTTGTTTTCGAAAACAACGATGTATCACTTTAATTGCAATCTGTATCACTTTAACGTACATAGTACATTAATAAATGTAAATTAAAGCTCATACACGCAATACTTTATCTTATACAAATTAATTGATAATCAGTTCGTCACAGACTCACGGGCTTGTTTTCAAATAAAAAAATTATTTTTGGTCTTAAATGAACTTTTTTTATCATTCCACTTTACATACTAATTTTGAACAAGAACAAAAAAAAATAATGAAAAAGCTGTCAA
Organism: Carex pumila; assembly: GCA_033356055.1. Taxonomy (NCBI): domain Eukaryota; kingdom Viridiplantae; phylum Streptophyta; class Magnoliopsida; order Poales; family Cyperaceae; genus Carex; species Carex pumila. The sequence continues at coordinate 544,842 of JARJHM010000098.1, forward strand.
GTAGTACAGATGCCTCAGAGGTCAGAGCACGCGATTTATTTTACCAGAACCCTTCTTTTTTGGTGTTATTCAGAAACATCCTTTTCTAATATTATTCTCTTTGATAAAATAAATTGAACTGTTGGAGAACATTTGCCAAGGTTTTGAAATTGGTTTCGCTTTTAATACCAAACTCAAGGTTTTGAAATATTATTTTTTGGTAAATTACACATTTGTTATATTTTTAGGTTCTGTGACATTTTTATTTTATTGTTGTACATATTTTTCCAGATTTTTTTTTCTTCTTTCAAAAACAGTAATATTATGTGAGAGGTGAATGATTCTTCATAATAAGAGAAAATAATTGTTTCAAATTTTGGAAATTTAAAGAAAAGTTGTTTCAAAAATGATAATTTAGAATAAATCTCCATCAAATTTAGATATTCCTACATCGCCTTATATAGTTATTGGTATTTTTTTTTCAAAGCTCTCGTAGTTTGTACACCTGTTATTTTTCAAGATTTAAAACATGAAAATTTTCATAATTTTGCAATAGTATATTTTTTTTCATGATATTATCACAAGTGCTTATTTTTATTATATTAACATATCCGATAACTATCATTGTAGTAGTAGAAATGGAGTAGTAGGAGAAATTAAAAAAAAAAAAAAAAAGGAAAAGAGGTAAATTAGGAGATAACTATCATTGTAGTAGAAGCAAAGTGGAGCTGGCTGGCTAGCTAGCTAGCAACAGTAAGGATTTCTCTTTTAATGCTATGTATTTTTTTTCCTCTCTACTTGAGGGGAATAGCAATGCATGTTAAAGTACTAGTTTAAGATGACAAAGGCTGGATATAAAACAACCAAAGAAGAGCTTAGTTTAATTAGTTTATAAATTTTAGTAAAGATGGAAGAGACAACAGCAACAAAAGGATGAAGCACAGCATCTTGCATCAGAACAGAGATAAACATAGATAGATACCGAGATAGAGACAGAGAGAGAATGGTTTGACAAAATTGCACTCTACCTTCCTATAAAAGCGACAAAAAGTTGAAAAAATCCTTTTGCATAATTGCATCATTTTATTAGCTACAAATTATTGTGAAAATTTATTATATAGACGGGAATGGATTTTTTTTTTTAAAAAAAAAAATGTAATGTGTTTCATATAGAATAATTAGTATTGTTTATATTTATGGAATCACAAGTTAAGAATGCAATTTTTGTATCTTTCACCTTGCGAACAAGCAATATATTTATCCATAAATTGTTTGCAGCCAATTCTTCTATGGAACTATTGCAGCTTGTAATTTTAGAATTTCCTTTTTTTAAATAAAGAAATGAATTCAAAATGGAAGCATGTCATTTAATATAAAAAAAAAAATAGGATATTCATTATTCTTAATTAGCAATGCATTTATTTCTCACATATTTTAGTATATCAGTAGAAGACAGAGAAATATTATTGATTATGGAGAAGAATTCTGAATTCACAATTTTGCATTTGGATAATTCTGCGAATTGAAAAATAAAACCAAGCGCGCCATGTATTTTGTTGATTACAATATACAATGGAATCGATAACTTTGGAATCTTTTCTCTAGGTTATAAATAGCGCCCCAATTTTCTTTTGTTTTTGATTGTGGGACTATATCTTCGGTCTTATCAGCAATACGGATCTTTGTTATCCGAACGGACGGAATCAATTCCAACTAGGGGTATTCAAATAGTTCAGTTTATTTGATTTTTAACCGAACTGTAAATTTTTAATTTAAATAGTTATATTTAGTTTATATTTTAAATTTATTTCTTATTGTAGAGTAAAGTGGAACGCATCATTAGTTCTGTTTGGTTTAAATGGGACGCATCATTAAATAGATAGTTTAATTTTTAAAAGTGAAGAGAAAAGTTTATGTATGTCAGACCAAAATTTATATTTTTTTTCAAACATTGAATCAGCTGATAGTAGAGCCGAATGAAAGCTCATGCAGTTATAGAAGCTATATTTATTATTAATAGTGTTAAAAATAAATATTTTATTCGGATACTATTGTTATGTAGCAGCAAACGGAACGAATTCGAACCAAATAATACTAATATCAAATTTGTATCCGTCACGGATACAAATACAAATAGTAAATGAATGTTAAAATTTAAATCAAATTTGTCTTAAAAATATATAGATATAAAACAAATAATCTATAAATACATATTAGAATATAGATACGAAACGAATAATTATTAGATAATTGAGTCATATATATTTTACGATACAAATACAAATACAAATTTTTCTATTAATTACTTATAACCTTTTAAAATAATCAATAAGATCAGGTAAATCTAAATAAAAAAAGAGTTACAAGGTTATAAGTAATCTCTTAAAAAAAAATCAAAACTGTGCATGATATGTATATTGTAAAATAAATAAAAAATTATGTCCGGAACTCTGAATGAATGGATAGGATTTAGTGCCACAACGGAATTATTTGGCCGAGATATACGATATATGACATAGGGAGAGCTAGAGTGTAGGGACCGAAATTTTTAAAAGTATCATTTTCTCAAAAATGATAAATCAAAATATTATGATTATGTAAAATTTTGAAAAATAACATGGCTGTATTTCTTAAGTGCGGCTATTCTTTTTTTCTTTTTTTTTTTCTTTCAGGTTGAACTATTGTATGAGAAGACAAAACAAAAAGGTGGAAAAGTGGCCGCATTTTCTAGATGCGACCATGTTATTTTTTGAAATTTCACATAATCATGGTTTTTGATTTATCATTTTTGGGAATATGGTATTTTTAAAATTTTCGGGTGTAGAGAGAAGGAACGGTGAGTAGAAAAAATATGTATTTTTGTTTTGATTTAATAAATATCTCGATTGGGACGCATGTTTCTTGGATCCGTTTTCAGTCTTACAATATGTCAATTTAATTGTTAGTTCAGAAATATTGACAAATGCACCTCAAATTTAAATTTGCACATAATATTAAAATTATAAGTACTAAAACAAAGTGAAAACAGTTAATTTCATCGTAAAAAATGACTTTTGAAATTTAGAAATTTATTTGAATTGTTAACATTATTGTTCGCTTGTTAAAATTATAAATTTTTCAAGTTTTTTTTTCTAATGCATGGAGCTTTAACTGTGAAACAGATAATTGAGTCATTCATTATCTTAATTTTCGGAATCTAAGATGATAGGGTCTACAATTCATTTGACAACTACTTATCTTAATAATAATTTTTTAAAATATACCAAAAGTTTTTAAAATAGTTAATTTCTAAAATTATGGATATGTTGTTGTCTTATAGATGGTGAATCTGTATCACCTCAGGTTTAGGTTCAAGCGGTGAATATGGACTGTTCATTGAAATTGGAACGAATCTCAAAGCAGACCCTCTACAACCTCAACAACCATCGAATTGAGTTCGTCACAGACTCACGGGCTTGTTTTCAAAAACAACGATGTATTACTTTAACGTACATAGTACATTAATAAATGTAAATTAAAGCTCATACACGCAAATACTTTATCTTATACGATTGTCAGTTCGTCACAGACTCACGGAGTCACGGGCTTGTTTTCAAATAAAAAATTGAACTGTTGGAGAACATTTGCCAAGGTTTTGAAATGATTTAGACCAAGAAGAAGTCATAGAATCTGAAAATGATTTAGTCCAATTTATGCTGACTAAACAAAAAAAAAAACATAATCTATGCAAGTAGCATATGATGGTGTCTTTTCAGAAAATTTAGAAAAAAGTAGAACTAAATAACATAAATATTATCATCAATTTCAAATAACTTATTTCACGTAGTTAACAGTTCCTATAAATAAATTATGGAACTAGGAAGATATTTAATTACAGGTAATTAGAGCATTGCCAATTTCACACCGCTAATTAATATCACTTCGATGTTTTTATGGTTATCAGATATGTAAATATAATATATAAAAACACTTGTGATAATATCATAAAAAATATATATACTATTGCAAAATCATGAAAATTTGCATTTTTAAATATTGAAAAATAACAGGTGCACAAAATACGGGAGCTTTGAAAAAAAAATACCAACAGTTATATAAGGTGATGTAGAAATATATAAATTTGATTGAGATTTATTCTAAATTATCATTTTTGAAACAACTTTTTCTTTAAATTTCCAAAATTTGAAACAATTATTTTCTCTTATGAAGCATCATCCAGCTCTCACATAATATTACTGTTTTTGAAAGAAGAAGAAAACAATTTCTGAAAAAATATGTACAACGATAAAATAAAAATGTCACAGAACCTAAAAAAAATAACAAACGTGTAATTTGCCGAAAAAATAATATTTCAAAACCTTGAGTTTGGTATTAAAAGTGAAACCAATTTCAATAGTGGAGTGGGACGAGTCGTATTTGTATCCACTAATTTAAAGACGGATACAAATTTAATATTAGCATTATCCGCTCCGAATTGCTGAGTTTTCAGGCCTAACTTTGACTAAAAAATAAAAAGTGTCTAAAAGTTTTGATCCATTCAATTAGTTTAAAACATTGATATCTCCTTCTAGATTTTGAACCATAGTTTCACATTTAAGAAAAGATGCGCCTTTTGTCACTAGACTAAAACTAATTATTAATTTAAAACATTGATAATCCTAGTTTTATCTTAAATTTGAATTCCAAAGATAAAAAAAAAATTACGATAAAGTTTGTTTAAAATAATTGAAAATTAGAAGCAGTTGTATTCAACAAATAACAAAACTTTTATATATTTTCATAATCGATTTTTGTATATTATTATTTTGAGATTTCTTGATTATACTATTATTTTCTTTATGAAGTAATGATATAATTATTACAAGAACCTTGAATAACCGAAATTTTATTTATAGCATAATAAGAAAAAATAACGAAAACACCTCTGTTTTGTTTGACTTCGAGAATTACCTAGGCCATAGATTAGTTCTACAGAGTCAAATATTAAGGTCTGCATAGGCTTTTTGCGGTCTCAAATGAAACAGATTCGCAGAACTAATTTGTGACCCCAAACTTTTTTTTTACAGAAAATATATTAATAAAAAGCAAAAAATTATCACAGAAAATGGTTTAGCCAAGTGTTGTAAAAAACATCCGATTAGGCCGGGTAATCAGCTTAATTGGCCGATTAGTTGTTGGTGGTGACCAAACTATCAAGAAATTTTCCGATTATTTAGTCTATTATTTTTTATTATATTTAATTATTTTTAATTAATTACTTTATGATATTCTATTTATTCGACGAGCACATACTATTATTTACAACAGTGATTCAGCCAACCATTCTGCGGACCGTTCTTACGTCTTACCGCTAGTTTTTGACAGCTAAATTAAGAAACGTAGCAAAAACATTGAAAAAGAGAAAGTATCATTAATTAAGCTTTGTTTGTTTTCGCGTCATTTATTCTGTGCAAGACTGCAACATATTACCACTGATTTACGTTTGCTGCAGCTTTCAGCCTTTCACAGTTTACCTTTCACGAAAAAAGTATTCTTTGAATTTCGCGTATAAAAGCCTGTTGTGGAAGACCAATAGACCATCTACAAAAGGGGTAATTTTAAAAGCAAAGTTTTGATTGAAGCAGCGTTGAGGTGAGGGTGAGAGAATTATTTTTATTTAGACCATGCTGCCCTTGCTTTAAAAAGGCACTTTCAAATTAGAAAAGTGATGTACAAATTGAATATAAATCGGCACTCGATTAGTTGGCTTTTCCGGCTGAGTACAAAAATAATTTATTTGATTATACTTTCATAGAATAAATAATTACATTGACAAAAGTGTACTTTGCAATACTAAAAATAACAATATTATTATTTCGACAATAAATAGTTCCAAATAAAATATTTTAATTACTTTTTTAAAATTATATTAACTAGATTAAATGAAGTTAATTTTTTCCACGATATTATTTTTTTCAACAATAAAAATCATTCGTTACCTTTTTCTTACATATTTTCTCTGTTATGTAATTTTTCAGATAATTTTTTTCAAAAAAGTAAAATAAATTTAGAAACCTATTTTAACTTTTTATTGTAAAATTAAAAATTTCAGGAGTAATGAGTCTAATGACTTCTATTTTTGGTCCTTTGATTTTCTCTTAAGTGAGTCTATGGTACCATGCATAGTACGGATGGGTCCATATTAAATTATGGATCGATATTTTTATTTTCAAAATTCTAACAGTCGATTCGAATCATTTAAAATAATTTTCATATGAATGTGTACTTGCAAATTAAATTTTACATCTTTTAGAATTTTTGTACTTTTTTCTATATAGGTAGAAAATCACTGTTTTGGATGGTCCATAAATTTTAGATCAAGTTTTTTTTCCTACCAATTTTAAAAAATAGTAAAAAAATTCTAAAAAATGTAAAATTTGGTATGCAAGTACACATGAAAAATCATGTTGAATGGTTCAGATCGAACGTTAGAATTTTGAAAATGAAGATATTGATCTGTAGTACAGACCCATCCGTGATATGCATAGTACCATATACTCGCTCTTTTCTCTTTATTTGTAACTTTTATTATGATGAGAGGGTTCAAACGCCTTCATTTTTTGTGCCCCCATCATATCTCCATTTTTAAAAACTTTAATAACTTAAAATTTAAATCTTAAAATTCAAAATAAAATCGTTGGATATGAATTACTTCATTTTATCTATGAATGTATAAAAAATTATGTCATTTCAACTTTGTTTTGCTTGTCATCTTGAGCTTATAAAAATGTATACTAATGTTGATAATTTTTAGACATTGATTTATTTTTTTTTTTGAAAAAGTGGATATATCCACCTGTTTCTTATAGAAACGAATTGTTCTTACAATAAGCAGAGAAATGAACCCTGCAATTAGGCTAAGTACTGTTCAATACTCTGGTGACCAACACACCAGGGTATATCTCAAAGTATTACTAAAAACAGTAGTAAGGGGTAGTCTACTATCTAACAGCATCAAAACACTAACAACCGTGCATAACCAAGGTGTTATAACAGCAATAGGACAATATATTCCGAGTAAATGTTGGCATCAGTGGTTTGAAGTGGTAAGAGAGGAGGTCGATGCATTGTGGTTTTCCCTTGAGAGGTGTTCTTCATCAGAGGTTTCGAAATATGCCCTGTCCCTTAGGTACGCTGACAGATCCGACCCCTCTAATCCAAGATAGGGTTCTTCCTCGGAATCCCAGCTGAAGGTCTCCCCTTGAGACGTATCGATCTCCGAGAGGATTATAAGAGGACCTGCCTGGGACAAAAAAGTCACATCCATTGGTAATATTAGGGTTAATTTAAGATAAGAGTCATCTGTATTAGCTTTACACCAATATGAGGTTAGTGAAATAATTTGTGATCCCAGGGAAGCTAATGATGGTACTGGACTGTCATTGAAACATACTCTATTTCGGTTTAACCATAAGATCCAAAGAGTTCCTGCCCTAATTAGTTCTAGCAAAAATTTATCTTTAAGGGGTACATATGCATCTAAAATCCATAGATCAGAAAACCGAGAACAATTAAAGTGAAATTTGTTGTGTGAAGCAATCCATGACCAAATGGATGATGCTAGTGGACAGGTTACAAACAAATGATCAATTGTTTCAGGTAGATCACAGAACGGGCAAGTCTGGTCTCCTTGCCAACCTTTTCTAGCTAAATTATCCTTTGTTAGAATTTTACCCTCCCTTGCTAACCAAATAAACACCTTTATTTTCAAAGGAATTTTTGTTTTCCATAGAGTGGTGTATGTTTTGTCTTTCATACCCCCATATTCTAACCAATTATATAAAGAGTGGACAGTAAATGTTCTGGTAGGAGTCCATCTCCAATAAATTAAATCTGGTTTTGAGATATCTATAAAAACAGATGAGTAGGACAGGGATGATCTAAGTTGGTTCCATTCCACTAAATAAATGCCTGTGAGCTGTCTGGTAGTGTGAATTGAAATGGATTCAGGTGAAATGGCCTCAGCTACTGTAATTAATGGATCAGATGTAATACGGAAGAGGTTGGGGTATTTACAGTATAAGGCACATTCACCTGACCACCTATCTAACCAGAATGATGTTTCTAAGCCATTACCTATTATTCTATTTATACCTAAGTCTACAATATGCCTAATGGAGATTATGCTAGACCAAAAGTGGGAAGTGTGGTGAATATCTAAGCCTGAAGTGGAATAATTAGAGGTCAGGATGTCTTTCCACTTTCCTGTGGTTGTGGGATCTTTGAATCTATACCACCATTTGGCAAGAAGTGAAATATTCATTCGTTCTAGGTTGATTATTCCTAAACCTCCTTGGGACTTACTCAGACAAACTTGGTCCCATTTAACTAAATGATATTTTTTCCGGGAAGAAGTGGAAGAGCCAGACCAAAGGAATTTCTTTCTTAATCTATCTATTACTTGCCTGACCTTGACAGGAATTCTATAAATAGAAAGCCAATATAGTGGAATGGCTGATATAACTGAGTTTAAAAGTGTTATTCTACCACCTAGAGATAATAAGGATCCTTTCCAGGTTTGTAACTTATTCTCAATTCTTGTGATAAGGGGTTGCCAATCAGAATATGCAAGTCTTTTCCAGTGTAAAGGAACACCTAAGTAGGTTATTGGTAATACAGCTTGTTGACAACCTAATTGGTCTGATAGAGTGGTTGCTAATGTACTAGAGATGTTCAAGGGAACCAAGGCACTTTTATTGAAATTAATGGTTAGACCTGATAGGGATTCAAAGCCAATGAGTAGAAATTTTAGGTGTTCTACCATTTTGGGGTCAGCCTCTAAAAAGATTAATGTATCATCTGCAAAGTGTAAGTTAAGGACTTTGAAAGAATTGTTGAAATGACCTAGCCCAGAGATGAGTCCTGCTGATTGAGCTTTCTGTAAAATTTTACCTAATGCATCTGCTATCAAGTCAAATAGTAAGGGGGACAATGGGTCTCCTTGTCTTAGCCCCTTTTGACATGGGAAGTATGGACTTTGTGAATCATTGAAAGAAATGCAAGTTCTACCACTGTAAAGAATATCTTTAATCCAAGTAATGAATAAGGGACCAAAACCTCTTGCTACTAAAATTTCTAATAAAAAGTCCCAATTTACCTTGTCAAAGGCCTTCTCAAAATCTAGTTTAAGGAGAATACCCTTTTGTTTACTTAATCTGACCTGATAAAGGGTTTCATGGGCGCAAATGATATTGTCGCCTATCAACCTACCTTTAATAAATGCTGCCTGTGAGTCATCTATTAGAGGGTCCATTACTTGGGATAACCTGTTGGTTAGTAGTTTAGAGATGATCTTGAAACTACAATTAATTAGGCTTATAGGTCTAAAATTTTTGAGAGTAGATGCCTCTGCCTTTTTTGGAATTAGAACTATATGTGCTAAATTGAGTTTGGACAAGTCTAGAGTTCTGTTATAGAATGATTGGAGCAGCAATAGAAGGTCAGATTTAACTAGATCCCAGTAGGTTTGATAAAAAAGAAAGGACATACCATCTGGACCTGGAGCTTTGGAAGGATTACATGAAAAAACGGTAGTTTTTATTTCCTCTAATGTAAAGGGATGTTCTAGGAAGTCTTGTTGGGAAGGGGTCAATTGTTCAGTTAGAGGCCATAGATTTGGTTGCAGGGATAGAAATCTAGGGTGAGTGGTGCCTAATAATTCTTTAAAATAAGATGAAATATGGTCCTGTAAAATTACTGGGTCATACACAGTAGTACCATCTATGTCTAAGGAAAGAATAATATTCTTTTGTTTTCTAATAGAAGCTGTAAGATGAAAGAATTTGGTATTTAGGTCTCCCTCTAGGAACCATTTCAACCTAGATCGTTGTTGCCAATGTGTTTCCTCATCCTGATAGATTTTGTAAAGAGATGATTGACATTCTTTCCAATTCTGAAGTTCTGAAGGTGTTAAAGAGGTTGTGTCTTGAAGCTGTTCATAATATTCTAGTTGAGTTAAAAGGTGTTGTTTGCTTCTTCTAATTTCACCTTGAATGTTGGAATTCCATCCCCTAAGTTTTTTCCTTAGGAATTGGAGTTTAAATTTCCAACTAATTCCCAAGTTATCTCCTAATTGGAAAGAATGCCACCATGTGGCTAGTAAATCAGAAAAACCCTCCTGTGAAATCCAAGATTTTTCAAATCTAATAGTCTTTCTAGAACTAGTGGAGATAGAATCAGTGTGCAATATTAGGGGATTATGATCAGAATATATTCTTGGTAGTGAGGTGACTATAGTATTTGAAAATTGTGAGAACCAATCAATAGAGCAAAGGTATCTATCTAATAGTGCTTTTGAGTTGGATGAAATGGATCTGGACCAAGAAAATTTCCTATCAGAAAGGGTCAGTTCAATTAAGTTGAGATTGGAGATGAAGTTATTAAATCGATTGCTAAGAATGTAATTGTATGAGGGGCCTTGTTTTTCAGATCTATTCCTAATCAAATTAAAATCTCCAAAAAGTAACCAAGCTGATGGACCAAGGGTAGGTATTGTTCTAAGTTCAGATAAGAAGAGTCGACGTTGATTAGCCAAGACAGGACCGTATACTACTGTTAAAAGGAATTCAAAATTGAAGGTTTTCAATTTGATATGGGCAGTAATAGAAAAATCTTTAACCCAAGTATCTAAAATCCAAAATTCAAATTCATTTATACCTAGAAGGAGGCCTCCTGAAGCTCCATTGGAAGCTTTGGAGGTCCAATGTGTTATGGTGGGACTGAGGGCATTTAGAGTTCTAGTAGAAAAATTATCAGGTTTTTTGGTTTCTTGGACACCTACTATGTCTATGCGATTATTGGATAGAAAGTCCTTAAGAGCTCTACGTTTATTGGCTGAGCCTAAGCCTCTGGCATTCCAGCTTAGAATGTTAACCATTAGTTTGTTGGGCTTCTAAGGTAGTAGGAATGTAAGGTCTAAGATCAATTGGGTTAGATGTAATCCCAGATGGCTTGGAAGATAAAACATCAAGTAGAGACGATTGGAATTTAGCATAAGACAAAGACCTTAATTTTCTAACAATTTCTAATTTTTCTGCCTCAGAGTTGCCTAAATGAAATCCACTTATATCATAGAGCTGGATTAACTCATTGTCTGATAAATGTATGTAATGGAAAGTTGACGTGATAACAGTACCTGAGGAAGTCCCTGCTTTGCCACCGTTCTTCTTTCCTGCCACCTCCTTAGCCTTAAGGCGTAAGCTGTGTCGTACTTCTTCGGATGTGGTGGGCTGGGCACTTCTTCCCCTGTTCTGAGAAGATGCTAGTATTGCTGGAGCGACCACCTGAACTGGAGCCAATTGTTGTGGTTGGGCCTCTACAGGTGCAACTACTGGAATTGCTGGATCCGCAGCTTCTGCAACATGAGGTGGCGCCAAGGGTTGTGCTGCTACAGCTGGCACATTGGTTGGTATAGCTGGTTCTACAATAGGTGCTTGAGGAGCATTGCTAACAGGTGGTTCTGGTATATCAGTGTCAACTGGTGGAAGTTGTGAAGGGGGAGGTTCTGGTACAGAGTTTACAGGGGGAGTTGGGGGTAGAATAGGGAGTGGTACTTGAGAAGAGGGTAAGGCAGTTAGAGCGAGGGGATGCTGGAGCTGAGTATTGGTGGGGTGAGAAGAAGATGATGGACGATTCGGCTGAGAAGAAGAACCTGATCCATCCCTCAGGTGCAGGTGAACTGGTTGATAACTGATGATGGGATTAAAGGGAGGAGGAGGTGGTGGTGATGAAGATCTTGGCCTTTTCTTTGAAGAGAAAACATGATTGCGAGAGTGGCCCCAGGGTTGGTCAGATTCTTCCTCTTCGACTATTGTTTGTATTAGATGAGTAACTGGCTCGCCATTATCGTCTGTCAGAATGAGGTTTTTGCAAGCTGGAATGACTTCTTTATTCGGAACAGCGATTTTAATTCTGGTTACAGTGAGATTGGTGTGCTCGAGAGAACGAGGATCGGTATCAATCAGAATGCCTCCTAGTTCGCGAGCCAGTTGATTAAGTTCTGGTGCATTCCATAGATCGTGTGGGAAGTCAAAAACTTGGATCCAATACATCGGTAGGCGACGACCATTGTTAAGACGGTGGTATTCATACGCTTGAGCCGGAAAAGGGATATCGCCTAGGATCAACTGTTTTTCTCGGAGTACAGCGGCTCTCCAATTGAGATCAGGAGGAGCAACCAAGAACTGGTGATTAGGTAGCTCCCTTGCGATCCAAGACCATCGGGGTATGGGGAATAGGCGATTGAGGTGCGCCTGGATATAAAGAGCACCTAATCTGCGAGTATCGGTCAAGACGACACCTTGGGAGAGCGAATGTCTGAACTGAGTTGTTGCTGGTGTAGCATGAAAGCGCATCGGCGAGAGAATGCTAGCTTCACGGAGACGATCTGGTGTTGGGATTGGTCGGGGAAACATAGTGATTGGTGCTATGTTTTCTGGGAGAGTAGAGGGGGGTTGAAGAGAGAATGGCGGAGGAGGTGGTGGTGATTCAGTAGTGGGAATAGAAGAAGGGGGAATTGGGGGTTTGTTGGAGGCAGGAGCAGAAGGAGGAATGTGAGAATATTTGTCAGGAGGAGGTTTAAATACTGGTTTTGGGTGGCAAGAGATGGATCTATGGCCTGTTTTCTTGCATGTGAAACAAATTAGAGCATTACGACAGTCGGAAGTGTAGTGGTCCGATGAACCACATTTATAACAAGCTGGCAAACTGTTCGCAGTTTGGGCACGCAGCTTGGCTAGGGTGCTGGTGGCGGTGTTTCTTGAAACCAGATTTGCTTTATTGTAGGATTTCTTGGATTTGGTGGTTTCCGGTCTGATCGGGCGGCGTACTGCGGGTTGGGAAAGGATATTGGCACGGATGATATCAGTGAATGAGGGTCGAGGCGGTGGGACAGCAGATCCAATTGATAGGGGTTTTCCATTGGGAATCGGATTGAGAAGAGGTGTAATCGAGTGTGTAGAAGAAAGGTTGGCTGGAGCTGTCTGGGGGGGAGCAGCTGATAGGACTGGAGGTGACGGAGAGGACAAGAGGGCAGCTGAGAGATTCTCCAAAGAACGGTGTAATTCATGCAGGATATTGGCGATGGGTTGCTGTGAGCCCATCACTTAACGGGCCTAAAGTGAATCTTGGTAGATCGTCGGATTCTTGATATTCCGACCACTTGCGGCCCAATTTACGGATGCAAATTATTAGATCTAATGCATTTGTTTAGACATTGATTTATATAAAAACAAAATCAAAATGTGATATTTTTTTATGAATCCATGGAGAAAATAACATAGATCACATCTAACGGTTTTATTTTGACGAAGATCTGTAATAATATATGTATGTATAATTAAACTCTCCTGATTTTGAAACGTATTTACTAAATATCTTAGGCAATTTTTTATTGCTATAATTTCATATTTCTAGCCACATATTTGTGCTTACTAACAATTGCAAGGGCAGGAGTACTGTTTTCTTATTTATATATCTTCATTTCTGATCTGACTTTAGCATTTTTGTTATATTAAATTGTACTCAAGTATTATAATACTTCGAAGAGACTGAATGTTGGTTATTTTGAAGAGACCAACTTAATCTATGCGTTAAGCTAAACTGAAGTTCTTCAAGTTAACATGTATTTTAATACTTTTGCTTATTTTTTTATGTAAAAGTTGAGCTTACCTTACATCGAGAACCGATGGTCCTTTTTTTTTTTAACCGAATTGTCATTGTGGTTTTAGTTGTTTTCACAAATTTTGATAAAAAAATACGTTAAAAATTATAAAAATATATGAGACTGAATTGTCATTTTAGTCCCCTAAAAAAAAAATTTCATAATTTCTTATGATTTTTTTGTAAAAAAAATAATAATTATGTTGGTTTCATAAAAATCTTTTTTCTAATTATGGTTTATAAAAAAATAATTCTAATATGTACATGCCCCACACTTTCATTATAGCAAATCATGATATCAGTGACCGGTACTGTTGTTGGTTGCTGAATTTTTTTTTTCTAAAAGTTATATTTTTATAACATCAAACTTGCGGGGTTTCATTTTTTTTTTATAATTATTTGTGTTTTTTGCTCATGAATAAATAATATATATAAATTCAAATTTTCATGGCATCAAGTTAATTGGTTGATTGCTTTTTTTTTTTTGAGGAAAATAATTGGTTGATTGCTAATATAAATTATAAAGAAATTTGTACTGTCCAGCTATAATGAGCTGACAGCCTGACACAGCAACATAAGCTGGTTCCCAGTTCCCACTTTCTTTTAACGTCGATCCCTTTAAAAAACTTTTTTTTTTTTTTTTTGAGATGAACCTTTAAAAAAAATAAAAAATTTACCCGACTGATGATATAAGCATTCAATGCAATATGTCAGATCTAAAAGTCACTTTTGCACCAAAACAACTATCAATACTATTCATCTATTTTTTTTGTTGGATACTTGGCAATTTGATTTTCTTTTATACAATTTTATTTAATTTCTTTGTATTATGATTTCCGTTATTTTTGTTATTAAATGTAAAATTGTACACTAAAAAAATAATAGTATATCCATATAGTTATATAATAAAAATTAAAACTTGGCAAATATTTTGGAAAGAGAGCACTATTTCGTGAGCATGAAAATTGACCAAAACCAGTCAACAAATAACATATCCAATATTAACAATCATTGCTTTGTTCGAATTATTATACATAAAAAAATATTTTCTGCCCCATCAATTACAGTTTATTAACGCAATTACATAAACTATATTAGTTAATAACATAACACATAATACATACATACATACATACATACATACATACATATTGCTGTATTTGTATCGTATCCATAATGTTTTTATTTTTGCCGGCAAATTATATTATTAACTTCATTATCTTTATTAACGCAATTGCCGTATCCGTATCGTATCCAATGCACTTACCTGTATCCATGCATGCAACATAGTTTCCGATCTTAACCCATTTGTAAAACTTTGTTCCAAAAGGATGATGCATTATATTAACTATACTATATTTCTGTATCATTTTTCAAATTTTATTTAATATTAATATGTAAAAATAATGAACTTGATTAGACTCAAGCTGTGTGTTCTATGTCTATGCCACCACATTGAAAAAGAACTCGAGTACTATGATTTGTTTCTGATTTGATCTCGTCAACTGATAAACTTAGAAAATATAGCATTTTAATTAGTAAATTCATGTTTCTTAGTAGCACTTAAATCTTGAAAGTTAATATGTGATTGGATGTTATTGAACAATTAATGGAATGCTCTCTAGATGTTTGATGAAATGAAACCAAAATTTGAACTCAGACAGTGAACTGTTATTGAAATAGATATTTTTTCTGTTATGCGGGACAGAGGAGGCTTTTTAAAAGTTCTAACTGTTTAAATAAAAGAGACACAACACATTTTAATACCTTAATTTTCCAATTTATCTTTCGGTAATTCGATCGGTATTGAAGATTTCACCAATCAAGACGGTTAATTAGGCTGACGAGGAATAGAGAGGAGGATAAAAGAAGAATGGAGACACTGGTAAAACAAGGCAACTTGGTTATTTGCCTGGAGGGGACCACCTGCAGGGAAGCCTACCTTCTGAGATTTAGCTCACTGTTTGCTGAGGTGGCAGACGAGGTTTATCCCGTGGCACTAACCACCAAGGCGGGAATGTTTTATGGCACATCTACTGGTAATTTGTTCAAGTTTTTCGACCACTTTTATTTTTTGATGAATCCTTGGCCCGAGTACGAGGTCAAGTTCTTGGAGAAGATGTCAACTCGTTCGACGGAAGGGAAGAGCTGCACGGGTTTTGAGTCAGCAAACCATGTTCAAAGCGAGATCGGTCGGGTGCTAGGTGACTAAGCTTACAAGGAAGAACAAGTACCTGATGCTAGCTGGTAATGAAGGATTTGTGTGAAATTAATATATATGAGGCTTGGATGCTGAATTGCTGATCATGTCTTTAAAGTGTTTTTCTTTGAATAGAGGTCACTTATTGATGACTTAATTGATATGTTATTTAATTTAGCATTAGTTAGTTCGTAAAAATTTATGCAAAGCATCTCAACATATGTATTATAGCGGATGCTTATTTAAATTTCTGTTTATGAGAAAAGGATACAATTACAATTACAATTATTTATTTATTTTGATGGTACAAATATATAATACTTATTTTTAATGAGAGGATAAGCCCAATTGAAGTATCTCAAAAGCCCATTATTTTTCAGGAAAAATCAACTTTGAATAAAAGCTAGGCCCATGTTAACCTCCATTTCAGAAAATAAATTTAAAATATAAAAAGTCCAACGTTATTATATGCATGATGTAAACAATTATCTATAAAAAATGATGTAATTTGATGTTTGTTTCATTGTACATAAAAAACTTAAAATTTCAGATAATAAATCTCCCTTCTTCACTTCTGATTTCTAGCAAAGTTTACAATCTTAATGGACAGATCAAAGTAATATTTTTAGGCTCAAATTACTGTTTAATATTAAAATATAATTTACCTCGGGATTTCTTATTTTCGCACAACCTCCAAATATATCTTGTCACCGGACAAAAAAGAGGAGCAAGGTTAAAGTCTTATTTGATTGACATTTGAAAATTAAATTTATCTATTTCACATAAAAATAAACTATTTTTAGTCATTAAAGATTCATTTTAACAACACTTGTATGTGACCAAACGATTCTTCTTACATTATATTAAAATAAATTTACTAATTACATAAATATAGAAATGTATGTATTAAAGGCTCGATATTTGAAGGCTCTTAAATCTATTTAAGATGAAATTTTTACTTTAAACTCTTAAAAGTTAGAAAAAGTACAAGATCAAAATTAATCCAATATCAGTAGATCATAGGATTAGTAGAGTTAACACAGAGGTTCCTAAATCGAACAGTAAATTATAGAATCGGTGGTGTATTTTTTATTTTATATTTTATTTAGTAAATTTTTAAATCTCTATTAAAGTGGATGCAAATTAATGTTTTTTATCCTTCTATGGAATTGAAAAATAAAAATATTTTATCATTTTTGATAATTTTTGTATTAAATTTCTAAATACAAAAAATTTTAGTACAAAATTATGTTCTCTCACTGCACAAGCACCGGCAGAAAGTATTGGTTAAAAATAAAAAGGTTACGCGCGCTAGACCCCCAAAATTGCCCGCGAGTTCCGTCTCCCCTCAGAGTGCGTATCTATCTCAAGTTCTCAACTTTTGCGTGACCGACGTGTCCGGTGCCTATTCCGGGGTCAGTATTATGTGTGCTTTGAGATTCGTGCAGAACGTATTTAAACGGTTGGGATTTTCCATAAAGTCACGCAAAGTTTGAGATATCTCAGAGGATACGAATTCCTCCCGTCATCCCTAGCTGCGCTCGCGCAGAGGGTACGTCCGCCTTCCCCTGCGATCGCTTGAAATGTCGTGCGGTATGATGGAGGCTAGGGTTCGTCACTGGCCGGCTTCTTCGCTGTGACGCCAGCGTTCCCGGCCACGGCGACCTAGGAGGAAATCACCCTTGGCATCGCCTTGACGAGATAAACGTGTTGGTGTACTTTTTGGCAGCTGGCGATAGGCGGAGACAAAAGGAACAAAGGTGTTGGTGATTTGGGGATGTTGATTTCATCATGTTCATCACGAATTCGGTTAGTTTCTTCTGCAATTGGGTTTACAAAGGTGTTGTTAATGCCTTGTTGAGTATTGAGTGTGATTTGAGGACATAAGATGTAGGGGATTTGGGGGTTTTAGTGTTTATTACACTGGATTGGGTATGGTGCAGAAAATGAGTCAGTTGGTGTCTTTAACTCAGAATTTAAATTGGTAAATGGTTGTTTTTGGTTGATCCAAGTCCAGGGTTTTGTTGTCTGCAAGTTATACTACAAGTCTATCAGATTTTTGTAGCTTGAAGAGGGCTTTAAAGATGTGTAATTACCCTTCCAAAGCTGTTATTAAATTGTACCATTATGGCACTGTTACTGAATTCACTAGTCTTTTACCAACAATAGCAGGTCAGATTTTCGTTACTTATTCATTTTAGCTGGTACCTAACCTGCATGTATCACAGAATATACTGGTCCAGTTCGGTTGAGTGATTAATATATTCGAGGAAGAACTACAAAAAAAAAGGCTAACAGATATATCAGAGAATGAGTTGCCTAATTGTATCTCTCCCTCTATTCATAATCGGGCAAACAAAATATACAACAGCCTTGAAGGCTACAAAAAGAAGTTGGCACACGTAGAGGCTGTCTTTGCTGAGTCCAAAGCTGCCAGCAAACCCGAAGGTGCCCGGCTGACAATGCGAACTGGGTTCCTTGGGCTTGTGGGATCAACAGTTGACACGAATAACCACTGCAATGAGAAGATCAAAGAACTTGTCCCGAAGCTTGATGCTGAACGAAAGATCTCTTTACAGGACAGACAGCAGCAAGCTGCACTAATCTTCTTCAACAGCTGTAGGTGCTAGTACAGGTATCCTCTATTTTTTGTGCAAAATCTGGAGCAAAGCATGTTTATGCAGTAAGACAATTTTTGCTTAACAATATGTTTTATTTTCAGGACTAATTAAATCTTTTTTTTTTTCCTATAGAGTGCTCTCAAATGGCTGACATGGCAAAGGAGATTGTTTGAGTCAATGGTTTATCAGTAGGTAATATCTATAATAATAGAACATGGTGCCACACAAAATTTTACTTGAATATTATATATTTATTTGTTAAATATATTGTTTGTCTGGAAAGCATGTCTTGCATATAGTTTTGTTTGATTTGGCCTAAACTTATGGTTTAGTTTGAGTATTGTTTGCAAATTAGTGCTTAACTGAGGCTCTATTGTTAGATTTGGCTTAGATTAACTTATGCAGAGAAATTTGGCCTAAATTAACTTACTGTTAGATTTGGCCTAAAACAGAATATCTTATGTCCAATATCAAACTTCTCTCTCTCTCTCTCTCTCTCTCTCTATATATATATATATATATATATTAAGATTTATAATTAAAGTTATTATTATATATATTTTCATGATTTTTATACTTTATTATCGATTAATCTTAATTAACCGAGTCTACTACTACCAACTAAACAAAAAAAATTAAACTAATTTATCGCATTTATTTAGAATGCATTTGAACTGTCTACATTAATTTACACTAATTTAACGCTCCACGGTATTTAATCATCAGCACTCAGTTTTTATACACATTTATTCACACTATTTTAATTCTGAAATTAAAGCTATGCCTTTTTTGTTTGTTCTACTATTTTTTTTTGCTTTCTTTTTTAGGGCGCTCTCGAGTCTCGGTTAGTAACTATCTAAAAATGTATGAGCTATTAACTCCTAGATCTTTTTTAGAGTGCTTATGATGATTCTTCTATTAATATTTATTAAATTGGAATTAGCCAAGCTAAGCCCATAAGTTAAAAAAGGCATGACTTCTAAAATGGTTCATAGAACGGGGCTGAATTTCTATTTTTAGGGGTTGGAAACTTGAAATAGACACTTTACAATATTACATGTCTGTTGGCTTTTAAATACACACCAGCATGCTTCTTTCTCAACTACAAATCAATTCTCTAATAGATCATATTTTGCCATTCATTTTGTAAACTGAAGAGGGGATCTTGATTTCACATCTGAGTTCTGTACAATAAATGCAAACCATGTCATCTCCATGCTTGGCCTCGTCGTCAGTTCGGAGGAATATTATTAGGATCAAAATTAAAAAGGCTGAAAAAAAGACGGAGTTGATGGAGGCTGGTGCTGTTCTAACAAGTACAAAGGAGGAGCTGCATCTCAATTCATCTCCTGACAGGAAACCGCACCAAAGCACCTGCTGCTCTTCTACTCGAAATCTGGAGGTAAGACTATTATATTTATATTTAAATGTTTTCTTTTGCTCTATAATCATTTCTTTGTTCTTTCTTTTCCTGTCAATGACAATTGACATAGCTTGCATAGCCTGTTTCTATATATTATGGAAAATACAGAGTTAGAGCATGCATTTTTTTTTTTTACAAATACTATGAATTATATTATGGATATTGAAATAACATAGCCTGGTTTGGCCTCAGCTAGAGACAACAACAAATTTGTAATAAAACGAATTGAGAAATCTCTATTGATTGAACCAGCGCAAGAATTCTGTGTTGGTCCATTCCTCATTCCTTATTTACATTGTTTCTTAAGCAACTACTGCTTAATTTCATTTTTAGATTTTTTTTACTAATTTATTAGATAGGTAGAAAAATCCATTGATTGAGAAGCTTGTGGACCTTAGAAAAACTGTGATTTTTAAAGATAAACTTGTAATAAAAAAGCCAAACAAATTACCAACAAAGGATTTCACAAGGGAAATGTGTAAGGCGACAGGCATTCTAAAAACAATCTTACTTAATTTAGATCAGTAGTTTATCTAATGGGTAACACTGCTTTTATCAGAAATTGTATGACAGCTGCATTTGAGGCCACAATGAGATATCATATCATAATGCAGGGCAAGGAACTAGCCATTCCAATTAGGGAATGCCGCAATTTTCATTTTCATAATGTAAATGTATTTATTGAGATGGCTCATCGGGCATTCGAGTCCATCTTTAGACGTGTGATGTTTTTGTACATAATTTGAAAGTAGTTGATATTTACATAATTTGAGTACTCTTTTTTTTCTCTTACCTATATTGTATGATATATATCTATTGGGGCTATTTGTTTGGCAATATTCACAAATCCCAGAAGTGAACTACAAAGTACAAAATACAATCAGGGTTGGTTGTGAAAAGTTTGCACTTTGCGCTTTCCAGAAGCTTCTGTGCTGCCTTAATACAGTTGTTTTTACATTAGACGTTGATCAAGATGTTACAAGTACGCAAACATTTGGTTCGACGCCATCTCTCTTCATGTCGATATACAGTGGGGTTATCATGCTAAATCTGTTCTCTTTAAGCAATGC
Organism: Carex pumila; assembly: GCA_033356055.1. Taxonomy (NCBI): domain Eukaryota; kingdom Viridiplantae; phylum Streptophyta; class Magnoliopsida; order Poales; family Cyperaceae; genus Carex; species Carex pumila. The sequence continues at coordinate 565,833 of JARJHM010000098.1, forward strand.
ATTTCTCTTCATCTCTCTTCATCTCTCTTCATGTTGGAGGAAGTGAGAGAATTGAAGTAGGCGAGTGACCAGGAAGTATATGGTTCATGCTGAATCATGTTAATTACTTCAAGTTCAGTATGAATTTGGGCGTGATGATTCAATGTTGTTAGCTATTTCTTGGAGGTTTATAAGATGGTCAGTTTTGCAGTTTGCTGTCTTCAGGAAAAAAAAAGGGGGGAATTTTGTCGAACACATGGTGTGCATTTAGCTGGTATAAACCTCTTTTTATGGGTTTTTATCTGAAGGGCCTTTGTTTGATATTAACATGGACTTTGGGCTACAATTAGAGATCATGGCCATTTATTCATCTTTGATAATTTTCTGTTTCTTATATATAATGCTTCCAAGTCCAATAGCATGTTAACCTCGATAACATTATCTAGTTATAAACTTTTACTGGATTTTAACAAGTACCAAGTTATAGAGAAAAGAGCTTACAAGTTACATGGGATTTGAATCATATTCCTTTAAATTAAATAAATGTTAAGTTTGACAAAATTGCTCCTTGGGACAAAAAAAAATTAGATAAAACAACTTACAAGAGCAACTGCCACAATATGATTTAGCCAACACATTTATATATTAGTTTATCAAATTTTATGAAATATGAAGATCATTTCATGTTTAATCGAAGATATTTAAATATGGACCAATGCAAAACATCACAGATATATCGCCACTTTCATGCGCCGCATCCAAAACATCAAAAGAGATCTTGTCAGAGGACAAAAAAGAGCAGGGTTAAGGTCTTATTAGATTGTCTTTTGAATAATCTATTTCATATCAAAATAAACTATTATTAGTCATTAAAGATTCATTTTATCAACACTTGTCTGTGACCAAACGATTCTTGAATTATATTAAATTTAATTCACTAATTATATAAGTAAAGAAAATGACAAAATGTATCTATTGTATCCTATTTATTTTGATTACATTTTAATGAGTCGTTGCAATTGCTAAATAAATATGTTTCTCTCACTGCGTCACTTCAAAAACAGAACATCTAATGTTCTCTATTAAATTTCTCAGTCAGTCAATCAAGGTGATATATATATATATTAAGATTTATAATCTAAAGTTATTTTTTTATATATATTTGCAGGACTTTTATGTTTTATTATCGATTAATCTTAATTAACCGAGTCTACTATACTACCAACTAAACAAAAAAATTAAACTAATTTAACACATTTATTTGGAGTGCATTTGAACTGTCTACGTTAATTTACACTAATTTAATTCTGAAATTAAAGCCATGCCTATTTTTTATTCTACTATTTCTTTTTTACTTTCTTTTTCAGGGTGCTCTCGGTTAGTAACTATCTAAAAATATATGAGCTATTAACTGCTAGATCATTTTTAGAGTGCTTATGATGATTCTTCTATTAATATTGATTAAATTGGAATTAGCCAGGCTAAGCCTATAAGTTAAAAAAGGCAAGATTTCTAAAATGGTTCATAGAGCGGGGCTGAATTTTCTATTTTTAGAGGTTGAAAACTTGAAATAGACACTTTCCAATAATACATTTCTGTTGGATTTTAAATACACTCCTGCATGCTTCTTTCTCAACTACAAATCAATTCTCTAATAGATCATATTTTGCCATTCATTTTTGTAAACTGCAGAGAGGATCTTGAGTTCACATCTGAGTTCTGTACAATAAATGCAAACCATGTCACCTCCACGCTTGGCCTCGTCGTCAGTTCGGAGGAATATTATTAGGATCAAAATTAAAAAGCCTGAAAAAAAGACGGAGTTGATAGAGGCTGGTGCTGTTCTAACAAGTACAAAGGAGAAGCTGCATCCCAATTCATCTCCTGACATGAAACTGCACCAAAGCACCTGCTGCTCTTCCCAGGTTGCCAGAGCGGCACCTTCAGAATCTCCTACTCAAAATCTGGAGGTAAGGCTATTAGAGTATTAGATGTAAATGTTTTTGTTTTGCTATGTAATCGTTTCTTTGTTCTTTCTTTTCCAGTCGCAATGAAAATTGACATAGCATAGCATGTTTCTATATATTATGGAAATTACAGAGTTAAAGCGTGCATTTTTTTTTACAAATATTATGAATTATATTATGAAAATTGAAATAGCATAGCCTGGATTGACCTCAAATAAAGGTAACAACAAATTGGTAAAAAAAAGAATTGAGAAATCTCTATTGATTGTACCAGCGCAAGAATTTTGTGTTGTCCCATTCCACATTCCTTATTTACATTGTTTCTTAAGCAACCACTGTTTAATTTCCCAAAAGACATGATAAGCTATGTAAGAGTTGGAATAACCCATACGTCCACTCTCAGTCTGAGGCAGGCAGCAGGCCAATGCATTACCCTCTCAATAGAAGAATTTCTGATTTGGCATCAGATCAGTACCAGAAGAGAAGAAAACTCATAGATGATTCATTGAGGGAGAAAGGAACAGACTCCGATGGGAATATAACCATTAAGAAGGAGACGATCTCCAGCATGTCAGTGACCCACCAGATTCCGACGAGTACATGTTCTTCCTGTGTTCTTGAGAGACAGGAGAAAGGGAAGATAGGTGACTCCACTGAGGTACCCAAGGCGAATGAGTCTGAGGAATCTTTCTTGCTCTTGAAAGAGGCATGCGATTTCAAGCACAGAGCTGATCGCCTCAAGGTTAATTTGAACTGTCTCTTATTGGGAGTTTCATATTAATTATTGTTGCATTTTATTTTCTGTGATACTCTTTTGCTGATTTGGTAAATTTATTTATATACCTATCAGTTAGTACTATCTTACCCCTGCATTTATGTCCACTGCCTTGCCTTGTGTTATTTTGGTGATTCATAGCACACTTCTTGCACTGAAGTTAACCAGTTTGTTTTGCTTGATTGCAGAGGAAAGGTGAGAAGCCGCTAAGTACGCTACTATATTTGGAGGCAGTGCTCAAGTTCTTACAGGTTGCTTCTCTCTGGGAGCACGAGCAGGGTGAGAACAATAAGGCTGCTGTGCGGCTTTACTCGGATACCGCAATGCTCTGCCAGTAAGACCATTTTACCTTTTTGTAATAGGCTTAAATTGTTGTCACATATATGAGAGAATTTTGATCTTCTTTGTGTAGCCGTAAGTGCATTGTTTGAATTTGCAAAATCTCTAATATTGTGCTTCGGTGCTTCCTCTTGCGCATGCTTCATGAAAAATATCCTCTTCACATTTTTCCAGTGTATTCATTTATAAACAATACAAAGTTTCACCTGTGAGTCTATGACGCTACAAAACAAGAAAAATGTCTTGTGAATCTGTACCTCCAGTTAGATTGGAAGAATATATAGATGGCTATTTTTATTTTGGACATTTTTGAAAGGATTAGATCGGTAGGTTGCATGCACAGAAAATCTTTTGTATGCAACTAATATATTTGTATTTCTTTATAAATAAATAGGTATTGTGCTTCGGAGTGTGAACAAGAAAAGAATAAGCCAGCTGCCGCTATAGCCTACAAGGCTTTGGAGTTGATTCATATGAGGCATGCATTTCTTATAAGCCCAGCATTAGCAACCAATGAAGCAGTTAGTCTAGTAAGTTTCTCACTTCTTTTCCAAAACAGAGCTTATGTAACAAGAGATTGGCTATGATGAGTTGTGAAGGGAATGTTTTAATTACTTCAATCCTATATCTCTGTCGAGCGGAACGGTTCAGCATGATCTCCTTAATAAAATGTGCTTGGTGACCATATTTTACATTTTTTTAGTATTGTTTACTAATTTTTTAGATAGGCAGAAAAATCCATTGATTCAGAGCTTCTGGACCTTAAAAAAATACTGTGATTTTAAAAGATAAACATATAAAAAAAAACAGGCCAAACAAGCTACCAAGAGAGGATTTCACATGGGCTATGTGTAAGGCATCAGGCATTCTGAAAACAATCTTAATTTAGATCAGTAGTTTATCTAATGGCTAACACTGGTTTTACCTCAAATTGTATGTTACAGGGCGATGCTATGACAGCTGCATTCGGGGCCACCATGAGATATCAGATCCTAATGCAGGGCAAGGAGCTAGCCATTCCAATTAGGGAATGCCTCAATTTTCATTTTCATAATGTAAATGTATTTATTGAGATGGTTCATCGGGCATTCGAGTCCATCTTTTGACGTGTGATGTTTTTGTACATAATTTGAAAGTAGTTTATATTTACATATTTTGAGTACTCTTTTCTTTTTTTCTCTTACCTATATTGTATGATATATATGTATTGGGGCTATTTGTTTGGCAATATTCACAAATCCCATGATGTGAACTACAAGGAACAAAAATACAATCAGGTTTGGTTGTGATAAGTTTGCACTTTGCACATTCCAGAAGCTTCTGTGCTGCCTTAATGCAGTTGTCTTTACAATATTAGACCTTGATCATGATGTTATAAGTGTAAACATTTGGTTTGACGCCATCGCTCTTCATGTCACTATAGAGCGGGCTTATCATGCTAAATCTGTTCGCTCTAAGCAATGCATCGAAAAGGTGATTATATACCCTAACAGCACGGTTACATCACACAACCTGTTTGAGAATATGCTTTTATGAGTGTAATCATAATCTCTTCTCTACATGATACCTTTTCTAGCCTCATTTGCTGTAACACTAACAGGTGCTGGACCATATCTAGTTCAAAAGACCGACATAATCTCTTGATCATGGCTTGGTAAGTGAGAGGGGTATGATTGAAAAATTTGGAGGAATTGAGAGAATTGAAGTTGGCGAGTGACCAGAAGGTATATGGTTCATGCTGAATCATGTCAATTGCTTCTAAGTTCAGTATGAATTTGGGCGTGATGATTCAATGTTGTTAGTCATTTCTTGGAGATTTATAAGAGGGTAAGCTTTGCGGTTTGTTATCTTCAGAAAAAAAAAAAAAAAAAAAAAAAAAAAGAACTGGGGAATTTTGTCGAACACATGGTGTGCATTGAGCTTTGGGCTACAATTATCAGAAGGGCCTTCGTTTGATATTAACATAGGCTTTGGGCTACAATTAGAGACCATGGCCATTTATTCATCTTTGATATTTCTTATATATAATCCTCAAAGTCCAATAGCAAGTTATCTAGTTGTAAACTTTTACTGGATTTTAACAAGTACCAAAATCTAGAGAAAACAGCTTATAAGTAACATGGGATTTGAATCATGTTCCTTTAAATTAAATAAATGTTAACTATGACAAAATTGCTCCTTGGGACAAAAAATGTTGATAAAACAGCTTACAAGAGCAACTACCACAACATGATTTAACTAACATATTGTTAGCCTTATACAATTAGTTTATCAAAATTTAAGAAATATGAAGATAATTTCATGTCCAATCGAAGATATTTAAATATGGACAGTATGGACCATGGCAAAAGACGACTTTTTACGGATATACATCACATATTGTCACTTTCATGCGCCGCATTGTGCAGAAAATTTTTGATCTTAAAGTCACTGCTAGATGAGTCCGAAGTGACTTAATTTTAACATTTAAATATTTAATCTCGGATCTATTCCAAATCCATTTAGTGACAGTAACTCTAGGAATAAGAATTTTCTGTCCCCAACGGATGCAAGAGATTCGGTCTCAGGAAAAAAGTGACGGTAAGGTCAGAGAATTTGCATCCTCTGAGATATCTCATATTTTGCGTGACTTTTTGGAAAATCTCAACCATTGCAATATATTTTGTGTGAATCTCAAAGCTCAAATAATACTGCCCCCTACGTCACCTCCGAATAGACACCGAACACATCGGTCACACAAAATATGAGATATCTCAGAGGATACGTCGTCAAGGTCAGAAGCGGTGCTAAGCAAATTCTGTTTTTCCGAAAAAAAAAAAAGTTGAAAGGATTTTCCTGTTCCGTACTGATGCTTTCTGTGGACCCCGAGAGAGATCAATGCAATTAAGGAAATAAATCTGCTACGATTCTAAGGAATCGTGGGAACCTGCTTTTCCAAATCCAACCACTCATTTATTTAGAGATTCGTGCATGAAAATCAACTGTTTTTGGGATTCGTGTATTCTAAAATATTGATGGTTAGATTTGAAAAAGGAGAATCCTACAATTCTTGTTGGAATGTAGCAGATTTATTTCCATGCAATTAAATACTGTCCACGGCCAACTTTACTATTATGGTTTTAGTACAAAGCACATGCAAGTACATAAACTATTGAATTGAATTATTGGTGGCTGTAGTCTATAGATGCTATTTTTGCATACATAAATGAAACACGCTGGCTTCTTTTTCAAGCTCCAAGCCTCCAACTACATAGAGCCTTTCCTTTTTACAGAATTTTTATTTTAGAGATGTACTAAATATTTTGTAAGAAACTATAAAAGATGAAAATGAAAATTCTACCATAGAAAGAACCGCATTATTAATTCAATTCATTTTGATATTTCATAAGAAAATTGAATCAAGCAAATTATTGTTTTAATTCGGTAGAATTTGTATGAAAATCATACATTTTTTGTAAATAAAGATTGAAATCTGTATATAAATATAAAATACAACCATAAAAAAAATTAAAGGAACAAAATCAATGATCAGTTCCATGATTATGATTTGGTTACTTCTAGTGTACCAAATTCTCTTTTTTTTTTTTTTTTTTTTTGCTTCCCAACAAAATATTCAATATATTTCTAAAAAAAATATGTTCCTTTTGTCTATCTTCTCTAGCTCGGACCACCTGATGATCTCATCCTGATTCCTGAGCTTTTATCTTTAGACAGCGTTCAAAAAGAAACCCTTCATAAAATTATTTTATTATTTTGAGAAATCCAACTAAGCCGTTGGCATGCAATAAGAAAATGCCCCTAAATAATTAAATATATAATAAATTAACTTCTTCATTTGTTGTTTAATTTTAAATTATTTTATGTGGCACTAGTCAATCCCAGAAGCTATTTATTTATACCTCTCCTGCCATGCCCTTTCGGTTGCGAAAGAGTCAGATATGCTTAAATATTGCTTACACCTCTCATTTGACTTGTGATTTGTGAACTCTACTAAGAAAATTCAGTAATTGAGCCACGTAGAATCCGAGGGACACTTGTCACACAACTCAAAATTTTGTCAAAAATATAAATTTTTTTTTTTATTTTTTTTCTTCAAAAAAGTTACAAAAATATAAATTTATTGATTTTTTTTTTCAAAAAAGTTACATAAATATAAATTTTTTGATTTTTTTTTCAAAAAAGTTACAAAAATATAAATTAGATACAAGAGGAGGGATCCACTTACAATATTTATAAGTTACAACATCTTACAATAATTTGGTTTTATGATTTTAAAAGTCCAAATAGTTGATCCAAACTGTTCAGTAAGATATCTATATTATAATGTGCTTGGAGAACCTTAAAAATGTGCTTGGATATAAAAATTATATATATATTTTTTGAATTTTTTAACTATTTATTGAGTATTTTACAAAACTGTTTTTTTTTCAATCACTGAAAACAACAGTTTTGTAAAATACTCAATAAATAATTAAAAAAATGTAAAAAAATGTAAAATTTTATTTCCAAGCACAATTTAATGTAGATATCATATTGAATTGTTTGAATCGACTGTTTGAACTTTTAAAATCACAAAACTAAATTATTGTAAGATATTGTTACTTATAAATATTGTAAGTCAATCTCTCTTCTAAATACAAAACAACTATAAATTTATGTCTCGTTCTAAAAATGTTATTTTATGTTCAAATATTTTTCTAGAAAAATTATAAAAAATATTTAATATTTTGTTAAACATTTTTTTAGCTTACTCTACCGACAAAGCTAAATCATAATTGATGTGGAGTCCATCATGTGTCCTTGCTTAGACCGATTCTCCGGTCATGTATTCGCTCGAAACAATAATTTATTAATTCTTTCCATTTCATGTTAAATATGTCAAAATTACAAGTCTGAAATGCCGCAGTCGCAACAAGTCCATATCCTCAGAGATATTTAACTAAAGATTTGAGTTCATCTAATGAAAGTGACAACATTATTGTTGCTTTAAGATTCGTGCATAAAAAATTGAACGGTCAAAATTTTTGACATATTTCAAGAGATGCGAATTCAATCAAAGCTGTCAAGTTTCATCGATTAATGAGACGAGAGAGAGGGCTTCACTTCTTGTCAAAATGTTAACGCCTGACATTAAATTTAATTGAATTCGGTAATTAATTTAACAAATTGCTACCATTTCCAATGCTAGCAACCAATAACGAATTGCCGCGTTAATTTCACTATCCCTAAATCGCTTTTATTTTTTTATTTTTGAAATTTTTTATGAGACGCGTCAGCTTAATTTTTGTAACAGTCATAATCAGAAAATGTGTACACAGCCCTTCGGATAAGGTCTTGGCCAACGCATCAAAAAATTGGTAACTCGAGCGGTCTGGTCAACAGATTCTATCCTCTCGACTTTAATTAAAAACAAAAAACAAAAAAAACCCGCTCATGATTGAATTCATATCACCCAAGTTAAACGGAATATTACTGTTTAAATTCGGACCGTCGGATCAAAATCTGTACGTCAAAGAGACTTTGTACAGAATTTTGTTGTTAGATATGGATCCCTCGTAATTAGGAAAAGAAAGAAGGAAATCCAGTTACGCCATATTATTTATATGATGCGTATCTCTGAAAATGCAATCGAAATAAAAAAAAAATATGAAAAGTCAAAAAATTTGGCTAGAAATAATTGTCTAGACTCGTTCATTTCTGTCGGCTGTATTTTTTTATTTGATTTTGCCATGTAACTGATATATATTAATTAAGTAAAAATTATAAATTGTTTAAATATTAATATTTAGTTTGTTAATTTCTCACTTTTGAGTTGCTAAGCATAGATTTATTACTAAATTTGTAGCACTAATTTAAGTGATGTAAAGTGTCAATTATGTATAAATAGTGTAAATCTTTAGCAATTGTAACGAAATCAATTGTATACACGAGTTATTTGGGTGCCACAGGTATTTTAATAGCGATTGTCATAGAAGATCTCAAATGAACTTGTACTGTTGTACAAGTCAAAATCACTGATGATAATTAGCAAACATCAATGTCAATAATAATATTCAATAATATAACCATTAATTAGAAATACAATGAGAAAAGGAGTATTATTTTTAATTTTTTTTTTCTCTAAGTCGTTGATCCAAAACACATATGAATTACCTAACTAAGTTAGCAGCATGTAAGATAGTTTTAATAAATAAATTAAATACTTTCTAGGATGATCTTTTTCGGCCATTTTTATTAATATCCTTCAAAAAAAATAAAATTTTAAAAATAACCCCGCATACCATTTTTTTTTAAAAATGCCCCGACCGCCTGGAACAGAGGTGGTCCAAAAATCAAGCGGACCGCCTAGGTCCAGGGCGGGCCACACCCCAACCAAACCGCCCCAGACACGGGCGGTTCTCTTCATTTTTTTTTTTTTTAATGTTGTTGTTTTTTTTTTTTAAACAGAAATTTTTTATTTTTTGTATTGAAATATTAGAAATGTTGAATATATTTCTTTAAAAATAGATAGAATACAATATAATTTGATTTATTAGAAAGACTGCAACAAATAACCCGGATCAATATTTTTCAGGCCGGATTTTTCGCAGCTATAAGAAAAATTAATATATTTCTTTATGTGTTATTGAAAAAAAATAAAAATGCTTATATTCTGAGATATTGATCCCGGTTCAAAAGTCATTTCTATGTAATCTAGAAAATATTGTAATCCTTCTAGGAAATTTAATTTATAAAAAGTTATATCTATTTTGAGAATTCTTTTTTAATAACAATTATTAAATAACTTAAAGTTTTTATTTTTTTTCAAAAACAAATGCAACTTTTCATAAATTAAATGCAACTTTCCTTATTAGGCTTTTGCCGGAGAACCAATATGGGGTAAAAGTTATAACAGAGCAGCTTTAGCTTCATGCAGCGTCAGGACTATAGAATCAAAACAGCGCTGCATACAGTTAGTGCACTGCATGAAGCCAAAAAAACTCTGTTAAAATCTTTACCCCAATTATGTGGTTTTTTAAGATGAAAGATTGTCAATATGATCTTGATACTATTGTTTTCTATGAATATTTAATAATTTAGCTGACTACGCGCTCCAGAAAAATTAAAAAAGTTAGTTGAATATTATTTGGACCTCTAAATGCGAATTAATGGAGATTAGTAAATAGACAAATTTCATGAATGCAGGTTCTATCAGAATCTTGTATGAGCTATTTTCTTAAAGGACCACTGAGATTTTATATATTTATATACTAGTCCAACATAATTAGCAACTGCACATAAATATTGGAACCCTCAAATTATTTAATTTATTCAATATACTTCTCTCAACTATACTTCTAGTATGGGTTCACAATTAGCCTTTTAGGTTATCATAATTCATTTTTCTTTCTATTTAATATTCTTGACATGAACACAAAATATGAAAATTGGATATATAGATTAATAACAATATTCCTGCGATATAGTCCATAATAATAATTAATTAATTAATTAATATTGATATCTAAAACACATCTATCAAATTAAATATATTGTTAATATATTTGATATGGTAAGGTGTTGCATTTTGAAAATTTGTAAGCCAACTTAAATTTCCGAAAAGGGCAATAAGGTGAAAGTACCAATCAAGTAAAAAATAAAATTATGAGGTTAAATGTGCAAAAGTCATTTTCATTTATCCAGTTGTGTTGATTCCTTTCTCCATTTCCTTTCCCTTTCTTCTCTCTCCGTCCTCTTCAAAATCCGTATAAGATACGAAAAAAATTGAATTGGTCACAATATTTTACTTTCAAGTTTTAACAAGTCTTTCTTTCTTTCTATCTACCAATCTCCGTGCTACGCCCAAATTGTTCTAGCGCATTGCTTCACGAGAGAGAGTTCCTCGATTTGGTACTTTTTCGTTAGATTTTCAGGTTTTTTTCTACTTTTTGACACTATACTTAACCCCCTTTTGAGCGCATTTAAAGCTTGAAAAGGTAGGATATTTGTTGATGTTTTTCCCCTAATTTCTAGGTCTTATACGTGTGATAGATAGTTCCGATCTTTAAACGGGAAGCACATTGGATATTAAATATTTAATTTTTTAGACCTAATTACTTGATTTGGTTTCTCCTTGCAATGTTCTCGCAATGCAAAACGAAATTTGTTCAATTGCAATTTCGTACATGTTTGAGTTGGAACTTAGTAATGGGTATTCATTTGGGGTTTTTTCCCCCTACAATTCCAGGTTTGATGGATCAAAGAAGATGGTTGAAGATAATAGCTCTGATTGTTTTATGTTTGTTGCCCCTTTCCCAAGGGAGAGGATTGGGAGGTATTTTTTCTCTCTCTTAATTATACCTAAAAGTAGTAAATAGATATTAAGAAGCTAAATTGCGATTTGATAGCTGAGCAATCTATAAAATTTAGAAACGTAAGTGAACTATTTCTGACAAGAAAATTATATGAAGCAGCTGGTTGTTTTAAGATGAGAGAATTCTTCAATCACAAAAGATAAAATTTTGAAGCAGCTGGTTGTTTTAACAACAACAACAACCACCAAGCCTTTAGTCCCAAACAAAGCTGGTTGTTTTAATATGTGAGAAAATGCAAATGGAGTGTAATAATCAATGACCTAAATGACTGGATAAAGTGAAAATTTGCCGTGTTCTAATGATAATTTGTGAAAATAGGCTTTGATGGATGTATATAAATAAGTTTTTGTTATTAGTTGAATAAGTTTATATATATATATTTTTTTTTTCTTGTAACAGATTTTCGGTTCAAGAAAGGAGACTCTGATCATATCTACAACAAAACTCTTGCTCGGATACTTGTAGAATATGCTTCTGCTGTATGTGCTTTCTTCTAAAATTGATTTTTTTTGTATAAACATTGTCTCGATTTGTCATACAACTCTGAAAATGACATGCAAAAAAAAAAAAAAAAACCTGGGTATAGCTATTTAAATTATTTTAAAAAAAATGAATCACCTACACCATTTTCAATCATTGCCAACCCCTATCCACATTTCTTCTCAACTCTTTTTCATGAACAGAGAAGTGTGACGAAACAAGGTTATTTTAAGGAAAAGAGATGTAAATGAGATATATAACATAAAAGGTTCTTTGTTTGTTCTTTTAGTACATAATGTATCCAATTTTGGGTTGTGTACAACATTAGTTGTTTGCTGGGGGCTTCTTGATAGCTTAAATTATTATGGTAGTGCATCTGAGTTTTTATGATATCAAGAACTGGCAACTTATTGTTGTGTTAATAAAAATTTCAGGTTTATACAATAGATTTGACAGAACTGTTTACATGGACCTGTTCACGGTGCTGTGACTTTACAGAGGTTTATACAACTTTTTTTTTTTTTTGGAATAAGAGTCCCATTTATCCCAACATCCATTTCTTTAGATGCCTCTGGTGGTTTGAATTTGTTTCTTTCCATAGAGAGATGCCTCAATATCCATGATAGGCCTACTTAATTTTTTTTGTGTTGTTAATTAATTGGATTGAGGCATGGAAAAGCTAAATCATTGTTTATCAAAATTTTGCAGATAGTTTATGATTAATTTTACCATAGGATGATTTTTCTCCTCCAGTTCTAACTAAAATAGTAATACATTTTCATATATTTGATTGATGCAGGGATTTGAGGTGGTTGAAATAATTGTTGATGTACAAAATTGCTTACAGGTAAAAAAAGAAAGAAAGTAAAGAAATACATAAAGAATAATATGGAATATGGATAAAATTTGTAATTGACTATAAAAATTACATCTTTCAGGCTTATGTCGGTGTTTCGCCTGATCCAAATGCTATAATAATAGTTTTCAGAGGAACCCAGGAAAATAGGTATTCTACAATTAGCCCCTGTTCACTAATTCTATTTCTTCTCTCTGCTCTTGGCAACTTGCACATCACTTTACTATGTCTATGGTATTTCTATGAACATATCACAGTGAAGTTTTATTCATAATATCTTATTTTGTGATAGTAATTTATTGACCCTCATTTTTTAAATGTGTTACAGCATCCAAAATTGGATCGAGGATCTCTTTTGGAAACAACTCGACTTGAACTATCCAGGCATGCCAGATGCTATGGTAGATGCCTAATGACCTTTCTATTCCTTCAAATCCCTAACTTCTCTTGTAATACCATGTAAAACAAAATGACCCATAAATGTCAAAATATATGCTGCGCTGCTCCTATTCTTTAACAAAATATCCAAATTGCCCTTCTCTCTAATCAAAGACAGCAGGGCTACTTCTACTCATTTTACAGTCTATTTGAGAATTTAAAAGCTTTTTTTGTCTACATGTTCAAGTAATCAAGTAAATGAAATGCATGTACTGTTAATTAAAGTGTTAAACTCTTTCTCTGTTAATTTTCTCTTGTAAAGGTACACCATGGTTTTTACTCTGCTTACCACAATACCACTTTGAGACCAGCAGTGGTAAGAGCTGTAGAAAAGACAAGAAAATTGACAGGGGATGTTCCTATAATAGTTGTGGGCCACTCCATGGGTGCAGCCATGGCATCCTTCTGCGCACTTGACCTAGTTGTAAGTGCCTTTTATTTTTAATATCAGCAGTTTCTGGATTGCTCCAGCATGTAACAAACCCGTTCATATAATTTGGCAACAAATTTACCCCTTTATTGTTGGGGTAATTTGATGAATTTCATGCCTCATCGTGCCTCACATCCTTTAAAGGGGTAAATTTGTGAGTTTTTAGAATTTAGAGGAGCAAATATGATATTATAAATTTTAGAGGGGGGGAATACGTAGTTTCAAGGTTTTTGAGGGGTATACATGAAATTCCCACTTGTTCATTAGTTGCATAGTTGAGATGTCCCCTACCAGTGAAGATTAGGTTCTGGCCTAAAAGACACAAAAGACATCATACCCTTCAAATTTGGTGCCACTTGGTACCTTTGCCTAGTCAGATCATGTGAAGTACTGCAATGTGATTATTGTGATTGTTATCAGCACTCTTTTCACTTCCATATTTTGTTATTTATATATGTATCTATTTCACCTATTGAAGGTGAACCAAGGACTGAAAAAGGTGAAGCTAATGACATTTGGGCAGCCACGGATTGGCAATGCGGCCTTTGCATCATACTTCATAGAACAGGTTCCAGATACAATTCGAGTCACCCATGCACATGATATTGTACCGCATCTGCCCCCTTACTACCAATACTTCCCGCAAAAGACGTACCACCATTTTCCTCGTGAGGTACATGCTCTTCATAGAACAGTGATATCAGAATAGTCAATGTAACAAAATTGCATGAATATTTTGATTGAGTCTCAACAAAACAACTTCAATAGAAATTATCAGGAAAAAGGGAAATTAAGAAAATGAAACTTTGAAATGAAAGGAAAGGGAAATAGAAATTATCAGAATAGACTGAATAGTCAATTCTTTTGGGCATAGTTTTAAATCTGTTAACATGTCAATAGTACCTAGATATTTTCAATTTAATATGAAAACCTTAATTTGTATTTGTCAGGTATGGCACCACGACATAGGTCTGGGAAGCCTTGTTTACCCGGTCGAGCAGGTCTGTGACGAATCCGGTGAAGACCCCACTTGTAGCAGGTCCCTCTTTCTCTCAAACACACACACACACACTTAGGGGTGTTCAAACGGTCGGTTCGGTTGAAACCAAAGTAAAATAGCCATCAAACTTTTTTTCAGTTTTAAAAAGCCAACCGAATATCAACTGAACCATTTAAACCAAATTAAATTTCTGTTTGTCCGGTTGAACTGAATAAGAGATTAAATTTCAAAAAGTCAAAACTCAATACATTAGTAATTTCATAGAAATAAATATCAAGATAACATTACACACATTGTTCAATTCCATAAAAAAATATATATATAGATGTTCTAAAATATCCAAATCAAATAAAAGGAAGCAGTGATAGAACCAAACAAAATATAAGCCATACTTGAACCATTATAATTCGGTTTCTGGTTCGGTTGAAAACCAAATAAAATGAACCATTTGAACACCTCTATATGCATGCACTCCAAACAGAAAAATGTATTAATATTATATTTTTTTTCAGGTCGGTAACTGGAAACAGTGTGAAAGATCACTTAGTGTACCTGGGAGTGAACTTGAAAGCGGAGACATGGGGCACATGTAGAATTGTAATGGACTATAGTGTACTCCCTTACCAGATGGACTTAGCCGGTAATGTGGTCTTGTCAAAGTATGCAATTCCCAAGGAATCGGAATCCAAATACATTGTTCAACCAAGCAAACTAGGAAAAGGTGTATCAAGTACCAGTGTTATTTAGGTTGTAATGTGGGAATATACGGGTGGGGTCCATTTAATAGCTATGGATTCCCAGAAGGTGGGATTAATTTTAAGCAAAAATGAAAATGTTGTATATACCTCATCTTTTTTTTTCTTTTCTAAATCTGTAGTTCCTATGTGTAAAGAAATTTTATGGTATTATGCAAGAAATATTAGTAAGCAATGTGATTCCATTTCTCCCAAGTAGATTTAGAATATTGGTTACTAAATCTATGTGGCATGTGTTGCTTAAAAGGATTGCCATTATAATGAAATAAGATAACAGAATGAGATGCCAGATATAGCATCCTGCTTCAACCAAAGTAGACATTGACAATGAAGGTAAACAAAAAATGCACACACGATCGTCTGTGTCAATCTGTTTTAGGGAAAATTTAAATAAAGGCTGAAATGGAAGTGTGATTCTGGGTGTATCATGCAGAAATTAAAGATTTCTTGGTTCTGTTTGCACTTTGCAGCAACAGCTCTGAAATCCCATATCGACCGCCACAAAAACACATTGTAGAATAGAGTCTGTTCTATATGCTGGGAATATTAACACCTGTCTAAGATGTTGAATATATATTTTTTTAATTATACACATATTTTGTATCATTCTGCAGTATTTGCACCTGAATAATTGTGTTATTTTTCATTATGCATAATTTTAGCATATAATTTTTCCCTTTTTATTTTAAATTGCTGCATTTTTTTTATGGAAATTGCTTCTCTTTTAAAAATTCAATTTTTCATAGTAAATAACATAATTGGATGAAGATTGAAAATAGCTCTAATACATTTTAAAAGATTGATTAAAAATATGGTAATGTTGGTGATTAATTTTGGTTCATGAGATATATATTTTGTACATAATAAGTTTAATATAAGAAAAAAAATATATTTTTCACCATAATGATTGAATATCCGATTTTTTTTTAATTTTCTAATGAGAAAAATATTTTATTGAATAATATGTTAGTTTTGTTATAATATTCAAATTATGGATCTGAATAATTTGTATATGTATTTATTTAGTATTTGATACATATGTCTTTATTTGTATCCGTATCTAATGTCTAAAAATGGATATTGATATGATTTTCAATTTGTATTTAATCTATTTGCACCTCCGAAGTACCGACAAACTTAGGAAGTCGCCTTGAGAGTTCGAGGCGAAAATTTTTGAACTTCACGCTATGCTACCTTCCCTAAATAACCTTCCTTTGCTCCCTTCCGTTAAAAAATGGTTTCTAATTGTCAATCCCCTGTTAGAATTTTCTAACGGATGCCAATCTATAAAATGCATCACTCACATTCTTTTTGACCTCACTCAAATCCCATTCTTTTTCGTTCCCTGTACATTCTTCAATTTTCTCTCTTCTTTCTGAAACTCAATTCGCGATAGTTCGGACTAATAACGGAAAAAAGAGAAAATTAGACGAAGAGAAGCAACAACAACCTGTAAGGATTGTCAATTCATAATTCGTAATTTGGATTAGGGTTAGGTCTTAAGAAAAATATATATAAAAAATGGTTTATATTTCTCTGTTTTTCATAATTCACGTATTAGGTGTTAGGCCTGTTCTAGAATGAATTAGAATTTGATATGTATAGTTAATTAATTAGTTTTAAATAATTCATAAAGCAATGGAAGCTATTCACTGAAAATGTTTTCATAATCGTTATAGTTATGAAAATAATTCTTAATTTTTTATTTCAGTTTTTGATTTTCTCTAATCTCGTAAAAATAAAAATAATATTAATAAATAATATTCTATTTATATGGAGATTTTTAAGTGTTTTTTAGTTTGTCTTTTTTTTTTTATGTTTGAAAAGATGAGTCCAAGTCTCCAAAATTGTTATTATAGAGTTATACTTTCAAGTTAGATCATATTTTATACTTATGGTTTTCATTTTTACTCACACTTTTTGTATCTAGAAAATAATAAAAACATGATAAAAAGCATGTATCCCACATGAACATTGATAATGATGATAAAATTACTTGAGAATGTGTTGTTGGATCATTTGTAAATCTAACCAACTAAATTAAGTATTTGTTTAATTAGAAATAAAAACATTTTTATTAAATTTGTGGAAATATATAGAACTATCTAGAGGCAAAACAATCAGAGTAATTATCATAATTGAATTTAAGAATTTTAGGTGCAATCTTTTGACGCATAAATTGTAGTTTTTAAATCCAAAATCAACAAAAATTTCAATATTCAAAGTGTTGCAAACAAATTAGCAAATTCAATGCTACCTTATGTGGGCTGTAAAGGGAAAATGGGCCGTAAAGGGCAAAGTCCGTTTCCTGACATAAAAAACGAATTCGTATCCTCTGAGATATCTCAACTTTTTCGTGACCGACGTGTCCGGTGCCTATTCGGGGCTGATGTAGGGGGTCAGTATTATGTGTTCTTTGAGATTCGTGCAGAACGTAGCTAAACGGTTAGGATATTACATAAAATCACGCAAAGTTTGAGAAATCTCAGAGGATACGAATTCACTCAAATTGCCTCCGCCGCTCCCCCTCCAAAGCTAAAAAGAGCTCTCTAATCGCCGACTTTCTAACGGATTCTTTTGTTCTACTTTAAACCCCAATTCCAAAAAAAAAAAAAAAAAAACCCAGTCTATAAAATGCATGTCTCAGACCTTTTTTTGCCTCTCGCGCAAATTCCTCTCTTTCGTTCCCTCTACAATAAACCCTTCCATCTTTCTCTTTCTTCCCGAGAACCTTGAACTCAATTCGCGTATTAGCAGATGGCTTCGACTGGTGACAGAAAGAGGAGGAAACTGGACGAAGACAAGCAACAACAGCGCGTAAAGATTTTCAATTACAATTTCGTAATTTTGATTAGGGTTTTGTATTTCTCTGTTTTTTTTTTTTTTTTTTTTTTTTTTTTTTTTTTTTTTTTAAATAAGGCGTATTAGATATTATGCCCGTTTCATTACCATGAAACTTAAATTATAGGTTTTTATCTCTCTTTTTTCTTGATTTCTGATTTCTGAAGCTTATTGATGAAAACAAAACAATCGACCTAAACCATGATTTGAGAATTTGATATGTGTAGTTAATTAATTGGTTTTAAATGCTCCAGATGGCAATGGAAGCTATTCAATGAAAAAGTTGGGGTTTAAGAAAAGGTTTAAAAAACGGTTTTAATTTTTCTTCTTTCTTGATTGATTTCTGAAGCTGTTCAATGTAATAAAACTTGTACTTTACTAAACTTGCATTAGTAATTAAGAGTTTGATTATTTTAAATAATTAATTAATTGGTTTAAATTCTCCAGATTGCAATCGATCTAAACCTCCGGGGCTTTGCTGACAATGGCATGACCCCTGTCCGGTCCCCTATAACAGGCACGCTATACCACATTGGTGGCATTGAGTACAGCCAGTGTTGGTCTGGGGACAGTGGGACTTCACCTGGGTACAGTCCCACATACAGCCCTAGGTTGCCTGCCTATTCACCGACTAGTCCCACATACAGTCCTGCGAGCCCCAGCTACAGCCCCGCAAGCTCTGACTACAGCCCCACAAGCCCTGGCTACAGCCCCACGAGCCCCCTCTACAGCCCCGCGAGCCCCGGCTACAGCCCCGCAAGCCCCCTAAGCTCTGGCTACAGCTCCGTGAGCCCAAGTTACAGCTCTGCAAGCCCAGGTCACAGCCCAAACAGTCCCAGTTACTGCCCTGCGAGCCCTGACTACAGCCCCGGGAGCGCTGGCTACAGCCCCGCAAGCCCAGGTTACAGCCCGAACAGTCCCAGTTACAGCCCCCCGAGCCCTGACTACAGCCCCGTGAGCCCCAGCTACAGCCCCGCAAGTCCAGGTTACAGCCCGAACAGTCCCGGCTACAGCCCTGCTAGCCCCGGCTACAGCCCTACGAGCCCAACGTGCTTAAGTTGCAGTCCAACGTTTCTATGCCCACAAGTTTCCACCAATTACTGGTGCATACAGCTAAACTTTAATTTTACTTTTCACATTATCACAGGTGCATACAACCCAACCAGGTCAGAGACCCTAATTAATATTTCCTTTCCCTGATCTGCTCAATGTTTCCATTAGTATTTTTTTTTTTTTTTTTTTTTTGAGGGGTCGAAGGAAAAGTTTCAACAATTATATTAAAATAAGAAAAGTATTTACAGAATTCATACAAAAGCATGCACCTTACCTCTGAACCATGGTACCAGTAATCTATATTTACAAAGCTAAAATACTTGTATCCATGTTCTTCTTTCGTCCTAATCTACCCAAATAATGTTAGTCTGTTTATTTTTTCAATTTAGACCAAACAATGCTGGGTGCTTGAAACAGGAATACAGTCTCACCTCTCCACAGTACAGATAAAGTATCTGGCAAAGTCTCTTATGTACATCCATTAGCTGAGATCTTCAGTATGAATACACTACCACGTACCAGTAATAAGCTTGTTAATTATTGATGTTTCATTATGCTTCTTTGTGCTAACTTGTTGACCTTGTCTCTTATTTTTTTTTGGTTCATCAGGAGTATATTATGGTGGCTTTATATATTTATGTTTTTGACCCATACCAGCCTCCGGTACCAACCATTCATATATATATATATATATATATTATTGTTTTACATTTGGGTGCTTATGGAGTTTTTTTTTAATCTATTTGAGGAAATTGTACCTGTTTCTGTTATTATATAACCATCTGATTGTTTTCTTTTAAAAATAAATTAAATAGAAAGCAGCTTAAGCGCAAGTTATCTGCCAACTGAACGGGGAAACTCACTGCAATCTACCTCGTCATGCTATTCTCTGTTGCTAGACTGATGGGGCATGTATCTTGGGAGTAAAAAAACAAAACTTCTTCATTCTGTTGTTTTGTGTTTTGAGCTTTTCTGTTGCTCCTACTGTTGTTGGTATTCTTATTATTAAAAATCTAGTGCCATTCATGTGTATCTAATTGGATGCTTGCTTGAATTTACTCAGAAATTAATACAAAACTTGTCAACACAAAATGATTGCATGGGCGAATGTAGTACGTAAGGGGGTAACCCATGATTTTTGAAAGCTGGATCACATATATTAGAGTTTAGAGTTTAATTGGTATTTCATGTGTTAAACAGTGATAAATAGCAGACAACGGAACCCTTATAGATAATTTAGAATTTGAACAGCAGACAGAAGAGTAGTCATGACCTTTTTTACCCTTTGATCTGGATCTCCCCTCTGCAATCTGGCTTTGTACAGCCCATATCATCCTAGTACAGTGATAATAGGTTGCCAGAAACCGCTGTTGCCAAGGTGCAAAATTGCTTCTCAGTTATCAGCAATTCACATAATTTTAATCTTTGCATAACATCTTAACATTTGCTGAAATTAAAATTCCAATCAGACCAATAATTTAATCAGGCCATAGGTGTTATTTACAAATTGACCAACATTAATGTGTACGCAAAGAGAATGGACAACTGATGTCAAGAAAGCCTGTGGATAGGTAGACCGACTAATTTAAATATATATATATATATGTGCAAGTTGTTCCTGAATTCAAGTTACTGTTTCTATCAAGTCAGCCAAAACATTTTACTGATATGCACCAACGCAAATCCTAATAAACTTGAGAAGATAATTTATATATTAAATTGCCCCTAGGAGCAAATTAGCTAGCACATAGTTTAAGAACAGAGGTTTATGTTATTTGCCTCGAGGAGCAATTGGCTAGCGCATAGTTCATCATATTTAATTGGTAAGGAATATAATTTTTTTTTCCAGAAATAAATATTTCACTAGCAAAAATGTATACTCAATAGGTGAAGCCACTGCAGGAAAAGTCGTCTGATATATATATATATATATATATTTTCTAGGAAATGATATTACTTAATTTCATAGCTGCACCTGCATAGAGAGCTGTTAATTTACTATATAAAGAAAAAACTCTAAAATGACAAAAATTTAACATGTCCTTTGTACCAAAGGCATCGACCATACAAAACTCTACATGCATGGTGCAACACACCTAGTTGCACATCCCTTCCCTCACATATGTTTCATAGATAAACTCTATTAATACAATTGCTTTTGACCCCCCAACCTTACACCCCCCCCCCCCCCCCCCCCCCCCCCCCCCCCTCCTAACACATCTCTCCTCACAACCCAACCAACCATCGAACCTCATTCAAGAATTCTCGAACAAACAACCTCAAAATAGCTCATCGAACCAAACCAGCGCCATTGATGTTCACTTTTGCTACTCATTTGTGCTATCAAAGCTAGTGCCCCTGGCACCATTGTGCCTCCTCTCCCTCCAATTCTCACCCCAAACCCGTGCCTCAGCAACCGCACGCTGCCTGTCAGCATTGCGGGACCCGCCTCTTGCTAACATATTATGTGCAGGGCTTCCCCACTGCGAATCCTGTGATTCCACATCATCAAATCCCCATTTCCTGCCGGACCCACATCCTGACGCTGTATCTGCCTCTGACTCCCTCCTAACCCTAGAATCCCTCCTCCGCAAATCAGGGGAATTGGGGTTGGGGGACTGCACGCGGACCCCAGGAGTCAGGCCGGTGTGGCTTGAACGGGGAGTGTTAGGGATGCTTCGGCTACTGTGTGAAGGAGGTGCATTGGGGTCATAGGTCTGGGATGCAAGGTACGATAATGCCGTGACCACATCTCCTATAAGAGGTCGTGTGGCAGCTTGCTCCTGAAGACACATGGCGGCAACAGCTAGGGCTTGGTATAGGCCCCGCATGGGAAATTGGTTTTGGAGCATAGGGTCCGCCATTTTCGGAAACTTTCGACGATCTTTGAATAATGGGCGTGCCTGTAAATCAATCAAGAGAAGTTAATTCCAAAGAGGGAAAGTTTAACCAAGGTTCAAACTTCAAAGTTTCTTCTAAAAATAAATGTGTCGGGTCTACTTGACCAATACGTTGGGAAACTTTATTCTTACCAAACAAGGCTGTTAAACCCGGTAATAGACATGCATGAAACGTTTCTATGATTGTGCCTAGATCGCTCCAATTCGAACTTATGACAGTACGAATGAGTTCGGAAGTGCCCCTTATAGATCCAATTCATAACTGTACCTTTACCATAACATATCATTTATTAAGGATCATCTAGCATTACAAGAGGTCATGTAACATAAATTGCAGAGTTGAGTCTAAATCCAAGATGGTTTAGTAGAGGTTTAGTCAAATCAGTTAATTAATAGGGTGAAATTGTGTTTGACCTTGCCTAAAGTCAGTCAGACCTATTATTAGTAGGAATGATAATAAGTTGAGAAGACTTTTAGGGCTATTTGTTACCAAATAAGTGATCGCTTTGGTACTTGATCAAGGGTGAAGTTAGTGGAAGTTTCTTGCAAACAGTAATCTTTCTCATTTCGATCTTATTTAATTTTGTTTATTTCAAAACTTTATTTTAGGTAGCTTCTTGGTTACCACCTTTGTCAAGTCTATTTAAGGCTGTAATATTATTTCTAACTAATAATTATGAATAAAATGATTTGAGTGTTTCACTTTGGGTAAATCACTATGCCAAAGTTTTCTTTCAAGTACTATATACATTTGGGGTTTAATATACATCTCTTTCCTATTACCCTCTATAAAACCCTGACCTAACTGCCCTCTAAAACACTACAGAACAAGGAAGAACTTTTTGCATGCGTTATGGCCTATTATAACCCAGTAATATCACACTATATATAGCTTGTATCAGGATTGGAATTGGAATGTGCCAACATTCTTTCATTTATGCAGTATTTTTGCATCTTAAGGTAATTTTATTGACAAGATAGTGCACAGTACTAATTTAAGGACCTGAATGTTTTCAAGCATCTGGGTCAAAGTATAAATTGTGTAACTAGAGGGACATCAAAAGAATATAGTTTACGTGCCCATACAATTACACACCATATCATCATGAAATTTTATTTAAATCTTATTTCAGAAATTCAATGTGTGAGATATACTTTCAGAGGAAGCAACAGTGGAAAAAGTATAATCAACAGCAGAGGGGTATAACTCAGGCAAAAGTAAAATTCCTGATGGAGTTTGCAGTTCGCACAAATAAAATATCAATAATGGTTCAAAACTACTCATGCACTTGCTTATTCTTTTATTTACGTTCACAATCCTTTTAATATTTAACATTTAAAGTTCATAAAAATAAAACCCGTAGAATGATAGTACTTGTACAGTTTACTTTTCAATTTCCCTTTGCTCTTTAGTTCCCATCCTATGGCCATATGCCTAACTGGTAGGTCCCCTATGTCCCAAGCAAAGGAAGAAGATAAGGAAAAAAGAAGAGAGAAAAAGAAGCGACTTACCCAAGCAACAAGATTCTGCTCTCCAGCGGGTCGGGTATTATCAATAGCCTTGCGACCCGTAATTAACTCAAGAAAAACCACGCCAAAACTGTACACATCTGACTTGACCGTGAGTTGTCCAGTCATGGCATACTCAGGTGCACAGTACCCATAAGTTCCCATGACACGAGTTGACACATGTGTTTTATCCCCAACAGGTCCCAATTTTGCAAGTCCGAAATCCGATAATTTCGGGTGGAAACCCTCACCCAATAGGATGTTAGAGGATTTAAAATCGCGATAAATGACTGGTGGATTGGCCTTGTCATGAAGGTATTCAAGACCCTTCGCTGCACCAGCAGCAATTTTCATGCGAGTATTCCAGTCGAGAGGTTCCTTATCAGGAGGAATATCTGTAAAACAAATATATGAAAAAAGAAGGATGAATAATGAATTTGGTGATAAGAGTTGCTGAACTGAAGCGATGCCACTGTGATGTACAGGCAGCATCCATGGCATGTATAGACTGCCACCTATAATGCAGTAACTGTTACATCCTGGTTGGGCTCATTTTTACCAAGATTTATTGTTTTTTCCTTCTAAACTGTGTGGAAACGCTTATGTGAGCTCTAGCCATTAATTTCTATAAAAGAAAACAGAGATCGTATGCTTTACTGCAAAACATCTGTCAGTGGGGTCAGAAGCAATGGTCAAAAGTACCCGCAAGAATTAACGTCCCGGCCCCTCATTTAAGAAAAAAAAAATCCATCTCTACATGTGAAAAAAAATAAAAATTATATAAATACTACTATGCAGTAAATAATCAGATTCCAACAAACCATGCAAATGATCCATTTCTACATGAGCCTGGTATTTGATCCAAAACCTAAGATGATATTATAAGATGATAAAAGAATAAGATAATAACAAACCATGCAAATGATCTTCAAGCGAACCCAAAGGCATGAACTCATAGACAAGGAGGCGCTGGTCACCATCGGCACAGTAACCAATCAGATTTACCAGATTTGGGTGGTGTAGGAGGCTGAGCATCAGTACCTCGACCAGAAACTCTCTGTTCCCTTGGAGACCATTCCTATCCAGTTGTTTCACCGCTACTACCTGGAATTAAAAGTACGCAAACATATTTTTCTTGTTAGTTGTATCTGTTTGTATGTTGGGTCTTTCCTGTTTTATTTTAATTTACTTTTATGGTGATCCATATAAATCCAACATGGACATGCCAACATTACAGTAACATATACTGAATCCTAGGTAACAAACCTCGACATACCAACAACACTAAGTAACAATTTAATTTATTTCATGTCCGCGCCAACATATTAAATATCACATATTAAAATACAGTGAGAATTATATCTCCTACATATATAGCACATATTAAATATCACATGCACATCCATTATCAAAGTTCTTAAAAGAATGCCCCCAAGACCCAACAAAGAATACTTTTTATGTTAATATTTTGAAGTATTGCGAAGCAAGGTGGATGGTATGATTTGTAACAGCTTTTTGTTGGTATAGGAATCATTTCTTTTGTAAAATATTTTAACTAATCAGACAAAGTTTATTACAAGAGGAATGAACTGGACCTGTCCATTCTCAAGACGGCCTCGGTATACACGCCCAAAACCACCCTCACCAAGAAGACAGTCTTGTCTGAAGTTTTTTGTGGCAGCAGCAAGCTCCCGAAATGTAAATGTCTGTGCGGCTATATGTGTGCTGCCATCTTTTGGTACCTGCAGATCCTTTCTTGAGTCTGTACCAGTCTGTTGCTTCAATTTTTCTGCACAAATGAAACTTTCATAATTAAACAACAATAACTCCAAAATTGACCACAATATAACCCACAAAAACATCAGTTAAGCACTCAAACTAACACGTTACCAAAAATAAGACATGGAATCTTCACATCAGGCAAATCCTTTGAAATGCCCAATTCAATTTCCAGGATTTGGAGGACAAAAAGAGGTAATCCAAATTTACACGTGTTCAGGTCAGATTTGAGGACAAACAATTTCCCATGTATGAAATACAATTTATTCTCTCCTCTCTCTAAAATTTCTAGAGAGAAATGAAGAGCAATGAGAAAGGTCCATGGTTAGAGATAGGGTTTGAAATAAAGAGAGTGGCAAAGTTTGTAAAATAACTGTATAATAGAGTAGGAATTTCTATTTGAAATCTTCAATTTCTTCTTTTCAACACTTCGACTTGCCTTTCCAGTTAGAACTTCCAATCTGCAATTTATTATCCTCAAACAAAATTAACTGAACTTACCAAAGAAATGGCTCCGATCACAAATTCTAATAACTAATACACCATTGTTATATATCTGCGATAAACAAGCCTGTTTTATTACATGAGTCTCTTATGACAGGATCAAAGTAGGCTACTACAAGTTGAGTAAAAAGAAGGGATACACACACCCACATATAGGGAGGTAGGTAGAGAGAGAGAGAGAGAGATGATTAAAAGAATGGAAAATTAAGTCTTAGTGGAGGCAAAAAAATGTTTAGTATAAAAGATTTTGCATTATTATTACCAATTTGCTGGAGTTAGTACTAATGGGTGTAGAAACCAATATTTTAACAAACCCTAACAAAAATATTTCTCTTTCATTCTTTCTCAATTTTTTGGGAGATTTAAAGGCAAAAGAGAAATAACAGTACAGATAATCTTATAAACAGCCATTTCAATAATCAAGTAAAAACCACATTAAACATCCTCCTCACACACTTTTTGGGTAACAACTATGTATCCATAATTTTAAAAAAAATCCATATTTTTATTCTTTGGCCAAAACACACACCACAATGGACAAACAGCTAGTCTTTTTCGATTACAAAATATGCATAGAAACATAACCGAACAGCCTCATTTTGCATGCCAAAGGAACTAAAAAGATCCAGTTCCCCCCTACTTTTTTGTAACTATTTTGTTTGCATGTTTTGCAAACCCTTGACGCAATAAGATATAACAAAATAACCATAACTAAACTGGCTTTCAAGCTAAACAAAACCCCTAAAAATAGACAAACTACTAACGTAGCAAACAGCTGCAGTAAAATTCAAATGTTGAGGACTCTAGTAAGTGGGTCACTAACTGTCACACAAAATGTGATACATACACGCTCAAATATAAATAACAAAAAAAAATTACGATAAATTAGAACAAAGGAAGAACAGTAGCCAACATTTGATCTAACCTGATCCGCTTTTGAAATCTACACCTCCTTTAGCTCCCTTTCTACTCTCCTTTTCGTCTTCTTCCTCTTTTGCTGCTGATCCAAAGCACATGAAGCAACCCATCTGGTAACCTCGGCGCAGCCCCAAATGGATCTATCCGATCGAAGAAGATCGAGTAAAATACACGAATTCTACCGGTTTTTTCCTTCAATGGAAAAATCAGACACCACAATCGATCGAATTCAAAAAGAAACCAGACCCGCGCCAGATCTATCTAACCGATCGGAGAAATTGAAAGCGAAGCAAACACGAGCTGAACTTCAATGGGGAGGCGAGGAGAAACAAAGAATAAAAAAATGGCCAAAATAGAAAGAAAATAGTTCAAATGGAGAAAGGAATTGGGGGCAATTTGGGTAAGAGCGTAGAGTTGAGAGGTGCAAAAAGCAAAGAGTAGAAAAAATAAAATAAAAAATCAATGGAAAGAGTAACAACTAACAAATAAGGCAAAAGTCAGCTCTGTGTAGAGAGAGAGAGAGAGAGTACACTTTTATTTTTTTGCACAGTAAATGAGTGCGTAATCTCTGAGATATCTCATATTTTGAGTGACCGACGTGTCCGATACCTATTCGGGGATAGCGCGGGGGCCAGTATTACTTGTACTTTGAGATGCGTGCATAACATATTTTAACGGTTGAGATTTTCCAAAATACACGCAAAATATGAGATATCTCAGAGGATGTGAATTCGTATATATGAGTTGGGGTAATGATTTTAACAGAGTAGTTTTAGCTTAAGACAGAGACGGACTATAGAATCAAAACAGCACCAGGTATGGTTAGCGCGCTGCATGAAGTAAAAACTATTCTGTTAATAGCTTTACCCAAATATTGGGTTTAAAGCTTTAATGGCGCCATTAAATGTGTTAATTGCTCACCTAATCTGATTTTTGAATAAATCCATGATAGTATGGAGAACGGTCGGATGAACCAGGTTTATCAAGGTAGAGGGGTCGCTAAACTGACACGTGGGTCCTGTTAGTCCATTGAGAGTTTCTACACCGATTCCAAGCGAGTAAATTAATTTCAAAGCATGATGATTATTTTCAACGAGTATGATTAGTTTAAGTTCCTTTCTTTTTATTTTTTTTCTAATTGGTTTCGCCAAGTCAAATTAATATTAATTTAATAGATTATACTTTTCAAAAAAATTAATAAATAACTAGTGACGATTATTTTCTAAGTTGATTTGAGGCTCTAGACGCTTCAAGAGTCTAAACTCTAAGGCCATGTTTGGTTGTGGAGTAAGAGGTGGAGTAAACCTCTTACTCCACGCTTAAAGAGCCAAACGAGAAGTAACTTAGGCGGCTTAAGATGGAGTAAGATTTGAGCTAAACCGGAGTAACTTACACCACCTAGAGAGGTGGTTTAGCTTACTCCACCAAACGCGGTTAACTTATTCCGGTTTAACTTGGAATAAGAAATTTAATCCGGTTTAACTTTACTCCACAACCAAACATCACCTAAAGTGTTCTATTGTCCTGGTCTTGTCTCAAGAATTATAAAAAATTGCAACAAGTAGAATGATGTCATTTTAGAGAAAGTTTGTCATAAGAAACTCTTTATGATTTTGACACGTAAATCGAGACAAGCTACCTACACATTATGACATGCATACCACATGAAAAGGAAGAAATATATTTTATTTTATTTTTTTTGACGAAGGGAAAAAAATAAGAGAAGATTTCTTGGTGCCTAAAAATATACATTTAGTTATTTTCTTCAATTGACTCGTCACCTATTTGCACTTTTTTCTTATTTTATGAATTTTTTTTGACAAAATCTTCCTTGTAAATAAGATATTATATTGACATGACCATGCAATAAATTTGCTATCTTGACCGGTCATACCAAACAACTCACCATTAATGGCTAATGATTCATGATTTTTTTTGTGTTGAATGCATTTAATGATAGAGATTTACAAATTTATTGAGTTCCCATTAGTAATTAATTGAAGGAATAGTATACAATGGTCGATTCAAATGACAACCATTCATTTGTTTGGCTATTCATCCACAATATTAAGATTGCAAATATAATAAATTACAATGATATTTGTATACTAGATAACCTTATGTTTAAAAATTATTTGCTTGAAAACTTTATTTGTCAAAATATACACCATATGCTATTCAAGTAATAAAAAAGAAAAAGAAAAATGCATGTTATGTGCAGAGTATCACAAAATCAAAATGCAATTATCTCTCTGTTGTCATCAAAATTTCATATAAAAATAAAATAAAAAATAAAAACATGACTCTTAGATATCCACCGATTCTTCTTTTCTTTTCTTTTTTACTTTTTTTGAGAGAAACATTGATAACAACGTAAATTAAATAATCATTTAAAAAAAATGAGGAACACGTAATAAATATAAATACTTGTGAGTTTCTATATAAAAAAGGTTGCATAATATGTATAAATAATTCCTCTCATTAAAAAAAAAAATTACAAGGTGAGGGGGGCACATGCAAGACCAATTCAATTTCAAACCTATACAAATATTCTAGAAAAAAAAAATGGACTGTCTCAAATCCTGAAGGTTCGTTGCGATTCAATGAGTGAGTCTATGGTACTATGCATATCACGGGTTGTTATAATGTTACGGCTCTATATTGGAGTTTTCAAATTCTAACAGTCGATCCGAACCGTTCATCTTGTTCTCCATATTAATATGTGTTTGGAGACCAAATTTTACATTTTTTTTGAAAAAAATTTATTATTTTTTTAGATATTTAGAAAATTACTTGATCTGAAAATTCAGGACCATTCAAAAACAGTGATTTTCAATAAATCTAAACAAACGGTTCGAATCAACCGTTAAGATTTAAAAACTCAAATATAGAGCTGTAACACAATAACAAATCCTAATATACATAGTACCATAGACTCACTCCGATACAATTCCTATACGGATCGAATCGCTGAAGTTGTTATTTTCCACCAAAGTTCATTTATTTTTAAAGAATATCTCAACGGGGTACCGTGCATTATAAACAGCGGTATTGAGGATTAATATTCAGAGGTTCCTTTCAATCAAGCTTTTTATTCATAACATTAAAAAAAAAAAAAAAATCAATCCGTCGAATTAAGGAATTTTACCGACGAGAAATCAAGGGGGAATTTCATGTATACCCCTTAAAAACTTTAAAATTACGTATTTTTCCTCTAAATTTTGAAATTATTTATTTTCCCTTCTAAACTTCAAAAACTCACATATTTATCCATTTTATTGTCTTTTATATAAAAACTTATTCTAAATTTATAAAATACCTATTTTATCCTTCAATAAAAGTATAAAATGCCCCATCAAACTCATATTTGAATCTGAAGGGTTCCTCTACCGTACGATCTGCGCGCATCACAATAAGATTATTGCATGTTCGTTTCAAAATTCGTGCTAATCTAGCCCGCACGGATCTCAAATCAATTTTAATCCGCATGCATTGCATTAAGATCTGTGCATATTGCTTCAATATTCGTGTGTGTTTGCTTCAAGTTTTGTGCTAATCTAGCGTGCACAGATCTTAAAGCAATTCGGACAATAGAGGAAGATTCATATTCAAATTGGAATTAGATGGGCGTTTTATGCTTTTTAATAAAAGGGTAAAATAGATATTTTATAAATTTAGAATATGTTCTAATATAAAAGACAATAAAATGAATAAATATGTGAGTTTTTGAAGTTTAGATAAAGAAATATGTAATTTTAAAATTTAGAGTAGAAAATATGTAATTTTGAAGTTTTTGAGAGGTACATGTAAAATCCCTCTCAAAATCAATGTCTAGTTACCATGTAATTTGTAATTGTTATGAATAAAATATTAATGTGGATGTCCATAACTCCCAACATTCATTCCCCACTATACCCACTACTCCATGCACTACAATTAGAATTGATGGCCACTACTATTGGAATTTATTTCTCCATTTATTTAGATGAAATTTTTCATTTACAATTTGTAGCTTATAAATAGAGGCTTTGTAATCTTGTATTGTACACACATAAGAAATGTATGAATAAAGAGATTGCCATCTTTTCATCTCTATTTTGCTTATTCTTCTTTATGCTTGTTCACATTTATTTTATAACACGTTATCAGCACGAGAACTCTACTAGTTGAAGATTTGAGATAATTTTAATAACTTTTATTTCAATTTCATTTATATAAATTATACTTCCTAGTAATTGCTAAATGAAATAAGTTTTCAATTTATTTATATTTATTTTGAGATGTTTAGTATGATTCATAGAATTTTATATGAAATGCATTTTTTTTAATTTAATCTTTCCGAAGAAGATTTAAAAGAAAATCTTCTTGAAGAAGATTTATATGATGTATAAATATTGTATAGTGGTTCATATTTTTTTTTCTTCAATAATTGAATCTTTTTGAAGAGGATTTCAAGAGATATTACGAAAATTCTCAATTTTATAAAATGCACCGAGCAATTGGCCCGAAGCCACTGTAGCCATTTTATCAACTTGAAGAAGATTTCAAAAGATATTAAGAAGATCTTCCTGAAGAAGATATAAAGAAAAATTATATGATAAGCAAATTTATCATGATGTTTATATATTTTTTTTTTCAATAATTTAATCTTCTTGAAGAAGTTAAAAGATATTCTAAGTTGATTTATTATATCTTTATGGTTGAAGAGATTATAATGAGTTGTTGGACAAAATAATTT